>JADLZN010004516.1:0-77920 GCA_018155175.1 Sinocyclocheilus anophthalmus
AGCTCCAACCTAATCAAACACACCTGAAACAAGCTAATCAATGTCTTCAGGATTACTAAAGCTATAGGCAGGTGAGTTTTTTTTCAGAGTTGGAGCTGAACTCTGCAGGAATGCGGCTCTCTAGGACCGAACTTGCCAACCCGGTGTTAGATATTAGACCACATCCACTATCGCATACAGACTTACTAAGTCTTAAATACATCCAAGTATACAATGTAAGCTTGATCGTTCTGAAACTCGTGTGTTGAGAGTGAAGTTTCAACATACTGTTCATTTGATTGGGAGTTAGTTAACACAATATCGTTTTGAATATTGGTTATCTGATAAGTAGGTCTGAGCGTAATCCCGCCCTCATGGGCCTGATGGCCAGAACCACTGAACAGTTAAAATCATCTAGATGCACCAAAGTTTGTATTTGTTGTTGGGGCTGAGTTCTTCTTCCTTTTGCTTCACTGAATCATACACTAAACTGTCTGATAATGTGTGATCATCTGAAGGCATGAACTGTCTTGTATTTCCTCCATGACTGGCTGTAATAGTTCTCGATTTTGAATGTTGAAATTGATTGAGGCCAGAGAGGTAAAAGCCTGCAAGAAAATACAAATGTAACATCCACTCAAATAGAAGTGAATTAAGATATTAGAGATTATAAAAGATATTAGAGATCATAAAAAGTACACCAGAATGGACTGGTGCAGATAGGTTGGAGAAAGTACTGGCCCACTGACGGCAGCCAAAAAAGGCGTTCCAGAGGTGGAGAAATGGATTACATTTTGTTGAAAGACTGTTTTTTTTTTCTGCCAACAAAATATTGTCTTTGAAATATGGTGCACCATATCCTGCACTTTAAGACTATGGAATGTGTATTAGGAAAGTGCATTGGGTCAATTTTGATTTCATGTTGACTTTACATTTACTCTAATCTGCCTGAACTCATATCTAGGTAAACACTATTAGCTAGGTTTAAAGTTGGGAACTTAAATAGGCTTATGTGAGCTAATGTTAGTGTAACTATGTTAATGGATTACTCAATGTGCACCCCACACCCAGTCTAGTAATCTTCACCCCAGGCGTACAATTAAACCCAGAATCCCACAACTTACTTACTTACTTTCTTTCTTTCTTTCTTTCAAATTTCCATTTTAGCCATCTCATTCCACGCATTCCTCGGTGTCCTATATATAATGCAAATTTGTCATCTTATCTCCTTATCTCTCAATAATAGCAAGCCTTCCCACATCAATTCTTCTTATCAAAAATTAAACAGCTTAAAAAAAACACCTAGGATACTTCACTAATTTTGCACTTCTCCAGAAACCCCACGTACTGTCTAGAAAACACAAATCTTTCACTTTCTTTCCATTCATGAAAAAAGGGAGACTTTACTTTGGGGAAAGTTGACCATTTTAGCTGAATCGGTCCCGGAAACCATTCCAAGGACTTCCGTGTGTGAACGGTTTGGCTGAGGTGCCAGACTGCAGGTCGGATGTGAATCACCCGCCAAATCCCCAGCAGTTCTTTTCATTCACGCCGCAGAAACTTTTCCATCTGAATGATTAATAATGATGCTGACTAACAGTTCTGTTGAGGGATTTGAACGGTTTGCTTTGCCATAACAGTACTGTTTCTGAGAAATTCAATTTTAAGGTTACTTTATGCTAAAATTGAACTAACGTGAATTTACATCATATACTATCTAAGTTGTTTCATTTAAAAAAATTTGTGAATATTGAAGACATATTTAAAAATGTGTGAATATATGTGCATTAGATAAAATATCAAAATTATGCTAGAGCTTTGAATTATGTTCCCTTTCTTGAGCCATTTTAAAGTAATTTAAAAAATGTCAAGATTTTTATTTATTTATTGAGACATTTTCCTTGGAGGTGTAAGTGAGCCCACATGCTGTGAACACTATGTTGAATTATTTTAAAATCTTTGGGGAAATTGTGGCTACTATGTATGCTTCAAAAAGTATTGAGCATTGAAGACAATACACACACACACACACTCAACGCAAGGATTTGTAAGCATTACATAACAAAAATATTAAAATCATGCTAGTCATTTGAACTATATTCACTCTTTTATCAATTTTTTAAAGAAATTTAACAATAGGTCAAGATTATTTTTTACTTATTTTTGTAAATTTATCAAGTCATTTCCTCATAGGTTCAAGTTTAATAGCCTGTGAGTGTCCAAATTCTTGTTGAAAACTAATGATAAAAAAGCACATTGCTACCATATCACAGTGTCCCCCCCCCAAATATTAGTTTTATTTACAAAATATTTGTTCACTATTTTACACACTGATGCTTTCGAATGATTTTTGCAAATTTGACAACCTCATCTGTGTTAAATATCTAGATAAAGTTATCGTGATGGCAGATTTGAAAGAAGTTGCAATAACAATGTAGAATGCATCATAAAACCACATGTTTAAGATTGCATGTCATAAACATAGACGTACAAGATCGTGAATGTAATTGTTCACTTTTCTCAGGAGTTACAGAATAATATAGCAAGCGGCGTTCCTCAGTGTTGGTTGTGGAGGTCAATCGCATGCCAGGTAGATCCGAGGCAACAGCTGGCAGGTGGAATCCCAGGCTCACAGTGGGCAGATGGCTGGTGTAGTATGATTAGGGAGGGGGAGCTGATTGTGTTTGCCTGAGATTGATCAATTCGATCCTTTGTCTCTCTGCTTAAGACAATAGAGAGACGGGTTAATAAAACACGACGGTGTGTTGGGACACAGAGGGAAGCGGGCATTCTTGACTCAATCGATTGAGTAAACAAAGGATATAGAGCTTAGGATGAGATGTGCTGAGAAGGAAGAACATCATTGAGCATTAGCAGGTTGATACTGAAGAGGAAAAACGTATTATCTGAGTTTGGGCTGTTCTTATAGCTAGTGGTTGACTGATATATCGGCCGATATTTGGCATTTTTTCAATATCGGCATCGGCCGATAAGTTTTCCTGTTTGGCCGATGCGTCGAGACTTTTATTTTGACGGCGCTGAGAACGTTTATTTTGACGTGCGCTGCGCAGGCAGCACCTGTGTGCACAGTGCTCACATTCTCCCTCTTGTTCGATGTTGTCCTTAACAGTTGTCTAATACAGATAGAAGTCTGTTTAATAATCAGATAGAACAGTTAAACAAAGGAATTAAAATGTATACAAAAAAGTATTATAACGATTGCTTTATTATTAGTAATAGAAAGGCAAACATTATAATACTTTCTCGTTTGCCGTCAGCATTCAGCAAATACACATTTATATCATTTAAACAAATCTTTAAATGACTAATGAACATCTAATTTAAAAAACCTTGCAAACTTAGTCAGATCCAGTTGTGAGATCTTGTGAAATGTGCATTTGTATCCTGCATGATCGTGAGAATTTAATGCTGACAGGAGGAGAGTTCAGCTTCACTGAAGATGCGCAATCGACAAAATTTAAACTCGTGATTTTAAATTATGCTGCGCTTTATGCATTTACCCACTGCCATATGCATGTCATTTCAACTGTGTGCTGTATGTAAAATGAGTGTTACCTTGGCTTTATTTGAGAAAATTTGATTCCCAGTGCACACAAACTTCCCAGAATGCTGAGTGCCCTGTTGGTTAGTGTTTACTTCCTTTGTAATTATATTTTTATTCAATATTTATTTGTGAAAAATACTTTGTCATCAAAGTATAAGTGATTTATTTAACAGGTTTATTTTTTAATCCATTTTCAAATTATTTTTTAAATTTCTTAAATATTAATTAAAATAAATATAATTATATCGGCTTTATATCGGCCATCCTTCTTTCCAAGATATCGGCATCGGCTGTAACCAATATCGGTCGACCACTACTTATAGCCGTCCATCGAGATGCCTGCAGATGTATTCAGATAGCCATGCCTGGGTCTCCAAGTGTGTTTTTTTTTTTTGTGTAGTAGAGAGTTGCGCATGGACCCCAAAGGGATGTGAAAGCTGTAAGAGAGATTGAGACTGATGCTAAGCAGATTTAACGTTTATTTATATTTTTTTAGTTGATCCAATATGATATCCTATTGCACAAGGCTTGTGAATTTTTTTTCATATAGATCAGAATTTATCACAACTCAAATTTCTATCCATTTATTTTCACTGTGGCATATTGAAAAATGCTGGATGGAAATACTAAGGTACAGATAAAAATTGAGTAACATTTTACAATAAGGTTTTAAATGTCAACATTAGTTACTACAATACCTAGCATGAACTAACAATACTTTTACAGCATGCTCATTTCTAAATTTTTGCTCATTATCTTGCAGAGCTAAAGATTCAAAAAGGACACAATGTGCTCATTTCTGCTGCGTTTTTTAACATTTCATGTTGTATCAATTAATTTTAATTTGTCATAGAAAATAAATTAACAGTAAATAGTAGGTATACAAATGTTTTATTGTATCTTTTGTAGGATCCGATAAATGCTGTAAAAATGTATTGTTAGTGCACAATACGTAATACCATTATTTATTATATATTTACAAATTAAAAATTTTCATTTGCAAATTGGGTTAAAACATAGTGTTTAGTGTGGTAATACACAACCCTATTCTAGTGTAAAAACCTTAAAGGGATAGTTCACTTAAAAATTAAAATTTGTCATCATTTACTCACCCTCATGCCTTTCCAAACCTGTACAACTTGCTTTCTTCCACTGAATGCAAAACTTTGAAAAAATGTCTTCCTTTTTGTCCATACGATGAAAGTCAATAGGTTTCAATGTCGTTCAGGACCTCATTGACTTTCATTGTATGGATAAAAACAGGTAAAACGTTCTTCAGATGATCTTCTTTTGTGTTCTACAGAGGTAAGAATGTAATGCAGGTTTACAACGGCATGAGGGTGAGTAAATGACAACGGAATACTCATTTTTGGGCAAACTGTCCCTTTAAGACTCACAAACAAAGGCGACCATATGTTTGTTGGGAAGTTATGTAGATTTTGTCCTGGCACCAGCTCAAATTTGGTGGAAAAGAGGTAGAGGATAGGAAATCAAATGAAGAAGTGAAGATGGGTGTATAAAAGATGAGACAAGAGGCCTAAAGTCTCTCTCTCTCTGAGCGCCACAGCTCAGGACCCCGGAGATGAACAGAACAGGCTGATGGTATCAGACTCTGCTTTACAACATTACCTTCAGCTCAGATAAATGACCGGGGAGAGAGAACGAGAGACTGACAGAGAAAACACAATGATGGAAAGGAAAAGAGGGGGGAAAAAGGGAAGAAAAATCTCGTCCAGAATCTCGTCTATGCCGTCTACAGCAAAATGAGGACTATCAGGAGAGTTTGATAGGATCCAATTAAAAGTTGTCGTAGATAAAATGATGATGAATTGCAGCCGTGCAGCAGAGAGATGGTTTGCTTCAGACTCAACACACCAGTTCCTCCCCAAACACTTTGGGGGGGGGGGGATGAGCTGAGGAGCAGGGTCATCATTTTTGAGGAAGGGAACTGGAAGTGGCTTTCGTACGTTGGGGTGAGAGGGAGAAGTGAATAGCTGAAGGAGTCTCAGTTGCTTCCCACAGCGGGGTTAAGAGTGTGCCAGACGCTCCTGTGGAGCCAAGCTCCTGCTAGGAAGAAGATTCACCATGAGCTCAGAGCTAAATTCAAGAGCTTCAGCCTCTTGACGAAAACACTCTCATTGCTAAAAACAACACAGCAGTTGCACCAATAAAATAACTCTGCATAATGAGCTACAAATACATTTTGACAGCTCTTTTCTTTTAATTAGTTCTGTTTGCTAAGTATTACTACTACTTGGAGTTAGAGATTTCAGCAAACTACAAACACAAGTGTACGGTGTATGTTCTATGGGCCATTCTACAGAAATGGTGCAAACTGCTGTCCCACAACCAAAAAAAAAAAACCCAAAACATTAAAAAGTCATGTAAGTATTCAAATCTTACGGTAAATGTTTACAAAGATCTTCTATACTATTGAAACCCTCAAATATTAAAATATCAGTAAGCTTAACCTTTAGGCGCCAGGTTTTTGGAAAAAGCTGGATTTGACAATCAAGATTTTCCAAAACGCTTGTGCGCTTGAAGGGGCGTAACGTAGAGATCACTGTAAATAGAAAAAATCTTGGGCATGGACCGAAAGTTATGTGGTGTAAATATACTCATCTAATAGCATATTATGACGTCATCAGGTGCGGCCCTCTGAATGGCTACTATTCAGGAAATAATAGATAGTGAATTAAGGTTTGAACTATTGCTGTTTTAAAAAAAACATCTTTTATGCCGCATCCAAAGGATCGAAAAGAGGAAACAACAATTAAAACAGGAGCAAGTACACATTATACTATATATACTACTATATAGTAGTAAAATGCATGTGAACAGTATCCTACTGTTTGATCAGTTCATCAGTAATATTCAGGAAATAATAGATATTGCCCTGCCACCCCAT
The DNA here is from genome assembly GCA_018155175.1 of Sinocyclocheilus anophthalmus. NCBI lineage: Eukaryota > Metazoa > Chordata > Actinopteri > Cypriniformes > Cyprinidae > Sinocyclocheilus > Sinocyclocheilus anophthalmus. Next base: position 6,453 of record JADLZN010004516.1, read on the forward strand.
CCCCGTTGGGCAAAGGATCGAAATGATCACTTATTTGTGCTTCGTGAACACTCTCGCCTTTTACGGCGGCACCATTGCGCTACAAAGATGTACCGGGAGAAGCGCGATTATTAGACGACCAATCGTCATTTCCAAAAGGAAAATAATCCCCTTCAAAGTCAGAATCTGCGAATAACATTTGCAACACATCCTCAACTTTTATTAGCTTTTATTAGCCATTTGGCGATTTTCACTCACAAATCTCACAGCTTACCCGCACACTATGAACTGAACTGCTTCCACATCAATGACACAATAGCTCACTTGCTCTGCTATTTCCTCAAACACTTTGAACAGGAACGTGACGTAATTTTGGTCTAGAATCGAAGTACTACATGTCACGAAGTACTTACACCATATTAGGAACTACAGTCTACTTTGTTAAGTATGACGTCTTGTCGCAATTTAGCGACTTTGGCGCTTAGAGGGTTAAAATCATACAATCATCATTTATTGGGTACTTCAATGAGGTGGCTGTCCCGAACCCTAACCCCTAAATTTCAACTTATGAAATTGATATTGAAATAATTTTTTTTATTTTTTTTCCCATTGTTGACTCTAAAAATATATTTTTGATTCTTTTAAAAAGTGAAGTAAAAAAAATATATATTTTATATTTTCTTTGTAAATTATGAAACTTAATGTAAAAATGTGTCCCACATTTTCCACTACCGACACCGTTTTAGTCCATTGACTGAGACTGAAATGGACTACACCCCTACATTTATGATCAGGGAATATTTATGTGTCACTCTCTCTCATAGTACAGGGTGAGAAGATAGGCCCTCTCATGTTGAGGAGATGATTGGTGAAAAAATATGTGTAACTCTAAGAACGTCGACTACAAACACCTTTTTTCTGCAATTAAGCACACTTTTTTGGGAGTTATTCCATATCAGTTATGTGTGTACAACTGTTCAAAACAGTGCTAGCACCCATGTGCTGATTAGCATCTTTGAGATGCATCTAAAATTATATCTAAAAGTATCTAAAATTGTCACTACCAAAACATTTGGTGGAGTTTCGGTAGTGACATCTTTGTTTTTTTTTGGGTGTTATCCCATAAAATTGTCACTACCGAAACGGTCACAACCAAAACATGTCATTATTTATTTTTGGTAGTGACAAAAGGGAACACACAATCCTCATATTTGGGGGAAATAAACAATTTTTTTACAGTTATGCAAATATTTTGTATTTTACTGTAGTATGTTTTAGTAGTGTTTTAGTATGCAAGTTAAAATTCAGTAATGTGATGTGGTCGCTTCCAAAGCATTACGGTCACTACCGAAAATGTGTAGTCACTACCCAAACATGGGATGTTTTGTCAAAAGTAAAGTATACTGACTTATCAACTAAGATGTTATGAGAGTTTTTGGTTCAATGTACATTTTAACTAATGAATCCTTAACTTTGAAATCAGTATAATTAACTTTTTGCCTTTTACAAAGAAAAATTTGATTCAAAATACAACAAATCTCATAAATTACATTTGAAATATTGTTAAAAAATTGTAGTGTGTTAGGATTACTTTCTGAAAGTTTTTTATAAAATAGCAAAAATATTCCAAAACGTTCTGAAAATATAATATGAGAATTAACTGCGCAGTTACTAGAAATGTGTACCTTGGATATTATACAATTGGCATACATACACATTTTTGGGGAAAAAGACATTTCTTTCAAGACGTTTCCAACTCTGACTTTTGACCAATTTTGTAGAATGGCCCATATATATATAGAATATAATGGAAAGTCAAAAGAAAGTATTTTTATGGTATTAATTAATAACAATATAATATAATAATATATCTATTAATTATTATATTTTTTTTCCTGCATATCGAATATATATATTTTTTTTTTATAGGAATGCTCCTAAGGTCTAATTCCTTCCTAAGTTTTTACTTTATTTAAATTTATTTTTAAATTAAAAGTAATCTGTATATTAAGGTTAAATGCATTTAACATGACGTAGGTTCCGTCGATGTAAGATGTAACTAAAATAATTAATTAGTAATGTAAGGCTATTAGCAATATTATAACATTGAAGGACTTGAAGAGCACTATAATATATGCAGTGTGGGTATGTATGTGTTGTAGTATTGATTATTATTAATGCTCTTATATAATGCAAATAAAAAATATAAGTTACTTGTTACTTTAAATATAGTATACAAACATTATTTGAGTATTTTATATTTATTTATATTTAAATTGTATATATTTTATTTAAAATGTATTTATGGATCTGGACTTTGTTTTTTAGCTAAAGGGGTCATATGATGCTGCTAAAAAGAACATTATTTGTGTATTTGGTGTAATTAAATGTATCTATGCGGTTTAAGGTAAAAAAAAACACATAATTTTCCACATACTGTACATTATTGTTCTCCTCTATCCCGCCTTGGAAACGTCGTAGTGTGATAAAGCGCATCAGTCTGAAAAGCGAGGTGTACTCTGATTGGCCAGCTATAGTATCTAGTGCGTTGTGATTGGCCAAATACCTCGAGCGTGAGACGAAATGTTACGCCCCTCACATACTGTGAGGCCTGTCCGGCCGGAGCGACGAGAACATAAACATTACAACCATTACAACGCGGCATTGGTGCACAGTTGGACATAGTACTGGTCATAATGACTATACGTCTTTCTACGCGCGCATGCATCGCGCCGCGTCAAACATAAACTCGTCTGCATTTTGGATCGGAGAAATGACAAACAACAAGGCTACTCTACACTGCCCAAAACTTGCGTTTGAAACATCAGTGGCAAACGAAAAACACAGCGGCCTACGGGAGGGAAGCCGGATTAGCGTGCGCTGAGGCCGGGTTAGAGTGAGCTGAGGCGGGCTGGACTCTGCTTTGTCCACTGTGAAAGTTGATGTAGTCCCTCAGCGACCAGCACAGATCAGCTCCTAGGCATGACGAAGCGAATATCGTCCCCTTTTGGAAGGCCAAACAAAGTAGTTCGCTTTCACAACGACGCACACAGCGTCTTCACGACGTGGCTGCAGTGTCAACAATACTACAGTGAGACTAAAAGTTAAGCCTTCTTTCTTTGCTTGAACATTTGAGCGGCGTTATGCAAAATCTTCCCACATAGTGACCTAGATATGGGGGGGCGTGTTAGAACGAGCTGTTTTAGGTAGGTGTGGTTGACTTTTTAACTTTTATAAAGAATATCTCTTTGTTTTTGAGACTTTAGTGTTTGCAACTTCACAGATCTTCTTTATACACCAAGAGCATATAACACTCAAAAGAGAAAGGAAAAATTAAAATCGCACCATATGACCCCTTTAAAAACATGCAGGAATATGTCATTCAGAATGTTTATTGACAGGAACATAGCATGAACTTCGTTCTGTAGCGAATTCAAAATAATAAATTTTGGCTGCTGAATATGTTTGTGTTACGTTTTCTAAAGTGTGCATGCATATGTGCGTGTGTGTGTCTGTGTGTTTAAACCCCCTCCCGATGTGCTGATGTGTTATTTTTACCCAGGCACACAGGTATGCTATCAAAATGACTAATTATATAAGACTGACCCACACAAAAGGCGGCGTTTTTTCTTCCCTCCCTCCTCACATTCCAGCAGCTGCTCTGTTTTGTTAACATCGGCACTTTCCAGCCCCATAGACCCGAAATCTCTTGCCTCACCCGCACGTATCCATACTCTCCCTTCTTCCCTCCATCCCCCTGATCAATGGGCTTGCCAGCAGAGGACGGGTGCAGAGTGGGGAGATGCCCAGTGTGTCTCTCTATTTCTGGCCTCCATTCATTTTCCCCTGTGAGGGTAATTATGCATTTTGGGCATGCAGGTGAACAGAGAGAAAGAAAGAGGACCTATACCATTCTCAGACTATTGTACATGTGCAACTGCTTACACCTTTCATAGGCTTATTATAACTGAATGCATAATGAGTGGAGCTCTGCTTGTCTTTTGTCATATTCAGAAGTTAGTTGCATGTTTCTTTCTTGTTCTGTTTTAAGGTCAGTGTGAAGTTCCAATCTGTGTTCTGCAAAGCAGCTTTACTGCGTAGAAGAAAAGTTGTTTTTCCCCCTTTTTTCCCCACTGCAGATTACAAAGATGGCTGTGTCATAAGTGGCAAAATACCTTAAGAAGATGCTGCAGAAATAGCAACAAAGTGATTGACAAAATGTTCTGTCACATTTGATGATACTCGGTCTGTAAAAAAGACTGAATAGGAAAAGAGCTTTTATCCCTTTTTTTTCTTTTTACTTGAAACCAACTTTTAGGAATGTTTTAAAATTGTTGTGACATTTATTTTTGTGATTAGCACATTTGTCTCTGCAATGCTCACCCTAATTAAAAAATATGTATGTACGTACGTATCTATCTAATTATTATTAATTAATGCTAATAAAAAAAAAAAATTGTCTTATATCTAAATGTAATCAGAAAAGTAATAGCCATTGAGAATAATGAGAATTTAATAAGAATTTCAATCAATCATAAAATGTACAGGTTCATAATGGTAATTAGACATTTTTGTCAGGGAAACCTTGTCATGAAACTAAATAAATAGCTTTTTATAGTCTATATCTTAATTTTTATTTCGGTAAACATTTAGTTTTATTATAAATTTTTATTTAAATATGAATCTGGTAATACATTTACAATAAATAATCATTTAAATATAATGCATATTTATTTACCCCACTGTTTGTGTGTGTGTTGTGTGTGTGTGTGTGTATATATATTAATATATATATATAAGTGGTAATGTAGATAAGATCATCGCAGTTACATTGATTATATCTGTAATGTTTATTTTATTTTTCTTTATCTTTATCTTTTTAAGACGTCATAACTGTTGCATGGTGTGGGTGTTGAGATCACAAATAGATGAATATATGGAGAAAGCCACAGTCTAGCAGACATTGACATTAATCAATACCTGTCATGTCAGCTCAGCACCTGAGGGGCTTTTTTAAAGCTCGGGGTTCGGCGCGTATGGAAAAGGTTGCCGGATCATAGTTATTCTTAATTGGGTCATGTGCGTGTTTCTCCTCACCTTGTGTTGGAGGCCTCCATCAGCCTCATGGGAACTCACACTTGCACAAGCAATTAATTACTCTCCGCCATGTCTCCACGATGACCACGGGCTGAATAATGAGCGTTATTATTCATCCAGTCTGAAGTAGAAGCACAGCTCTCCCCGAGCTCCTCTCACGCTGGCTTCTCTCATGAAACAGAGCCCGCTGTTTTCAACCACCTTTTCGATAAATGCTGCATGTGACCTTTTTGTAAAGAACAATGCACTCTTTAGTTGCTTCCAGCCATTCTGTGGTCACCAAATGTTCTAACTGCCGCGATTAGCATCGAATATGCCGATTGTCTGACTGAGGTGAGCGTGTAGTGTAATGTCAAAGGCATGTTAATGATGATATGAATAAATCATATCTATGTTTTTGGACGGCCCTGGGAGAACAACGATGGCTGTTGTTAAGATGCGACGTATATGTGTGGGAGGACTGCTGGAGCTCTTTAAAGTTTAATGGAGCTGGGACGCTGGTGAGGATTCGTAGGCAGGAGAAGTGTGAGGGTTCACATGTCTGCTTAGGGAAGAATGTGTGTTTGTAAGTGTGGAGGTCATCTGCGGTCTGCGTGGAGGATGTGTTTGATCAAATCCAAGCGTTGAGAGAAGCTGTCAGTGCTTGTCAAAAGAAAGGCCTTGTGACTTGGGTGTTCAGCAGTTTACCCTTGACCTTGCGTCTTTCAAAGAAGCATCAATTGACTCATTGCTTTTGTTCAGACAGGCAGCAAACATCTTTTACGCATATCCAATTATGATTTTTCTGATTTTAAAAACTAAAAAGCTGTTCGCATTTATATGTGGTTTGAAATCTGATTAACGTAATTCCCAAATTCAAGTGATACATTTTTATTTATTTATTCTTTTTTTTCTGAACCAAACAATCATAAATCTGATTACAGTGACATTCGTATATGGTTTGTAATTTAATTAAAATCTGTTTTTTTTGGCTCTACAATTCAGTTTTAATTGTGAGATTGGATTTCTAGTATTTTTTATGATGTGACTTATGCCATAATTCCATAATTCATATATATATATATGTAGGGATTTTCTTAATAGGAACAAACACTGATATCAGCATTCGCCAAGTTTGCTAATCACCCAGCACATGAATCCCATATTTTCGGGTGGTTTCCTGTCAGTATGGTAAACTCATCTAATCATGAGATCGAAACTAATTCGATCATGAGACGACAAAGCTTTCTTGGTATCAAGAACTGAAAGAGATCATTCACAACCTATAGAAGCCCCCATATCTTGGGACCCACCAATGGATGGAACCATTATCTCCAGAACAGGAAAAGGATTAAATGACGCCCTCAGGCAAGCACAGGATATACAGCGTGACGCCACATGACTAATCCCATGTTTAATCACCTGCTTCCTGCATGACCGAAACCCTTACTTTCTTTTGTACAGACAAAGAAACAGAGTGTACACAGACAGTCATTAAAAATCATTGAAAGTATTGGAGCAACTATATTCACAAATAATATGTTTTATGTCTTAAATGTATGTGATGTGTTATTGAAACCACAATATCTTAATCGTTGCTTTCTAACTTTTCTTTTAGTTAATTACGATTACTGTGTATGCAAAATACCTGTTGTTTAAGCTCGAATGAGAGCTTGTCTTATTCACCGAACATTGGTGCTCGTGAAAAGTTTATATTTTGTATCATTCTCTTGTGATAATACTGTTATCAGAAGATATTTAAAAATTGCAGAAATACTCTCCACAAACAGCATGCAACCATGCCACCATCTGATTGGACAATTGGACCTGTGGGCTGGACAAAAGTCAGCCTTCTTAAAAATGGACACAAAGCCCTCTGTCTTCTGAGTTTGTTTTTTACGCGGGTGCTCGCACCTCACTTGAAAAGGAGTTGGCCTTGCCACCTTGGTGAGCGCGCACAAGCGCCACGCCAGACCACGATGCAGTAGCAAGACCATCTAAAGAACTTCAACAGCTTCAATGAGAACTTGAAAGTCTTTCAACTCAGACTTTACAGAACTGCTCAAGCCCTCTGTGTCATCAGGAATCAAGCCACTCCAAGAGGGTTTCCCCAAATGACTCCACCCATGACGTCATTCCACTCGATCACAGCCAATCATCAAAGGAATCTCTCCCTCCAATCCCACCGCCCTCGACAGCGAAAGCCGCGACCGCGACGGAATTCACCTCTGCTTTCACTGTCAACCAAAGAACGCAATTACCAAAAACAAATCTTCAAACTCCGCTGAACTGGGGTAAGCTATTTCAGCAGTAAACTTAAGAAACCGATTCGTCCTGCTTGTAATTCTCTAGGCGTGAATTTAAAACCCTCGTTAAACCTTTAGGCACTTTGAAAAACTTATGCAACTCCGTTGCCCCTCCTTTCTCCTTGAATCTTTGTGGTATGTTTGTATGTTTTAGCTTAAGTTTATGTAATCTAGAATAACCAATAAATTTTATGTTTCATTTATAAATAATCGATTGTCTGGTGTCTTATAATTTCAAGGTCAAATCTATTGCCAAAAAGATCCTTTGCTTGCTACCTAGTTCGTGGCTTAATGATAATGATTACCTCTTTAAGAGCTTACAAATTGTCATAATTTTATTTCACCCGTGGCCAGGGAGAATACTAAATTTACATATTCAATTGGTAATATACTCTGACATCAACTTCTCGCTGGCCGAGTAATGATAAAAGTATAAACTATTGAAAGTCAAAGTCAAAGTTTTGATCAGGTGGACCTCGAATTCTCAGATCGATTTCTTTTAAAACCTGAGCTAGAAATAAACCTGAATGAATTAATAATCATTAATTCCCTATAATTACAAATTAATAATGAATAAATAAATGATAATGTCATTACAATATATACATATTCATATACCGGTGTATGTATATATATATAACAAAGCATTTCTGTCCTTTGAACTGTGTCACACTTTCCACAAAAATAATAAGCAGCACAACTGTTTAACATTGATAATAATAATAAATGTTTCATTTTTTCTTCCACACCACATCATCATATTAGAATGATTTCTGAAGGATCGTGCGACACTGAAGACTGTGTAATGACGCTGAAAATTCAGCTTTGAATCACAGGAATAAATTATATTTTTCAAAATATTAAAATAGAAAACGGTTATTTTCAATTGTGATAATTTTTGATCAAATAAATGCAGCATTGGTGAGCGTGTTTTGTTAATGTTTCATGTTTTTTTAAACATTTAAAAAATCTTATCGTCCCCAAATGTTTGAACATTAGTTCAGATGTGGCACTCATCTATTAAATGGTGAATGAGTGAACATATGAGATGTTTCAGTCGCGGTGTAAGCATGAATGTGTCAATAGTGCTGTAATCCCTCTGATGCTTTTGTCTGATGTGCTTCATAAGTTCGTCATGGCGAGATGTCATGATGGACATGAGCAAAGGCAATTTTCAGTTTTCCGTCCTCGCTTTCCACTGTGACAACTACTCAGTTATAGTAGAAGTAAGTCTCTCGCCGTCACACTGACACTTAAATCAGTGCTGCGGCAACCGATGTGGATATACCGGATATTGACTGCACTGTCAGAACAAGTGGACCTGATTTCATCACTTGGAACATGACAGACAGGTAAAGTCATATAGATCAGATTTGAGAAAAAAAATCTGATTTATGTGGCTTGTGAACAAAGCCGGTCCTATGCTCACCATATTTTTTTATGCTTTTTGTGCTGCACTAACCCTATTTTTTTCATTGTTTGCCAACTTTTATTGATTGGTAGTTCAGAATAGAGGTCTACACGGGTCCAAAAATTAGACTCGGACCCGTCTATTATTTTGAAAGTTGGACCCGGGCCTGTGCAGAACCGAGAAATGTCAAAAATGTACTACCCGGAACCGACGCGGACCGTCAATTATTTGAAAGATGGACTAGAACCAGGCCGGGAAGAACCGACCCGCCTGGACCCTATTTGCCACCTACAGGTGCATCTCAATAAATTAGAATGTCGTGAAAAAATTCATTTATTTCAGTAATTCAACTAAAATTGTGAAACCAACGGCGAACCACAACCTTATAGGCTTGTCAAGCAAAATCGATTCAAGATTTTGATTGAACTTCAAGGAATGGACTGAGGCTGGGGTCATGGCATCAAGAGCCACCACACACAGATGTGTCAAGGGATTTGGCTACAGTTGTCGTATTCATCTTTTTAAGCCACTCCTGAACCACAGACAACTTTAGAGGCGTCTTACCTGGGCTAAGGAGTAGAACTGGACTGTTGCCCAGTGGTCCCAAAGTCCTCTTTTCAGATGAGAGCAATTTTTGTATTTCATTTGGAACCAAGGTCCTAGAGTCTGGAGGAAGGGTGGATAAGCTCATAGCCCAAGTTGCTTGAAGTCCAGTGTGAAGTTTCCGAAGTCAGTGATGATTTGGGGTTCTGTGACGTCTGCTGGTGTTGGTCCATTGTTTTTTTTTTTGAAAACCAACGTCACTGCACCCTTTTTAACAAGAAATTTTGGAGCACTTCATTCTTCCTTCTGCCGACCAGCTTTTTGAAGATGCTGATTTCATTTCCAGCAGAATTTGGCACCTGCCCACACTGCCAAAAGCACCAAAAGTTGGTTAAATGACCATGGTGTTGGTGTGCTTGACTGGCAAGCGAACTCACCAGACCTGAACCCCAGAGAGAATCTATAGGGTATTGTCAAGAGAATGAGAAACCAGAGACCAAAAAATGCAGATGAGCTGAAAGGCCACTGTCAAAGAAACCTGGGCTTCCATACCACCTCAGCGGTGCCACAAACTGAAACCACTAGTCGTCTTTCCTCCATGCCACAAACACCGATTGAGGCAGTGATTAAAGCAAAAGGAGCCCCTTCCAAGTATTGAGTACATGTACAGTAATGAACATACTTTCCAGAAGGCCAACATTTCACTAAAAATGTTTTTTTTTTTTTTTATTGGTCTTATGAAGTATTATAATTTGTTGAGATATTGAATTGGTGGTTTTTTGTAAATGTTGAGCCAAAATTATCCCAATTAAAAGAACCAAAGACTTTAACTACTTCAGTTGGTGTGCATTGAATTTATTTAATACACGAGTTGCACAATTTGAGTTGAATTACTGAAATGAACTTTTCCAAAACATTCTAATTTATTGAGATACACCTGTTATGCCACAGCCATTGCTATTAACAAGTCGATAAACAAGTTGCGAAAATTAATAAACTTTTTGTCTTGTCTAATGTAAGAAGCATTCTCCCTTGTACCTGACTGTGATGCACACAATCCTCCTTGCCAAGAAAGTTCCATCCTTGTTATTCCTCTCTTGCCAATTGAAATGCGTAATCCACTAATTATTCCATTTTCAAAAGTCCACTTGCTGTCACGGTGACTGATGACAGATGCGACTTTGCAGTTTTGCATTTTTGTATCTCGAGTCAACTTGCATAATAATTTAGACTGTTTTCCCATTTGGATTATAATAACGATTGCTCGTCCAGTGCTATGGCTGCTGACATTAGCTTTACTTATTTTCTATCATCTCTGTGCTCTCTGAGCCGAGTCTGAGAAAAATTTTAGATATAACAACAAGACTGTTCATTCATAATATTATTTTAAAAATTATCAATAATGACTCACATCACTCATTAAGTTATCCGTTATCACCGTGCGTGTGCATTAACTCCGCCCACCCTGCTTCTGATGACGTCGCTCGTGTTTTTTTTTTTTTCCACCTTATTTCAAATTACCGACTCACACTTTTCTCATCCTAATTTAAAGTTGAAAGTTACAAAACAACACACACACAGCGCTGAATGACTCTGATAACGGCTGGGTGTTCCTGGAGTCCGATCGACTCGGGTATTACACACAATATTAAACAGACCCGGGACCCGAAGTAACGGATTGGGACCCGGACCCGGCTGACCATTTAAAATACAGCCCCGAACCCGTACGGATCCCGGGATCTTGGGTCCTCCGTGTAGACCTCTAGTCAGAAGGCCTTTTCGTAATTTCGACAGGTAACAATAATATGGGATTGTGCCCTTTTCTGTCATTGAAACAATCCCAGGGTACAATATGTTAATTTCGAAGTGAATAGAACATTAGAAATAGGTTCCCCCGACGAGAAAGAGATTGAGGGAGATTTCAGTAGAGAACAAGAGATTCCAATGTGTCCCGGTGAATAATGAATAGGATCCTGTTAATGAGACCGGTGAAGCCAGAGCAAACAGCGCGCTGTCTTTTTTCCTGTTCTGAAGCTGGTTAGGTAGGCGTGACAATTTAAAATGATAAAAAAATATATGTTTATTTTTATTGGTAATGAAATAAAGCTAAAATATACATTATGCCATTATATAATAGTAAGTATAAGTACTCAAACTGAAATAAAAAGCTTAATAAAAATATTCAAGAAGGAATTAAAATCACAAAAGCACTTACAAAGTACTAAACTAAAATTAAAATTAAACTAATCAAATACAATTCCCAAATATAATACGTAATAGTATAAATAATACTAAAATAACACTGAGTGTTGATAAATGAATAAAAAACACAAATTACTGACAAAAAAATAATATAAAATAGAAATTAAGCATAATGAGTCTTTTATGAAGCTTTGAAGATCCACTCCTCATTAATTGCATGGAAAAAGCAAGACATAATTTCTCCACCTTTATTTCACTGAAATAACATGAGGGTGATTTTTAAATGAACCTTTTCTTTAATACATTAATCGAAAAGTTTGCAAAAGTTCCGACACGAAAACTGTTCAAATGTTACATTAAAGGTTGCATTGGGATTTTTACACATTTCAAATACACACAAAACTGGCTTGAGAGTGGTCAACTATTTTGTGTGTGTGGTGTGTGTGTGTGTGCGCGCTCGGCGCATAGTGTTTGATGTTGAGACAGTTGAGAAGCCATTGAGATTGTCAGAAAGCCAATCGAAATGCATTTTCACTTACATCCAGGCAACGTGCATCACGCCTAAACTGCGCCACTTATTTCGTGTATAAATTAATGGCTTCCGCTCTGTAATTTAGATTTTTGAGCTTTCCCAAACACCCTCGATCTATTTTCCTCCCCATTTCCGTCTCGCTTCCTCTTTCCTGTGTGCTCCCGACCCCACCGCTCATCCAGAGACGGCCTGGCCTGCTCAGACAAATCACATTTCTCTCTGCTTGCTGGTTCTGAGTCAGTAGCTCTGCTATTAGACGGTTTCTGATACTAGAACCTCGTCTGTAAGTGTGCTGAATATCTGCTGCTGTTTATCAGGAGTGTGTGTGAATGAGAGGGGCTGTAGAGAGGAGGCTGCTGTCAGGGTGGAGTGTTTTCACCTCCCCCATATTGATCTGACAGTCTCACAATTGCGTGATGAGAATCCTGACTTGTCTCTCCTTCGCTGTCCGCCTCACTCTGCTGCTCTCTCTTTTTCTCTCTCAAGGATACACGCTTAAATGGCAAGATTTACATGGAGCAAGATAAGTCAGTATGTTTCATTAATTCGCTGCCATTTCAGCCGGGCTGAGCTCAAGCTGTGCACAAGAACACGGTTTGCATGAATTTTTCTGAACAATCTTCATCCCAGTGGCCCCCAGTTGCATGTCAGGATCAGTGCACAGGAAAGAGGATAGGAAGAGATGGTGAGATGCGTGAGATTCGAAAAATGTTGTGAGCCAGATTCAAACTCCAGATTCCTACATGAACGTTACAGCTGAATGTGTCCATCAATTGCTTTATGTTGAGTATTTTTGGCTTTTTAGTAGAGGGAGAACAGGAAATTAAATGACGAGAAGTGTGGGTAATGGAATCGAGAAATATTGTGAGCCAAACTCATATTTATGGCATGAACACTACAAGCTAAATGTGTCCAGAAATGTTTTTTTTTAATGTAATTATTTTTTGTAAATGTAATGTAAAAATTGTTTTGTCTTTAGTAAAGAAAGACCATGAAGGTATGCTAGTAATAGAAACATCTGGTTTCAGAAGAAAAAAAAAAAAAAATCTGATTCCAATCCGTGTTTACCACATAAGCACCATAGCTCGATGTGTCACTTTTTTGTTTTATTGTGGGCCATTTTGTCTTTTTAGCAGATTTTTTTTCTTCTAAATGTTAAGAAAGCACAGTAAAAGATGGCGAGAAGTGTGGGTAATATTAAGAGTTTGAATCTGCAAGGTTTTTTATTTTTTTAAGACATTTTTGTCTTTTTAGTAGACAGACAGCATGATATTATGGCTAAAAATATAAATAATTGGTTCAGAAACAACATATTTCCTACATAAACCCCCTTTTTTGAGGGGGGGGGGGCATTTTGTCTTTTTTTAGTGGGTGGAAACACAATAGAGAGAGGATAATGGTATTGAGTAATGTCGAGAGTCTAATTCAAACTCATTTTTCACACTCATTTTGAGCCTTTTTTGTTATTTTTTGTCTTTTTAGTGGATAAACTGTAGTGCAAGGACAGGAAGTGATGACAAGAAGTGGGGGTAATCAGATCAGAAAATTTTGCGAGCTGCAGTTGTTCAGTGTGTCATTTACTAGTTTTATTTTGTGCCTTTTTGTCTTTTATGGTGGATAGACAGACTGCAGAGACAGGAAGTGATGGTGATAAGCATGAGGAATCGGATTGGAAACGCTGTGAAACATATTAAAATCCATATTTCCTACATGAGCACTACAATCTACAGTCTTTTTGCAGGTTTTAAAATGTTTATAAATGGTATTTATTGAAAATTGTTTAAGAACACCTATTACCTGAGGTAAAACATAACCTTTTGTGGCTTTTTGCTTGATTTTATGACAGTATTTGCGCTTGATGGAGGCTCACACTACACAAAAGAATGAGAAAACATCAAGTGTAAATAACAGCATTAAATCACATCTTCCTTTTTCTCTCTCTCCAGTATGACTATGAAGGAAATGACATCAGCGACTTGCCGGTGGACCTCTCGGTTGTGTGGAACGGAGATTTCGTCATTGACAACCCCTACAATATCCAAGGTAAAGCTCTCATCCGTTCCTCTATAGTCAGTCCTTTTGTGTACCCACACCTCTCTCCAGTATGTCTGTGAAGACAAATTAGGTCCGTTTTATGCCTGGCTGCATGTCAGGCCTCACTGCTCTCCATACAGCTTATCTGGTCCTTCCTGAGCTGTGACTGCAGCTCGCTGCTGCTAAACAATAAAAAAACCATGTGAAACCCTCATTCGGAAAGAATGAAAAGGGTTGCAGCAGAGAAAGTGTGGTTTTGGGTTCACATCCCCATCTTGATGGCTTGATGGCCACTTTGGTCATTTTGGGTCGAGTCCAGGTCTATTTGTTGCTAATATTTCAAGTGTCAGGCTGGTAAGGAGCTATTCAGAGAGAGTGGTGAGTGAACGGTGACTCCAGAGGACCATCTAATTGATCCCCACACCTGGGCCAAATCAAGATCTCAGCACCTTGACTGATATCACGCTTTTCCATTCTTCTTTTTCTCATCTCTTTGCTGTCTGTGAAATATAAGAAAGGCTTCCTTTCAGATCCAATGTCTGTGTATCGTCCAGTCTGCTAAGATGCCATTATCTAGACCGTTTCTGAAGGTAGCACAGATGTATGCTTCACTTTGGATGGAGTGACTGAAAGAAGTAAATTAATTAATAAATGTCCTTTCAGTTTATGATAATATTTCTTTACACTACCGTTCAAAAGTTTGATCAAAATTGACAGTTAAGACATTTATAATGTTCCAAAAGACTCCTGTTTCTAAAATTGTTGTTCTTTTGAATTTTATACTTATCAAAGAATCCTGAAAAAATATCCCTACTATTCAGAATAATGTATCAAATGTATAATATTGATGAAGATTAATTTTTCTTGAGTACCATCCCCATGTTAGAAGGATTTGTGAAAGATCATGTGACACTGAAGACTGGAATAATGACTGGAAAATTGAGCTTTGCCATCACAGGAATAACATTTTAATGAAATATAATAAATAAATAATAAAATATGTTATTTTACAATACTATTGTTTTTATTGTATTTTTATCAAATAAATGCAGCTTTCGTTGGTCTATCCTACTTTATTTTTTCTTTTCTTTTTTTTATAAAAAATAATTTATTGACCCCAAACTTTTGAAGGTATATAATAATAACATAAGTGTTCAGTGTTCGTCTTAAAAGGATGTCTGCACTGCAAAAACATTTTTTCTTAGTTTTGTTCTTCAAAAATGCTAGACAAAACAAAATAAGGGTTAAAATTCTTCAAAATATATTTTTTGAAAACTAGACTTAATATCTTTTGTAACTTTCAAACTATGCAAACTGTCTTGTTTTCATGATTTTGAGATATATTTGGCCCGTGTTTCTCTCTCTCTCTCTCTCATCGTCATTCTCTCTTCCGTCGTCTCTCTCTCTCTCAGCATCGTCTTTATAGCACAATATTTTATCCCAACTGCAAGAGAAAAAAACCCAGCTTTGCCCTGCTGTAAAGTGGAAATGTTAATGTAATTAAATCATTCATTTGGTTCAGTTTAATTAGCGCAGCGCTACTTTTAAGCTTAGCCGTGGCTAATCTGATTAGCATGAGGCTGAGACGGATGGATACACTGTCTCTTTTGAAGTCCGGCGGCAGTCTAAGACGCCCAGCCAACAGAACATTCACCCAGTCCCCTGAAGCTCCAGAGGCCCACGAAAAATCTGCCATCTTTCTCTTTACAATGGGAATTTAACATCTGTAATTCGCTAATTGTTAGCTGTAGCTGAGGTGATACCTTTGTTTCATACATCATCCAATTTTTAATCACACTTTCTGTCAGTTCACAGTTAAAGGGAACTAGTTAAACATTTAGATAAAAAATGTAGAATAATGTGTCTGTGCTCTCATTTTTAGTTTTGCAGTTTGGATTATTAGCAGTAATAGGTGATGGTTGTGTGGATGAACTCATTTGTTTAACTTCAAGTACTCAAGTACATGCATTCAGCTTCAAATAAAAAGGTACCATGGTACTATTTGGATGTGAACCAAGAGGATCTTTGATATACCTTTGGAAACCATATAAATCAGAATCAGAATCAGAATCAGAATCAGAATGAGCTTTATTGCCAGGTATGTTTATACATACAAGGAATTAGTTTTAGTGACAGAAGCTCCACAGTGAAACAGAATGACAGTGACAGAACAAAAAAACAGATAATAAATAAATAGAACAAGTAAATAAGGAATAAAAATATATAAATTGACAATTGTGTGTGCAGGTATATGACAATAGACAGTTGTTGTTGTTATTTTTTTGTTTTTTTGTATGTATCTGTACTGTATTTAGTTGCAACATTTTGAGGTTGTAGGCTGAGTAGGTGGTTTTTAGATAAAGAAGTGTAGAGTGAATAAATAGTGTGTTTTCCACGGTTATTGTCAGTGTTCATGAGATGGATTCCTTGAGGGAGCTTGAAACTTTCCCTGTGTCTGGTCGTTCTGGTGCCAGGTGCTGCTGTATCCGTCGACCATGGCACAGTTCAAAGAGTGAGTGTATCTGGATGTGAGGGTCTCCAGAGTGATTCTTCTGCGCCCTTTTGCTCCATCTGACGGTTACAGTCTGGAGAGAAGGAGGGTTTGTACCAATGATATCGCTCAGCAGTCCGTCTACCCTCTGTTCTTCTAGTTCAGATTTGGTAGCTGATCTGGAACCAGACAGTTATTGATGTGCACAGAACAGACTCGATGATGGCTTAGTAGAACTGTTTCAGCAGCTCCTGTTGCAGGTTGAATTTCCTCAGTTGGCGAAGGAAGTACAAACTCTGCTGGGTTTTTTTCACAATGGAGTCAATGTGAGTGTCCCTTTTCAGGTCCTGAGAGATTGTGGTGCCCCGGAACCTGAATGACTCCACTGCCGTCCAGTGCTATCCATGATGTGAGTGGGGGGAGTGCAGGGGGGTTTCTCCTGATGTCCACGGTCATCTCCACAGTTTTTAGCTTGTTGAGCGCCAGGTTGTTGAGACTGCTCCAGACAGCCAGCTGCTCGACCTCCTTTCTGTAAGCAGACTCGTCACCGTCCTGTATAAGGCCGATGAGTGTGGTGTCGTCTGCAAACTTCAGGAGCTTGACAGAGGGGTTTTTTAGATGTGCAGTCGTTGGTGTACAGTGAGAAGAGCAGTGGGGAGAGAACACAGCATTGAGGAGCTCCAGTGCTGATGGTGCGGTTGTTGGATGTGAGTTTTCCCAGCCTCACTAGTTGCTGCCTTTCTGTCAGGAAGCTGGTGATCCACTGAAAGACGGATGTGGGCACGGAGAGCTGAGATAGTTTTTGGGCAGGAGGAGGTTTGGGATGATAGTGTTAAAGGCCGAGCTGAAGTCCACGAACAGGATCCTCACATAAGTCCCTGGTCTGTCTAGACGTTGCAGAACATAATGCAGTCCCATGTTGACTGTATCATCCACAGACATGTTTGCTCGGTAGGCAAACTGCAGGGGGTCTAGCAAGGGTCCAGTGATGTCCTTCAGTTGGGCCAGCACCAATTTTTCAAAAGACTTCTTGACCACAGACGTTAGAGCCACAGGTTCTGTAGTCATTAAGTCCAGTAATTTTTGGGTTTCTTTGGGACGGGGATGAGGGTGGAGCGTTTGAAGCATGAAGGGACTTCGCACAGCTCCAGTGATCTGTTGAAGATCAGTGTGAAGATGGGGGCCAGCTGGTCAGCACAGGATTTCAGACAGGCTGGTGTAACACAATCTGGGCCTGGTGCTTTGTACCATACTATATAGTGTTTACATGGTTCTCTAATTGTTATGCTAATTTTTATGCATTTCACTCGTAAAAACTCTAAACTAACGAGCTGTTATAGCTGGTCATCTAGCCTGGTCATAGCTGGTTTAGTAGGCTGGCTTTAGAGGGGTTTTGACCACTTCTTTAGCTAGTCAGGCTTGGACACCGTCTGGACAACCGGCTTATACCAGCTACATCCAGATTAAACCATTTAAGACCAGCCAAGCAGCATAGACTGGTTTTAGTTGCTTTTTTTATTTGCTCAAATTGCCATGTTAGTATTATATATAATTTTTTTAATGAAAACATTTGTATTACATAAGGTACCATCTGATACCATCTCTTTACCTTGGTGCTGCTTTTTCTGTTCATTAAATGAATAAGCCACTAAGGTTCTGCTTGATTTTACCACAGTAAAGGATGTATGTTGGCTTATTGTGAGATGCAGGTGAATCACTGTAACTCACGGTTAAAACAGTGGCAACAGCAATATGAAAAAGACACTGATGTTTAAAAATAATCACATTTATTAAGTCTAATAATGACAATAAACACTTCTTCAGTCGGTAAGTTCATTAGCTCAACTGTAGATGGTTTATGGTTGCCAAGCAACTTAGCACATTAATATAAAATTCATCTGATGTGTGGTCGAGGGTTTTGTCCTCTGCTCTGTGTGCTTATTTATCCCTGTCTTTATCTCTCTTTCTCTCGGCAGCGCACCTGTACAAGTGTTACGCCATGCGGGACAGCTGTGGGATGTGTTTGAAAGCAGATCCTCGGTTCGACTGCGGCTGGTGCGTGCAGGAGAAGAAGTGTTCTCTGAGACAGGAGTGTGCTCCTCCAGAGAGCATCTGGATGCACCCCAGTGCAGGAAACAGTCGCTGCACACACCCCAAAATCAACAAGGTAGCACCCGTTCCCATTTAACACATTCAGTATTTACAAGGCTGTCAAACACACTTTTTTTATTGTGTGAGCATTTAACAAGCGTTGTATTTTGCAGAGCAGTGTTGAAAATGAAGGTTCTTCGATGGTGCTTTGCATCTTATGTTCAGCAAAGAACCTATCAAGTAAATTTTTCACTGTATAAGTTTTTGAGAAGCTTTGTGTTTCTTGTAAAGAATATTTTTACATTTCTAGGTTCTTTAGATCAGTGTTTACGTTTTAGGTATCTGTTAGAGGAAACCTCAAGTCTTTCTGGGTTCTTTGAAGCACCATTGTGGTTTTGTTAAAAAACGATGGAATTTAAAGAAATAAAATATTAAATACAATTATATGAAATATATACGCTCAATACAAAATAAGCTCAGTCATCTGCATTAGTGTAATAATAGAATAATAATGTTGATTACCACAACAACAACAAAAAAAAACACCACTAAGGCTGAGGCAGAAATGCAAAGCTTCTATAAAAATAATTTTAGCACTTAACACTACTGTTCAAATGTTAAAGATTTTTTTTTTTTAACTCTCTTTTTCTCACCAAGGCTGCTTTTATTTGATCAGAAATGCAGTATAGTAATATTGTGAAATATTATTGCAGTTTTCAGCATCATTACTCCACTCTTCAGTGTCACATGATCCTTCAGAAATCATTTTAATATGCTGATTTGCTGCTCAGGAAACATTTCATTTTATTATCAATGTTGAAAACAGTTTTGCTGCTTAATATTTTTTTTTGTGAAAACTGTGATGCATTCTTTTCAGGATTCTCTGATGAATAGAAAGTTCAAAAGAACAACATTTATTTGAAATATAATCTTTTGTAAAAATTATATATGTCTTTACAGTCACTTTTGATCATTTCAATACATCCTTGCTGAATAAAATTGCTTTTTCTTTCAAAAAACGTCGGTGTAACTTCACACGGAACCGTTTAGTCAGCATATTTTTGTATATTGTTTTTGTCCTGTGGCTATTTAATTGAAACTATTTAATTTTATAATATAATTAAGTTTTTAAACTTGTATGATTTGTCCCCATTTACTTCCACTATAAGTGCCTCATTGTACGTCAGATGTTGAAGACTCTCATGCCAGGTTTAGTGTCATATTTACTAAACACCACTGTTTGTCAGTGTCACATATCAATTCAGTAGGTTTATCATAAAAGGATTTTTAACAAATTTGTGTCGTTATCCTCTTCACGTCTATTCACAGAAGCCATTCGTTTACTTCCTGTATGCTAACGATGGTGTACTATTTCTCCGTTTTTATAACACAGACGCTCTTCATCTAAGAAAAGAAACAATAGACCTCCATTTTAAGTTTCCTACAGTGGCCGTGCCAAACAGATCTCTCGCTGTGCTTTTATTGCCGTGCAGCGGTGTATTGATGCTAATATACTGCAGTGTGCCAGTGCTGGCAGCTGGCAGTCTGAGAGACAGCGGTGTCTCAGTGAGATTAGCCCCTGATACTGGGTAATTGCCAGTGGCACAGTTGCTAATCCGCTAGCTCATGCCTGTCTCTCTGCTTACTTATCACTCTATAACCAGAGCTGAAAGCTTGAATGAAGGGAGAAACAGAAAAGGAAGAGGTAGAGACAAAGAAAGGGAATGGTGAACGCTTGTTTTCAGCTCACACAGAATCAGCTGACGGAAGTCTTCTGAAGACAAACCATAGTGAAGAACAAACTACATTTTAGTTGATATTAACAGATTTTAATATCAACCAAAGTAGCTCTCAGAACAGATATTTGTTGCCTTCAGACACAAGACATTAAGCATTGTATGTTCTATCTATGTCTCGTGACCAAACATAATTGACAACGGCGCCATGTTTGATTTAGAGTTACAGTGATGAAAATGAAGTTGTGAAAGACGGAAATACAATGCATTTAATGTGTTCAAACCAACAATACTCTGTAAAACCGTAACACAGGCTGTACTTTCTTCACAGGCTCATTTTTGGGCGTTTGTGGTACAGCTCTGATTTTATTAGAGGGAATACTGAAGGGTAGTGAACAAGGTCCAAAATAAACACTCGCCAAATGTGAGTAAAATTGCCTTTGGTGAGTAAATAAAAGGGAGTTAGTAGCCAGTTGGCACAGAATTAGGTACTGTAGCAATAAATGGTTTAATTCAAATTTTGAGAATGATAATTTGATATTTAGCAATGCAAATCAAATCGTCCACTAAATAGTCAGTGGGGATTTACCACCATTAGTTTACCCAGCATACTAAGGGTTTCATTCCCTCTGAACTTCATACATTTTATTATGATTTAAAACTATTAAAGTTTATTAATTTTTGAATTTCTTTTTTGTTTTGTTTCATTTTTAAGAATATATCTTATAGTAATTTTGTTGTGTGCTTTTGACATCTTTATTTTTTTTAAAATATATATTTCAAATAATTTTAGTTATTTGAGATCAGTTCTAATTTTAGTACTTTAACTTAAATGTTTAAATGTTGTCCTGGCAACTAACTGAAATAAGTTTAATTAAAAAAACAAATAATAATAATTTCAGCTTTTTTGCAATTAACAATTTACTTTATTAAATTAAGTTAACAAAACAAAGGTAAAGGTAAGGTAACAAAACTGGAAACTGTGAGCAGTCAAATGTTGTTGTTGTTGTTGTTGTGGCCTAATGGTTAGAGAGTCAGATTCATAACTCAAAGGTTGTGGGTTCGAGTCTCGTACCGGCAGGGATTGTAGGTGGGGGGAGTGAATGTACAGCACTCTCTCCCACCTTCAATACCACGTCTGAGGTGCCCTTGAGCAAGGCACCGAACCCCCAACTGCTCCTCAGGCGCCGCAGCATAAATGGCTGCCCACTGCTCCGGGTGTGTGTTCACGGTGTGTGTGTGTGTTCACTGCTGTGTGTGTGCACTTTGGATGGGTAAATGCAGAGCACTAGTTCCGAGTATGGGTCACCATACTTGGCCACATGTCACGTCAAAAAAAAAAATAAAAAATGAATGCTATGCCTATATATTTTACCCTTTTCTTGCAGTCTGTCCTTACCTACCACACTCATTCCCTTGCTTCTCCTCCATTCACATCAGAGTCGTGTGACTTAGTATATTAGCCGGTGGATAAGCTTCTAATTTCATTTGGAATAGAGTATTTAAACTGGGATTTTCTGTCTCTGTCTCCTCAGAGAGACCCCTGGGTATGAGTAGTAATTGAATTTGCTTTATATCTGTCTTATTGTCTGCTGTTTTGTGTCTCAGTTAAATCTGTCTGCTAACGTCAAAGTTGTGCTCTTTCATTCTAAGGACCATAGAAGTTTATAATACCTGGAGAGAGCTAGCTGTAAGCGTTCCCATTCACCTCAATGGCAGTTATTGTAAGTTTTGCAATATGCTGAGTAGAGAAACCCTGACAATCATGGGAAAAAGTCATTCCTAAACTGCTCCTTAACTCTAGTTTTTTGCAAAATGCATCTCTTCACTTCGGCATCAATATCGGATTAACTTGCTCAGAGTGTAGATTTTCTCCTTTTCTAATTACAGCAGAGGAAAGTGCACCTAACTGGAGGCAACAGCAAGGTTTCTTATACTAAACATCCTTTTCTTTATCTGGGATTTTCTCTCTCTATCTCTCACACACACACACACACCCTTATCGCACCTTTGTCAACAGTAAGCAGCTCTGATAAGCTTTGACACCGAAATATGTAAAATATACATGATGTTCTGCCTTGTTTTTCATGCAGCGAGATGAAGTGAGACAGGCATAGGAGGCGGTAGGCCATTGATTGGATGATTTGGTTTGAGTTCTCCTCATGTAGGTAACAAATGAAAATAGTCTTAAGCCTCACGTTCATTTTGGGAGACGGACTTCTGCTGCCGCCCATCCAATTCTGGCCATGATTGGACGCCACCAAGCTACATGTAAAACAACCCCTCTGAAACCAATTACAGACTGCTTTTCCCTCCTTGTTTCGTTATGCTGTATTCTTTATTGGCATCACTCTGTACAAAAAGGCAATTTTCGACTCTATGGTCTATACGAGGCTCTAAGATTGGCTTGGGGGAGAGGGATTTGAGAACATATGCTACAAACTAGCAATATTGGATGGGAAAATAGGGAAAAAAAGGAAGCAAATTAGGACCCCGGAAAGCTACATAACTGAAACGACAGATATGGCAGAACTTTGATGCGTTTTTCCATTCTTCAGCAGATTGGTGGAGGCTCTATAAATAGGAGGTTTTCTGGGTGAAATCCCAAGTGAAGCTGTTGTACCCGTAAGCAAAGACACTTAACCTCAATTACGTCAGGAAGCATGCAGCCGTAGACGTACGGAAAAGGGGGTGCCAGACAGAACGGTGTTTCTACCAGTGAAATTCAACTGCAATTTGTCGCCAACTGTTTTTTGGAAGGTTTTACCCATGCTGCCTTTCTGTGTTTGCCAAAAGATGAAAGACCACCTTGCTGATGAAGATCAGGGAAAGACAGACAAACAGACAGACAGCAGACAAACGCAACATCAGGAAAGCGTCAAGCCTCACACACTGTGCAGGTGGCCTGTGGGCGGATGGGATCTGCAAGACGTCTTCAGATGCCCCAGTCTGTCCCTATTCTTTTCACCCGCCATCTTTTCTGAGTTCTCCCACTCTCCCTTCATTGTCGTCCTCCCACCTATTGGCGGAGGGTTGGGGGAATGCGACACACAAACAGTAATAATCTCGCCACTGGATATCGGCAGGAGACTTTGTGCATTCTGGTGCACTTTAATCTCAGTAATTGCATATATTTTTTGAAATGTATCGTTACCCAGAGCTGATAATGAAGCAAGATTTACTTAACTGTGTATAATTTAACAAAGTCCTGGGGGATAATGTGTGTGTATATTAGTGTTCTCCCACTTGTGTTGAGAGATTTTATTTTTATCTATCATTTCGCTCTAAGGCTGATTTAATTAGAAACGTATAAATTGTTTTTTGAACATAATAAAAGACATCTAATGTAGGTTAATTTTAGTGTAATCCCGAGCGACAGGCTTCAGTCCAAATTCTGTGATTTTCAGGTCAAGACTACTGTATTACAGTACATGCTCTATCAACACAGCTTGAATTTATTTTGCTTCTTAGGCTGTTGTATTGACATTGCAGTGCAGAGGCATCATAACTGGACTGACAAGTTCCTGGGGTTATTGAAGTTCTGCGAGGCCAGAATTGCATTAAGTCTGCTCCACATTGCAGCGTATTTTGATCAATATGTGAAGCAATCAGCCTGTGCTGTTTATGGAATTCGGCGAATCTAGTGAATTGTTCTTTCTCAAAAGTGCTCATTGTATCAATACTCCCTACCTTGTTCCAGGCATAAGGAAGTTGCGTGTAGTCAGCCAAGCCAATCTGAGATGGCTGGCTCTTGCCAGTTATGTATGCAACAGGTTTGTATGCCATTCAGAACTAAATTGAAAATGCCTCTCACATTTCAACTTTGAATTTCAGAATGTGGAATTAAAGTGAATTGAATTTCAAAGAAATTAGTGTTCATTTTGTCAGCCATTTCTAATTTAGTCTTAGTCTTGTTTCAAATGTGCTTTTTAATTATCATCATATTTAGTCAATCCTGTTTTTGTTTATTCAAGTTTTAGTCGACTAAATGTTTGAGCATTTTAGTCTATTTTGGTCAATGAAAACTTGTCGGCACATTTTCGTCTTCTTTGATGTTTAAATAATATCTATATATTATATATATATATATATATAATGCATGCAATATTAGAATGTCCGTGGAAAAGTTCATTTATTTCAGTATTTCAACTCAAATTGTGAAACTCGTGTATTAATAAATTCAATGCACACAGACTGAATTAGTTTTAAGTCTTTGGTTCTTTTAATTTTGATTATTTTGGCTCACATTTAACAAAACCCACCAATTCACTATCAACAAATTAGAATACTAGTGACATCCACAACAATTCACTAATCAACTCAAACCACCTGCAAAGGTTTTCTGAGCCTTCAAAATTGTCTCTCAGTTTTGTTCACTAGGCTACACAATCATGGGGAAGACTTCTGATCTTACAGTTGTCCAGAAGACAATCTTTGAAACCCTTCACAAGGAGGGTAAGCCACAAACTTTCATTGCCAAAGAAGCTGGCTGTTCACAGAGTGCTGTATCAAAGCATGTTAACAGAAAGTTGAGTGGAAGGAAAGGTGTGGAAGAAAAAGATGCACAACCAGCCGAGAGAACCGCAGCCTTATGATTATTGTCAAGCAAAATCGATTCAAGAATTTGATTTAACTTCACAAGGAATGGACTGAGGCTGGGTCAAGGCATCAAGAGCCACCACACACAGAACTGTCAAGGAATTTGGCTACAGTTGTCGTATTACTCTTGTTAAGCCACTCAGAGGCGTCTTACCTGGGCTAAGGAGAAGAAGAACTGACTGTTGCCCAGTGGTCCAAAGTCCTCTTCAGGTGAGAGCAAGTTTTGTATTTCATTTGGTCCTAGAGTCTGGAGGAAGGGTGGGGAAGCTCATAGCCCAATTTTCTTGAAGTCCAGTGTTAAGTTTCCACTGTCTGTGATGATTTGGGGTGCGATGTCATTTGCTGTTGTTGGTCCATTGTGTTTTTTTGAAAACTAACGTCACTGCACACGTTTACCAAGAAACTTTGGAGCACTCCATGCTTCCTTCTGCTGACAAGCTTTAAGGAGATGCTGATTTCATTTTCCAGCAAGACTTGGCACCTGCCCACACTCCCAAAAGCACCAAAAAGTTGGTTAAGTGACCATGGTGTTGGTGTGCTTGACTACCCAGCAAACTCACCAGACCTGAACCCAAGAGGAACCTCTATTGTCAAGAGGAAAATGAGAAACAAAAAATGCAGATGAGCTGAAGGCCAATGTCAAAGAAACCTGGGCTTCCATACAGAAGAGCCTTGGTGGAGAGTAAAGAGAACCCAACGATCACTGTGGGCTGAGCTCAGAGATGCGTCTGGAGATGGGAGAAAGTTTAGAAGTCACCATCACTGAGCCCTCCACCGTGGTGGCTTTATGGCGAGTGTCCCGACGTAGCCGCATCCTCAGTGCATACACGATAAAGCCCGCATGGAGTTTGCTAAAAAAAACACCTGAATGACTCCAAGATGGGAAAATAGGATTCTCTGGTCTGATGAGACCAAGATAGACTTTTTGGCCTTATTCTAAGCGGTATGTGTGGAGAGAACCAGGCACTGCTCATCACCTGTCCAATACAGTTCCCAACAGTGAAGCATGGTGGTGGCAGCGTCATTCTGTGGGGGTGTTTTTCAGCTGCAGGTGCAGGACGACTGGTTGCAATCGAGGGAAGGATGAATGCGGCCAAGTACAGGGATATCCTGGACGACAACCTTCTCCAGAGTGCTCAGGACCTCAGACTGGGCCGAAGGTTTACCTTCCAACAAGACATGACCCTAAGCACACAGCTAAAATAACGCAGGAGTGGCTTCACAAACACTCTGTGACTGTTCTTGAATGGCCCAGCCAGAGCCTTGACTTAAACCCAATTGAGCATCTCTCGAGAGAGACCTAAAAATGGCTGTCCACCAACGTTTACCATCCAACCGGACAGAACTGGAGAGGATCTGCAATGAAAAATGGCAGAGGATCCCCAAATCCAGGTTGAAAAACGGTTGCAGCCCTTCCCCAAAGAGACTCGTGGCTGTATTAGATCAAAAGGTTGCTTCTACTATATACTGAGCAAAGGGTTTGAATACTTAGGACTATGTGATATTTCAGGTTTTCTTTTTTTAATAAATCTGCAAAAATGTCAACAATTCTGTGTTTTTCTGTCTATATTGGGTGCTGTGTGTACATTAATTAGGGAAAAAAAATTACTTAAATGATTTTATCAAATGGCTGCAATATAACCAAGAGTGAAAAATTTAAGGGGGTCTGAATACTTTCCCGTACCCACTGTATATATAATATAATATCTTCTTTTATTTTTCTGCGAAAAAGCACCAATATTATGCTGTATAATGGTTGAACTGACAAAAATAAAAATATAATCGCAATGATTGTTGTCATTTGAGAAATTAATTTTTACATTTCAGGAAGTGCACTTTCACCAATAAGCACAAATCATGTGGACGCATACACATGGTTTATTTTACCTCATATAGTGTACTGATTTATTATAGTCTATTTATTATATAAATTAATATCAAATACTTAGATAAGATATGCACTCTCTCTACATTATGAAAACTGGTAAAAACAAACAACAAATATTTACAGTGAAATTCCTGATGGTAATTCCAATAATTCCAAATCGCAATAATGTTTCTCTATTAAAACAAATGCGGTTGAGTAAGTGTATTTTTTCAGCAACCACAATCGCAAACACAATAGTCGAGATCTCATGACAGACATGAGACTGGCTGAATGACACTTTCTTTTAAGCTGAACTTCTGAATTGAAACTGAATTCAGATCATCGCCGGTGCTTCCGTAATGTAGAGCGAGCATGTGTGCATGCTTTCCAGATAAAAAAAAATTAAGTAAAACACTGGACAGAAAACGTATCCATTTAACACAGAAGCTCTGATTCTTGATATCTGTCAACCAAATACATGAAAGCTCGCCTAGTAGAGGCATGACCAGCAGTCCGCAATAATATTTTGTCTCCTTTTTTCGACAAAAATAAAAAGATATATATTTTGATATAGTTTTTTATAATTTTTTTTAATTTGGTTTGCTGTTTTATGGTCAGTTAAATCTTCTGCTCCATTTTATTTTTTTATTTTATACAATGCAGTGCACCAAAGTGAAAAACTTCCCAGAAAACTGTGTTGAATCTCTTTTCCTGCCATTCCAGTTCAAATTCTTCAGTGAGGCTGAGGCTGAGAATTTCATTGCAAATATTCTTATTTCACACTCGTTGAATGTATGGTTTGCTGTGCTGCATAATGTTCCACATAGGGGTCCCCCAAGGCTCCATTCTAGGCCCCCAGCCATTGTGGCAGTGATGCAGATGAGGGTCAGTGCCAGGTTTCTGTGGAGACCTTGTGGTTGGGAGATCAGGCATACAGAGTACCTGTAATTACCTCATGATGGCTGTTACAGGTCACCGTCCTGCTGTTACCACTGCACATCATTCACCATATTTGTTTTGTCATGCCACACCTGTCCTTGTTACGGAGAATAATCCGGCTAAATAAATCACATTATCCTACTGCCTTGTGCCATGCGGCTCTGAAGCATGGATCCGGGAGCCTGGGTAATAAGTTTCAATTAGAGGATGGATGGAGGGGGGTTGGAGGGGGGTGTCTCACCAAGCCCAGCATTAGGGGCTTCTGCTCCCCTGTGCCGAGGGGTGATTTGTCTCCATTAAAATGCAAGGCACCTGAGTTTGTGTTGGAACTGCAAGATTATAAGGAGCTACAGGGTTCAATGCCAAGACCTGTCCACTTACCAGAGATCCATTATATGGTCTACAGATATCAGAATGCAAAAGAAAATGTCCAGAGTATCTTTCTTTTCATACATTCCTGGTCCTGCTCTCTGTTCTTCTGACCATCATGGCAAAAAGTCCAAAATGAAAATGTGGTTTGTTGTATTATAGTCAGTTAAATCTCCTTCTCCATCGCCAGTGAAACTGTCTCTATTTTGCTCATTTTACAGCTGTTTCCTGAGACCGGACCACGGCAAGGCGGAACCAGACTCACCATCACCGGAGAGAACCTGGGTCTGCAGTTTAGAGACATTATGACAGGCGTTCGGCTGGGAAAAGTACCATGTGTTCCTATTGAAGAGGAATACATTAGTGCGGAAAGGTGGGTAAAACATACAGTATTTTGGCTTCAATTTGTCCTGTTTTAATACTGTGAATCTGCTTTGAAACAATCGCTACTGTATACAGCACTATAAACAAAAACTCTGTAGGTGACAATGGTGGGGCCTAGAGCCGTGGGAACGGAGCGAGGCCGGTTGAGTAATTGATAATGAGTGACACCTGCGCCACTCATTGGTCTCGAGTCCCACGGAGGAGCTCCCGGAAGGATAAAAGAAGGAGTGACGACAGTGAAAATACCAGGCCTGGACTTCTCTCGTCTTTCACTGTCGTCACTACTTTTATCCCTCCAGAGCTCCTCCGTGGGACTCGAGAACGGTGAGTGGCGCAGGTTCGCGCATTAGCATTTACTCCACCGGCCCCGCTCCGTTCCCACGGCTCTCGGCCCCACCCCACTCATCCCCAACTGACTTGACTTGATTAGATGCCATATTGAATTTTATGCAGATGAAAACGAGGCTGTGAGGAATAGAAATACAGTGCGCTTCGTGGATTCTACTATTGTCTAACCTGAATAAGGTCTATAATACTCTTACTTTTCACTGTATAATCTGTCAATCTCAACCCACAGAGTGCATTTTTAATACATGTTAGCTCTGGTTACTGATTATTCTTTCAGCATGTCCAGTTGTTCCATTTACCATATTTTACCACATCTAAATTACGAATCCTTGCTGTGCAGAAATCAGTGTATAAAATGCATAAAAATGTCTATAGATTACGTCTGGGCCGGATAATAAATCAGACACAGATTAATTATAGTAAAAATATTTACTTGCACTGTATCATATAAATCCGTCCATTCACCTTCCTCCTTAGCAGTGCTGTTAATCACAAACCCTAAAGAGGATTCCAATGTTTTTTTCTCTTCCACAGGATTGTGTGTCTGCTGAATGATGCCACAGGATACCGCGTGCAGGAAGCCCAGGTGGAGGTGTGCGTGAGAGACTGCCTGGCTGACTACAGAGCCCTCTCACCCAGGGCTTTCACCTTTGTGGTGAGTGTCTAAGGATCTGGAGACACTTAATCCTACAGATACATTCAGATCTTCCTGTCTTTTTGATAATTTAAATGCAGAATGGATGCATATAATTCCAAATATCTTTTAAATAATTTAAATGCAAAATGGATGCATATAATTCCAAATGTGCGTAAAAATGCACTACTGTTCAAAAGTTGTTGATTTTTTTTCCTATTTATATTACTTTTATTCAGCAAGGATGCATTAAATTGACAAACTATTTCTATTTCGAATGAATGCTGTTCTTTTGATCAGCTTTGCCGTTTAAATTACATTTAAAAATATATTAAAATGAAAACTAAAGTTTTTTTTTTATAAATTGTGATGGTGGTGAACAAAAGAGACTTCTTTAAAACGTTTACATCTGCCCAACCCAAATTGAATGTAAATATCATTATTGAATGAAGTTCTACTTGCATAGAGTTTGTGGCCTTAAAGCTTTTACTAATAATGTATGAAATAAGATGACAATAACAAACAATGTGCTTCTTCAATATGTAATTTTCTTCCTTAGACGCCATACTTCACCCGTATCCAGCCCGCTCAGGGACCTCTTTCAGGAGGAACCAGAATCACCATTGAAGGAAACCATCTCAACGCTGGCAGCTCTGTGTTGGTCAACATTGGGCTTCACTCTTGTCACTTTAAAAAGTGAGTAATGATCTTCTTTATCTTTTAGTTTGTGCCATTGTTTAGCAGTTTATATCTCGCACTCACAATTCCCGAGAAGGAAACACTGAATTGTGAGATGTAAACTCATAATTCAGAGAAAAAAATCTAAATTACCCTTTCTATTTGTCGTCCGTGTGGGGAAAAAACGCACAAACTGAGAATTTCAAGATGTTAAACTCAGAATTAAAAGAGAAAGTCAAAATTGCTAGATTTCACTTGGACTTCTAAGGGTAAAAAGTGAATTTGTACGCTGTACACCACAATACTATTTTATATAACATTCGAACCATGAGAACATAAGCTCAACATTCTTCGAAGAACAGTCATAATTGTGCAATATACACTTTGCAATTGCGAAAAAAAAGTCAGAATTGTGAGATAAGTCTCAATTACTTTTTTCACTTTTTTTTAATTCCATAGCAGAAACAAGCTTTCAGAATCTAATAATAAGGCAAAAGCCCCAAACGATGAAAAAAGCATACAGTTGTCTGTTTGGCTGCCCTTCTGTCTGTCTTGTTATCGTTTTATCTCTCCATCTGTCTGGCTTTCTTTCCAACTTTGTGTTTGTGTCTGTCATATAGTTTCTGTTTGTTTGTTTGTTTGACTGTTTTATATGTTCTATAGGCTCTGTGCCAGTCGTTTTGATGGTTAACCTGTTGGCTGTTTTGGTGTAGCATTTGCCAACGTACAGTCTCTACTTTCTTGTTAATGTGGTCCTTTTCTCTCTCTCGCTCTGTCTGCCAAGTTGTCTCCCTCTGTCTTTATCTGTATCCTTCCAAAAAGCTGTCTTCTGGCTTCTCACCTTAGCACGTCCACCTGTCATTCCGTCAGTCAAAACGCCCAGGCCCGTTTCTTTTTTAACCATCGGTGTGTATCTACAGCATAAAGAGACACTTTGAAGGCAAGACCATCAGCCACGTTATGGCACAGGCAGTCCCGGTCAATTTTGCGCTTCCGTTTGTGGACGGGGACAGTGAATGAGTGTCCCTGCCGTCCGCCTGTCTATCTGTAGCACCAGACCGCTCTGCATTGCAGCAGGGAATAAAAACATTGTCTCACTGCCAAGTCTCAGACATGAGAGAGGGAGAGAATGAGGATTACCGCGGTTCTCGCTGACTGAGACATCAGCTACACCTGGTCTCAGAGCCAGGGTTCACTTCAGAGAGAAAGTGCACTTCCTGTTAACCCATTGTGCGAGGGTGTTAGAGGGATAGTTCACTCAAAAATGAATGTTCTCTCATCATTTATTCACCCTCGCATCATTCCAAGCCTTTCTTCTGCGGAACATAAAAGGACAAGTTTTGAAGAACGTTCATGCTGCTCGCTTCAATGCAATTAAAATGGATGGAGATTAGGGCCATTCATTCCTCAAAAAGCCACAATTCAAGGGATTGTCTACCCAGAAATTTAAATTAAGAAATCGTTTACCCACCCACGTGTCATTCTAAACCTATAAGACAATCTTTCTTCTATAAAACACAAAAGGAGAAGTTTTGAAGAATGTTCACACTGTTGGCTTCAACACAGTGAAAGTGAATGGAGACTAGGGGATTTCATGCCCCAAAAATCCACAATTAATAAATTTTTCTTCTCTGAAGAACGTTGGGAAAACGGAGACGTTTCACATCTTTTCATGGAAGACAAAAAGTCATATAGGTTTGGAATGACATGAGGGTGAGAAAATGATGATTGATTTTTCATTTTGTTTTGTCCAAACTCTTCCCTTAAAGTATCATGAAAGTAGCACATACAACATATGCACTATGTTCTAAGCCTTTATAAGCCACCCCCCCCAAAAAACAATATATGAGGAACAGACTAAAATGAAATTTAACTATTCACTGAAAGTCTTGTTTGATAGCTGTAGTCCCTGTTGCACTTGCATTGCATGGAAAGGGCAGCTTGGACATTTTGTGAAACATCTGCTTTCATGTTCTTCAGAAGAAACACTGTCAAACAAGTTTCAAAAGCCATGAGATCTTTGTTTTTGGGCCGAAACATCCCTTTCATATGCCCTGCTTCTTTTTTCTTTTTTTGTGTGTGTTTTGTGTCTTCCATTCATAATATCCAGCGAATTCATATTCAGATTTATTCTACATGTCTGTAATCCAAATGACATATTTAAAATGCAAAATCTCTAAAAAAATATCCCAAAGCAATGATTGCATTTTGCACTTAATTCCGTTGAATGTCTGTATATTTTACCTTTGAGGAAATTTGTGGCTTATCCACTCCACAACTCTCTCTCTTTGCACTCTTTCATAATTTTTTTGTTTTTTTTGTTTGTGACAACCACCTTGTCAAAATATGTGCAGTCTTCAGAGGATTTCTGGGGTGTGCATCTTGAAAAGCGTTCCCATGGCAACGTGCTAAGAGGATGTGCATGGAGATTACAGTACAGGAGGAGAGAGTGAAGCAGGCTGAGAAAAACAGAGCCAAAGTGAAACCCATATGGTTGTTAACACAAATGATAGAGCTTCATCAAACATACTTAACTCTAACTAAGGACAGAATCTGCATCATGATGAAATATGAATGTGATGACATACTTACACGGCTTAACACTTCAGTTGCTCTTTCTCTGCGCTTCCTCCATGACTGTAGGCGGAGCTCTAAAGAGATTGTGTGCATGACCCCGGCCGGCGTGAACGCGGGAAGCACTCCGGTTATGGTGGACATAGACTCTGCTGAGCTGAGGAACCCCGAGGTGAAGTTTAACTACACAGAGGACCCCACCATCCTGAAGATAGACCCGGTCTGGAGCATTGCTAGGTAGGCCACGCAACTGTTACATGGACCATTATTTGCAACATTGTGACTACAGAATAGAATGGAAACCTGACTAGAATGTTTTTTTATTTATTTATTTTTTTGGAACATGGCCCTAGAGGTTAGGTGCCCTATAACAATTTGAGCAGTAGGGCAATCATGGAAGAAAGAAACACCAAGCTTGTAATAAAATTACAATAAAATGAAGCACACATCAAAAGTTATTTTAACTATACGTAGATTTAATGCCTGTTAACCAAAGGATACTGTAACACTAACTATAGTTTTAATAATCATTCTAATTCTAGGAGAATAGGGATGTTCAGACCTCGACTATAAATATAATGGCACAGAGGAATGATATTTTTGTAATCACTTTCAAAACGGTTTGTGGTTTGTTTAAAATGTGGCTAAATGTGCTAGGTGTTTCACATGATCAACTTTAGTTGATTGCAGCCCAAAAATTGCTCACAGAAAAATATTATTTGTAGATAATTTGTACACTGGATCTAGACATGTCGATCCTCACCAGAAGGTATTTTAACATTTAAAAAATAGATACACTTCACCTTGTTGTTTTTTCGTAGTGGTTAGCATATGTGCTCCAACACATAGTGTTGTGATGCTCATGTGGTAGTCATGGGTTCAGAACTGGCCCACTTTGTGTCAAAGTACCCTTGTCATAATTTTCTGTCATCTTTCTACTTTCTATCTTAGCCCTCTGGGGTCCGAGGGTGTTTTGGGGCCCTGGAAAAGTTTTGACATGCACTGACATTAGTTTTTTTCTCAGTTGCTTACAAACATTTGAATGTCTAAAATTTAATAACACTGTAATCAGCACAAACCGGGCTACAATAATATATGAGCAGCATGAAAGTACATGTGTTTTTGAGAAAACAATGTTTACGCGTGCTTAGTGAAAAACTAAAGTTTTAAAGTCACTGAAATAAGGCAATAAAACACATACAGAACATTTGTTCAAAAGAATTTTGAGAACTGGATCTTGAAGTCTAGAGTTTTTGCTTCAAAATGATGTGAAAATTATCTTACTCATTTACAGAAAACAATATATTGATTTACATTTTATAAGACACTTTTTGTGTAGAAAAGGTAAATGCGAGGAGGCGTGAATGTTCATGCATAATGCTGTGATTCACACCTAAGAAGACAAAGGCCCACATAATGAGCCGCATAATGAGTCTTTCAGTCAGGTGTGTGACAGAGAGAATTGCTACAAGAAAGAATGTGAGGAAAAAATAAATGTATATTTTTTTGTTTGTAGTTTATTTAGAATAAATATAACTATCACATAAATAAACTTGAGATTCACTTCAGGTGCATTAACAGTTTAAATTGAACAGTTTATTAGGAACAAAAAAATAAAAAACAACATGAGTCAAGATGTCATGGGTGCAATATCCAAAACAACGGCAGGAAACTTGAACAACATTTTGAAAAAACTCATGGGAGTGTGTGCATCACAAGGTCTTAGCTGTGGTTCAGGTTCCTGTGCAGGCAGGAATCTCAGAGCCTGTGGAACATGTCAACTTCTGTCTCTGTTTTCCATGATCGAGTGGGCTGCTTTGCTTTGGCTCTCTTTGCAAACAGTTCTTTTCACTGTATTCTCAAATCTAAAATAAAAAAAATCTAAACAAAGAACACAATTACCACACAGCAAACATAGTTTACCATATAGCAAATGGAAATGGCAAAAATTGCAAAATTAAAAACGTGGCAAGTCCGTGAAATTTGGTACAACAAAGAAGTAATAAAAATCAATACGGAGCCATTTGTGTTAAACTTTCACTTGACACATGAGCAGAACTCATTAAGAGGTTGAAAAATGAGATTCTTTTAGGCATCGCTCCAGAGTCGCTCCCTTCACGCCATCAGACGTCAGCACCTGCGAGCAGAGCTGCTGTCAGGTGATGATTTTGCAGCTTTCCAGAGAGCAGCAGCGATTTGCACTAAAGCATGTCTTGGTCTGTCAGTGTCGAGGGGTGAAATAAAAACACAGAATCCATAGAAACACCATCAGGTGTCAGATGGGGCAGGCAGGATGGAGCACTTATCACCTGCAACTTCACTGCTCCTGCGGGTTATAGAGCGAGCTCTTTAAAAGACGATGTAGGAAAAGAAGCTCTTAACACTCTCTCTCTCTCTCTCTCTCTTCTCTCTCTTCTCTCTCTCTCTCTCTCGCTTCTCTCTCTTCCTTCTCTCTCCTCATCTCTCTCATTCTCGCTATCACTCCTCTCTTTTTAAGTTACTTTTCAGCCTGTGTATTTACCTTGTGTGGGGTGTCAGCGGTACACTCTCGGAGAGCAAAAAAGTGAGAAATGTAAAACTATAGAGCAAAGCTTTTGACTTTATGTAGTTAGTGGGTATCTGTGTATAACAATTTTTAAACAGTATTTGAATGATTGCCGATGTTTCAGCCTGCTTATTATGTTCCTAGTCTCATGTAGCCAGACCTGTGACTAAACAGAATAAGGTCTGGTTCACATTACGGCTTAATATCAGCAAAATAATAATAATAATAATCCTGTCTTTGAAAGAAAGAGGTTGTTTAAACATTAGCTCCGCCCACAGTGATATATTTAATTTGGCACAAAATGGTATAATATATATGTATTGTGTTGTAAGACACATGCGTATGTAGTACTGTGAAAAAAGAATAATTTTTTATACATTTATATATTTTATTTTACTGTATAATTCTGTTCTGTAATATTGTTTCTCGTCTTTATATATATATATTATAATATATATTGATTACTCATCTTTACGTTGGCATAATATTTAAAAGATATATTGAAAAAATGTAAATTACAATATATTACATAATTTTTTTGCTTAATTTTTCATATATTTACAATACTGTGAAATATATAAAATGTTAGTTGAGTTTGACTGAAGAAATTCCTGGCTTTCTTCTAGTCACGAAAGAGTCAGGAGTCGGTTATGTCACGACACACGCATACTCACAACCGTGTGTCTGTGTGATTGTGTTTTGTTGCTGACCCAGGCCACTACAGTTAAGTGTGTGCACTCTCTGTTGAGCCCTGCTTTGAACATTATCCCCCAGGAGTGTGTACCATGGTACTTTCCCCCCTTCATCTGCCTCTGAAAAACAAATGCACACACACAGGGATCAAAGCAATACCGGAAATGACTGCGCCTGTGCAGAAGTTGCCCCTAGCTTGAACAGACCTAACTGGAACCCAAAAGTTGTGGCCCTAGAGCCTGTTAGTGTGCGCCGAGTGAATCTATTGATTTGAGCTGAAAATGCCCTTCAGGACCACGGCACAGCAGGTGTCACAGAGGCAAACAAGCAGAGACATCAGCGGTGGTACGGTGTGAGACTCAAACTCACAGACCGCCTGTGTCAACAAGCTTGTGAACACAAGACGTCGGTGTAGGGAAATAGGGAACCCGAGACAAATTAGTATCTTAAAAACGATTTTGTGTTCGATCAGCCAAAAAAAACAGAAGCCGAAGGTACATATAGCATCATCAAACAAAGACGGATGCCAAGAGACCAAAAGTTAGGACAAGCAAGAAACAAGTCAGGCCCAAAACTAGCTATGCTAGTACATTATAGACTCAAACATACACAAACAGACTCTTAATGTACTATAATATCACTTAATATAACCTTTGCTGAGTAATTTAACTGAAATTAGTTAAACTGATTACATTTTCAGCTAGCACATCTGGTTTAATGTCGTTTGAAGGTAACACTATTGTCCTCTTGAGTACTGAGGTTGGTTGCTGCCACAGTAGTACAATAAGAGGGCTGCTAACTTGCAATACATAAAGTGTACAGTTGCATACTTTCAAGCACTGTGACTGGAATGAGATATCTTCTCAGATAGTGGTGGGCAGAGGATCTGTTTGTAAGCAGGGTGTCCTTTCTCTTGTTCCCTGAAGCTTGTAGCTGAGTTAAGAGGGATTTTTCACTGAGACAGACAGAGACATAGAAAGGGGAGAGACTGAAAGAACTCCACACATACAGTGTGCCCTGAGGGTGACAAGCAGTCTCCAAACACCTGTAAGACAACCGAGCTTCTTCCAATTGAAACGACAGAGTTCAAGGGCTTTTCCTCTACTCAAGGCCATCCCATTCTATTTTATCCCCTTTCCCCTACTCCTCCGCCTACCCCTTCCCCTTGTCCCTTGAAACAGTGTCAAGGGGTAGGGGTGAAAATATTCCCCTAAGAATTGGGACACCACTACTATACGTCACACGTCATCATACGTCGTCTAGCTCCTACAACACACACACCTATACTGGTGTGCATTAGACTTTAATTACCATTCTATATTAATGCACTGCTTACTGACACACACACACACACCCCCACCACACACACACACACACATATAATATATATAATATATATATCAGAGATCACGCGGCTCACACATCCAGGAGCAAAGATACTTGTCAACACTGCCCCACGACTTTTTTTAATAACAGTTTAAATACTGAATCGCTACATTATATTTTCCAGCAACGAGAGGATAAAATCGCTGTTTTTGAAGTAAACTCTAAAAAGAGAAACGCACAGACGCGCATACACGCAACTTTCATCTCTCTCTCTCTCTCTCTCTCCCTCTTCTCAATTGGCAATTTTGAGAAATGGTTTAGCAAATTTCTATTTATGGGGGTAAATAGCCCCCCTCAATGTTTACGTTGGTTATCGCCCTGATCAGACATGAAAATATGTTGTGGCACAGTCGTGCAGTCTATAATGATATGACGTTAGTTAGCAAATATTAGCGATTTTTTTTTGCAAACATTTCTTTGAGTAACTTCCGTAAATATGAACTCACGATTGAATGTAACATAAAACAAATTATTACTTTTCGTTAAAATCTTTATTAATGCCAAAAATGCTTACATTTATGTGTCTTTTTATTCGCTCAGGCAGCCATGTTTGTGGAGATAATTCATACCCCTTCGGTTGAATTGTGGGTCCTGCAAATCGTCGTTTGAAGGGCTATCTAGGCCTTTACCCCTACCCCTCCAACCAAAAGAGAATCGAGACACCTCTACCCCTTCACGTGAATGCGTGAAATGGAGGGGTAGGGGAAAGGGGAGGGGCTAAGGGGTAGAATTGGGATTGGGCTTAAATAGCCAGTAGCATTTTGTTTACATCACAGCCTGGCAAAATTACACTTAAAATACCACAATTGATGGTTAAGGAAATAAATAAAATTAGCATTAGCAATTTGCTACTTGCTATTGCTAAAAAGAGGCACGTACATTTGAGGGAGGAACATTCTCAGCCTAGATGTAGATTTTTACCCAAATAAATAATATTTTTGGTTAGAAATGAAATTATTTTAAGTGTACTAGCGTATAGTTAGCCTTGAAGCTAACAGAAGCTGACTGAAAGCTATAAAACTCTTTTTGATTTGATGGGCTCTCCAAATATCACCTAATCTCAGCCTCTGTTATGACTTATGAAATGTGTGCCGCATATGTAGCGGTAGAATGTCTTTAAACACCAGGCTCTTCACGAAAATCCTTTTTGTGTCTCATCACCAAAAGTGATTATGGGATATATTACCTCTGCTCTGTTTTGCCTCCCTTTGGGAGGAAAAGCTTGATAGACTGATATTTCTTCATATTTCAAGGCCAAGTGTTGAGCTAGATTGTATGATTGGGTTGTTGTGTGAGATCTGTACCCATCATGTTGCGATGATGACTTCCTGTTTCTCTTCCCAGCGGTGGGACTCTGCTGACGATCAGCGGCACCAACCTGGCCACCATTAAAGAACCCAAGATCCGTGCCAAGTACGGCTCTGCAGAGTCTTTCCATGTAAGTATTCCGTTTCCTTGTCCTTTCCTGATTTCTTCACTTTCCACGTCTCTGGGCTCTTCCGTACTTTTTACTAATGTTCATTTCACAAAAGCTTCCACATGTTCCCCTGCCGCTGTGTTGCTTAAAGGACTCTGTAACAGCGACACACAATCCTAACCAGCATTTTTATCGCGAGAAAGGTCACTGAAGTATCTCTGTGTCGCTCTGTTATTTTCTTTTTATACATTTCTTTTCCTCACAGTCTCAGTGTTTATCATAATCGCATTAAAATGTTTTAATGTAACATTAGAATTATCTGACGTGCCTTCTGCTGTCACTGTACATAATTTGTGTCCCATTTAATTGTAATTAGGGTCAATCAATTAAATATTGTAATCAAATTATTTACACAAAATATGTAATGCAGATAATGTTTTGCATTTAAATTATCACATTTATTTATTTATTTATTCATTTACCCTGAGAATGACCAAAGATAGAAATCATTTAAATACATTACATTACTTTGCAGATAAATAAGACATTCAAAAGAAAGTGGTTCTAAAAATGAACAACAACAACACAATATTATTATTATTATTAATAATAATAAATGTTTATTATTTAAGTAGTCAGAGCCAAATATTAGAATAAATAAATTGCACGTTTATGTAAGCAAGTCATGTAATGCATTTAATATATAATTTATGTATTAGAAGTACATGTATTTATCTATTTTTTTATAATTTTCTTTTTTTTGTTCTTTATTTATCAATGGATATTGTTTTCATATAATTCTGATTATTTCTTATTATTAAAAAAATAAAATGTATACTTAATTTTTATAAGTAAATGATTACGTTTATTTGACACTCGACATAATAAATGTTGTTTTAAAAAAGATTTATTCAGTTTTGTCTCCCTGTTTTCCTATTCTACTCAGAACTGCACGGTTTTCAACAACTCCATTATGGTCTGTCTGGCCCCGTCGCTGGCAGATTCAGATAGAGGCTTTGCTGAGACTGGCAGCGGACCGGATGAGATCGGCTTCTACATGGATAACGTCCACGCCCTTGTGGTCGTCAACGAGAGCTTCAGCTACTACCCAGACCCCGTCTTTGAACCCCTCAGTCCCACAGGCATTCTGGAGCTCAAACCAACATCTCCCCTTATCCTGAAGGTGCACATCTCTTGCTTCAAGTGGTTGATGGATCTGTGGTTATTGATGTGAGGTTTATGTGGCCAATTTGAGTTTGCGTCATTTGCTGATCATGTTGCCACTTATTCTGCCCATATTTTCCTTTCCTGAATAAAAGCTGCAGAAGGACACTGCACAATAGCTACAGTAATAACTAAGTACGAATCTGTCTTCTCCATACGTACCACTTCTTCTTCATCCCTTGGTTCATAAACATCAAAATGCTGATCTCAGACACCGGCTGGTTTCTTCTGTAATGAAAGCTTCTCTTTTCTTTAAACCAACTGAGGTGAGAGTCGAAGCATGTCGGGTGATATTTCTTTGTTAAATGGAAATTTATTAACGAAACCTTTTTACTTAATGCCCGATCCCCCGCCTGGCTTATTGGAGGGGGGGGGAGAAAACAACCCGGTGCATTAGCAAAGTGAAGGAAAATACGAAAATGCAATTTGGTGAAATAATCAGGGATATTCTGGAGATGCATCACATTCTCCACGCAATTAATTTCTCATCTAATTTGATCTGGGGTTGGCGGCATGGATGAGATGAGAGAGAGAGAGAGAGGGAGCGGAATTTGCATTAAAGAGCGTCGTGCCGTGGCCACGCTGAACCCTGAGGATGGGGGGGGGGGGACTAGGGGGGTGTTGGTGCTTTGCTTTATTCATTCCAACATTTCTCTTTTCACTGTTCTTTCGTCTATGTGGCGCAGAGTATCCGACCTTTATCTTCCTTCCTTTTTTATCTCCATTGGGAGATCAGTTTGCAGATATGTTTCTACATATCTTTCCACCTTGGTTTTCTTTGTTTTTAAAATCAATACTCCATGACCTTTACGTGTCCAAGGTTGTGTGATGCTAATTTGAATTCAACTAACAGACCATTACTAGTATCTGAAACCCCTTCCCACACCTTAAAGGAATTTTTAGATATCTATAGACATCTATAAACATATTTGCCCTTCCCCACATTTTCACGTGTTTCCAGTCACAAAAAATATGATTATTTAATGTTGATTTATGTTTTTTTTTTAATTATTGTAAATGTATCTTTTTCAGTGAGCATAGATTTACTTTTAAAATTATTTAGGTAATTTTGTATAGTTGTAGTGTGTATACAAACAAATTGAATATAATAATATTCAATATCTATATAATCATTTTAATATTTCTACTTGGTACCTGCCTGTGAAAACCCATCGAAAGGTATTTTGTTGTGTTTACTGTTCACTTTCATTAAGATTAGAACTTTTCTGTTAAATATAACCTTTATGATCTTTAATATTGAACTTCTGAAGTAAGCCATGTCAGAGATTGAAATCATAGTTCATAGAAATGAATGATTGACATAAAACTTTGATGCTTTTTATCTCATAATTAGATTTTGAGACTTTAGCTTGGATTTCACAGACAGGGTCACAATTTTCTAATTTTAGAGTAGAAAATGTTTATGTATAGTAATAATGTAATAGAAAATGATTCAACTCTTTTCATTAATTCTTTTTGTGTATATAATAATTATATATCATACCTTATTTTAAATGCAATACTATACTTTTTCGCATAAACTCAACGAACTAACTTTAAATTCCCCACAACTACAGTTGTTTTTCCAAAAAAACAAAAGTATTTTATAATGTGTCTGTGCGTGTACACATTTTATATACGACACCACACGCAAGGTAAAATATATATACAAAAATATAAACATTACAATTTTAATTTATAACTGTGTATTTTGACAATAACAATACTAATACAATAATGCCAAATCTAAAATTATAACCTTAAATTCATTTTTATATCATATATACTGTACTGTAATTATATTTATATTAAATATGATACTTTTCCCACATAAATTACTTGTTGCCAACAAATACTGTTTTCTTAAATATTGCTTATTGTAATTTTTTATGGAAATTATAGTTATTAGCATAGTCGATGCTTTTAAATGTTACATGACAAAGCTCTGTTGAGAATCATGAGGATACAATTTTTTATGTTAAAACAATTTATGTTAGTTATATTTTATTGTTCCTTTTCATATCTGATAATATCTCTTTTTTCCATTTTTTGTCATTTACAGGGTCGTAATTTGATTCCTGCCGCACCCGGTAACTCCAGGCTTAACTACACCGTGTTTATCGGAGAGACACCGTGCGTTCTGACGCTCTCTGAGACCCAGTTGCTGTGCGAGTGGCCCAACCTCACCGGCCAGCACAAAGTGACGGTATGTACTTAGATCCTCAAGTTCACACTGACCAAATGTCAAAAGATTGGAAATGACAACTCGCTTTCAGAAATGAACTTAACACCAACCGAATGCCCCGCTGAAGGAAAATGTCTTGAAAGGACACTCTTTATCTCGCCACAGCATGTCATTCGTTGTGATGGCTCTGAAAGTGAAATGCTCCGAGAAGAAAAATATTCACGCCTGTTTTCTGCATTAGTATTACTTTTGCGGCAAATGTCACATTGAATTCGGAGAAATTGTGTGAAATATATGTTTGTACAAATGCTCTTTGAAAAATGCTGGTTCGTCTATTTAGACGTGTCTCTTTGCGTGGCCGTCCTCGTGCAGCACTCAGAGGCGATGCGAGGCGAGCCCGAGACGCAGACACA
Organism: Sinocyclocheilus anophthalmus; assembly: GCA_018155175.1. Classification (NCBI taxonomy): domain Eukaryota; kingdom Metazoa; phylum Chordata; class Actinopteri; order Cypriniformes; family Cyprinidae; genus Sinocyclocheilus; species Sinocyclocheilus anophthalmus. The sequence goes on from JADLZN010004516.1 coordinate 49,109, forward strand.
GCTGTGCTCTTGTCCTGTGTACAGTGACCTAGTTATGAGCCGCCCTTTGTGCATTGGATCACGTCTGGCAGCTCTTAGTGTGTGTGATTCCTGTATCTTTTGGCCTGTATGTGAGAATTAGAGAATGTGTGTGTGTGTGTGTGTGTGTGTGTGTGTATATATGGGTGGTGATATGAGTGTGTTCGTCACACAGCTGCGCAATGACCACCATGACCCCTGTTAGACAGAGTCTCTCTAGAAAATTTTGCATGGCTGGGATCTTTGACCCCATGCTTTCCCAGGGGTCCCTGTAGTTTTTGTAGACAGCGCACAATGCCTGCGGTGCAGTGCATACAGTCACGTAATATCTACACTAGAGTTCTCTTGAAGTTCAATTCCAAATATTTATGTTAGCGCTGTTTGCTGAAGCATTTTGCTGTATTTCCACACCTCTAGCTCGATGTAATGAACTTTGTGCATAATTTATTTTTAAATGAATGATACCTCAAATTGTGTGAGTTGTTGAAGAGAGGTGTGATTTTATTTTCATATTAATTATGTGATTATTCATTACTGGAATTTACGTTCGGGTCACAGGTTAATTGCTTTATAAAATGTATTAATAATGAATTATACTAAATTTGTTAAATTGATATATATGCAGTTTATTTTATCTAAGTGTTTGTCCTTGATTTTCATCTACTAGATTATAAAATGGATAAAATATCCCATAGACTTATTAATCAAAATTATGCCCTCTAAGCAGTTCTGTGTAGATTACTTGCAAATTGTAGTCCATTACGGATTCTCATTTACATTACAAAAATTGTAGTTAGTGACGTAATACATTAAAATACATATTTCAGGTAACAATTCATCGTTATTAACAACGTGAAGTACATTAAACATTATATTACGTCAAAGATTCCTGGGGTTCGTGAAGGAACTGCAGAGGGTTTGTGTGTTAAATGAAAAGCTAATAATGGAATAAATCATATAAATGTAAAATCAAAATAAATCTTTTTAAAATTACAATAATCATAATAAAACACTTCATAAAAAAATATGAAATATTATACCTGTTTATCTGCATGTCATATGACCATGCAAATAATATTTAATCAATAAAAAAGTAACTGCAATCTGATTACAAGTATTTTAAAATGTAATATTATCTAATTACAAGTACTTAATTTTTGGAACCTGATTATATAATCCAGATTACATGTAATCAGTTACTACCCAGATTTTACGAGGACTAAGCAATGCCAGTTTTATTGGACAAACATCCTCAGATTTTCTTTAGAAAAAAAAATTATCGTCATCTTTTCAACGTTGAACTATTCTGGTGTACAAACGCGTTTATGGTTAAAACAAACACCTGGACACTGTGTGGATTGATTTTTGCCAAGACTGTGTAAACAATCACACGGTTTCTGGATCGTTTCAAGCAAATACAAGCTTGAAATGATCCAGTAATAATAGGACATTTCGGGCTAAATGGGTTTTCAATCTCTTAGCTTGTCTCACAAATGTGATTGGCTCGTAAAGTTTTAATTTGGGTCTTTGTGTAAAGCTGATTTTGCATTTTTGAAGCAAAAAGTCGATTCTCACAAATGAATTACCACAACAAAATTATGAATGCTAATCACATCTAATTGCAGATCACAGGCCACTACACAAGATTTGCTTCCTGTACCTCATTGAGCCGGGTCTCCCATGCCTCTGTTACAGATCCGGGCAGGAGGGTTCGAATATTCCCCCGGCACGCTGCAGGTCTACTCCGACAGCCTTCTCACCCTGCCTGCTATCATCGGGATCGGAGGAGGTGGAGGCCTCCTGCTGCTGGTCATCATCGCTGTGCTCATCGCCTACAAGCGCAAGTCCCGGGACGCAGACCGCACCCTCAAACGACTCCAGCTGCAAATGGACAACCTGGAGTCTAGAGTCGCTCTCGAATGCAAAGAAGGTGAGATTCATTATTAGTAAGTCGTATATAATTTAGGGCTTGGTCAATGCATTCCCAAACTGCATCTTAGTGCAGCTGCCTCTTTTTATACAATAACAAAGTTGTCAATCAGTTTGTTTAACCAGCTTAATTATGTGATTTTAAGTTATTATAGAATTTATGTACAGGTCAGACACAGACTAACTGCTGTAAGTTTATTTGTAATTGTTTATAATTAGTGTACATAAATTATACAGTTAACATTGATTGATTTATTGATATGAGATTTTAATAAATAAATGTATTAGGGTGAACTAGTTAAAAAAATAAAAATACAAGATCATCATAATAAGTATAATATTATATAAAAATTATAATTTAATTTTTATTTATTACACATACACAGACATACAGTCCAATTTTTTTAAATATATATATATTATATATATTATATATATATATATTTATATATATAGTATATATTATATTTACTAAAGAAACTAATAGAATTCACGTGTGTATAACTACACCCCTAGTCGTAATATATATTCATTATATATATATATATATATATATCTATATAGATATAGATATATAACATATATATATATAGATATCTTATGATTAATTAATTATTTTATATACCATTCATCATATGTAATATTTATATTAATATTTGTATTCTAAAAATATAATGTGTTTGTATAGACATTCATAATTATATATATCATAAAATAAATTCTTAAATAATGTTTTTATACACACACACACATATATTATATATATAATTTTGTAAGCTTTTACACCTTCTCTGTTTCTCTCTGTATATTTATGAATTGTTTTATATAAAAGGCACATTCTAAGATAAACGTCCCCATTAGAGAACATGAATTTTATTGAGAATTTAAATGGCTGTTGAAGTGAAACCTGCGGGTCTAATATCAAGCTCCACATTAGCGTCTTTCCGTTCTCTTGTCGCCGTAGTGACACCATTATGGTTGTTAGCATGTCTTGGTAACAGGTTGGTGTTAGTGGGCTGTGCTGTTATGGCATTCCATCTTCTGCCCAGTTTGAAATGCAGTTCCCATATGCCGTAAAGGTTCCCAATGCCTCTAACTGGTCTCGTAGAGATGCACTGGGTCTAATTGGCCATTATCTTAGGGTTGTCGGCTCTCTGGTCACAACCCTGCCAAAATCATGACGTGGCTAGCTAGCTAACAAACAGTCTTTTTCACCGCAAAGGGGGAGATGGCTGAATGGCAGAGGGAGAATGATGAAAGAAATGTACTACTTGCCAAATGGGTGAAGGAACTGGTAGGCATTGATTAGCTGTCACGTTCTTTAGCCCTGATTCTCACTGATTGGCCGACTGCCTTCATTAGTGGACAACCTGAACGGTTTGTTATCGCGATGCCCTTCAATCTGCCCATCAATATTTTATTTGGATCATATGCACTGACATTATTTACAACCTCTGCAAAATATTTATGACCTTAGCTTGGTTATTTCTCGTTTGGGCTGGGAGTGGATTTGCTTGGTAATGACCTGAAGCTCTCAAACCCGTGGTCTGTCCAACCCAGTGAGGCCAACAGGGTCAGATAATGGGCTGCAAAAGAGTGAATCTCACAAAACCTGTCAAGAAATGGCATATTTTACACCAAATACAATTTGGGATAAAGAAAAGTTTGTTTTATTACATTTTATAAAATATTTTAATGGTAAAATTGTTTTTTATAAAATATATGACAGTAACTCATTCATTTTTGCATATTTTACAGAATTAGTGCATTAGAGCAATAAAATAATCGTGCGCAGTCAACTGTTTTTTCAGGACATGTAAAAACAATGGGCTGCAAAAGGGTGAATCTCAAAATCCCATCGAATGTCATATTTTCAAAAAAACACCCACAATCACCCTAATAAATGTAATTGGGTGTGTGTGTTTGTGGTGTGTGTATGTATAATCAACATACATAGTCTTGCCATTATCATGAAATTTACCCAAATGTATAAATGCCCTCTAAATGGTTCAGATCTGCGATCCCCGCTTCACCTCTAGTTTGGCTGTATAGCATACAGTGACAGTCATGCTGGCGCTGCATTTGCACGGTCATGGGGTGTAGACCGGAGAGAGCCGTGCAGGGGCATGCGATTCACCATGTGCAGAGAGGCTTACTGAGCCATGATGCAGCCCATCAGAGAGCGCAGTAGTACAAACAAAAAAAGGCACGGCTAATTAGCAAGCTATCCAGCGCTGGTTTAGATACCGGGAAGGCTCAGTGGGGATATCAGCTTCGCCTCTCTGCTTTACATTAGCTGAGAAATGTTAGCGCAAGCACGTGTGGACGTCACGGTAATTGGAATTGTTTCACTTTGAGTGCTTTCACAACTAAAGGAATGATTTTAGAAAGAAACACATTATCAGCAGTGTACGGAACTTTTCAAGCTTGTTTTGACGAACAGCTTCAGCACTAAAGGAAATGTTTTGCTGGCTGACCTTGCCAGTGCTGCTGCTGCTTCCTGAGAGGCGTAATGTTTTGACCACTACAACAGGAAGCCTTTAAAAATTCACATTCAAGTTGTCTGTAATGCCCCCTCGTGCTTTACGATCCTACACGTGCCTCTCCAAGTAATGAAGTGAAATTGAATTACAAGGCCATCCCTCATGTTGGAAATCTTTGTTAGGCCTTTCAAGTGCACTTTGACGAGAAAGAACCATTGAATTAAAGCTCTTTAGGCCTGTCCCAACCTTTCTTTCTTTGCTTTTTTTTTTTTTTTTTTTTTTTTTTTTTTTTTTTTTTGTTTTTTTTTTTTTTTTTTCGCCGGGAGACTGAAAATCCCGTTGGGCAGTTCATCTTGAATAATATTTGTGTAGTATTTTTAAGATGAAAAACCCTCACTTAGAGTAGGAGCTTCTTGCTTCAGTATTCATATCCCAGCGGACAACGAGGAGGAACAACAGCTGGAGGAAATTATGCATGAAAAGCTCCGCTCCTTTATTAATTACCCACTCATGCAATTAATTGACTTTCTTTTCCCGTGAACTTTGTGTCTCTTACGTCTCTTCCCTCCTGCTCTTTTCGAATAGCAAAACCAAATTAGTCATAAACTGGATAAACAAACAGATTGACAGACTTAGCATTGCTTCTGTTTACCCAGCAAGTATCTATTATTGCACAAGGCTCTCAGTGACCACGTTTTCATGAGTTCCCATTCAACTGCTTTATTTAAATTCATTTTTATTCGTACTTAGGGAAGGCTTAAAGCAAATCAAACTTATATTATGAGATATTTTATTATGCACACAAGTGTATACTATAAATGCACCCTGATCTGATTTAAAAAAAATCTTTATCTGCACTGAAAAACTACACCGGAAATATTTGAGTTGCTTACAAAGGCCTATAGCTGGTTGTAAATAGCTTACATAACTGTACATTCATTAATTTGTTCATTCATTCATATTATTTAAATAATATATATAGTTTTGTAAACAACATATGGATGTGAGTCTGATTTATTTTCTTCCTTAAATATATATAAATGTACGTTTTTATAAAATATTTTGTAGAAATTTTCAAAATAAATTATTTTTCAGTTAATTAAAAAATGTAATTTTTTTAATTAAAACATTTTTCATAAAAAAAATGTGTAGTTATGCTATGATCTAAACTCTTTCTTCAGCTTAGAAATTACTCTTTTTGTGTGTGATCTCTGTAAATGTGTGTGTGTATGTGTGCATATATATCTTTTTTTATTATTTTTTTATGTCCTTATCCAGTCAATACATGCAACTTGAAAAATCAGGGAACTTTTTGGTCAGAATTGGTTGAACTTAACAGTGCTTTTCTCCTCACAGCTTTTGCTGAACTCCAAACTGACATCCATGAACTGACCCAAGAGCTGGATGGAGCTGGCATCCCGTTCCTGGACTACCGAACCTATGCCATGCGGGTGCTGTTCCCTGGCATTGAGGACCACCCGGTGCTCAAGGAGATGGAGGTACGGGTCAGTACATCGCCATCACCATGGTAACCCTAGAGCAGAGCTAACAATGCAATCAAAAAACAGCAGACGACTACTAATACTAGAAACAACAACATAGTATTGAGATTGTATAAACTACATTTGTGCCGTAGGCGCCTGATCAACACTCTTGAAAGGTCATAATGTATATTGTAAATTTGGTTACCAATGTTTTTGACATCACTTGCTTCTGATAAATGGGGTCGGTGACTCTCCCAGGAGTGAAAAAAAGAAAGTTTCAACCTACAATTTGGAGTTTACGAGTTCAATGCATTACAGATTGTGACCTCTTACAATAAAGCCAGATGTTAATCACTGACACGTAATAGCACGAGCTAAAGAAAACAACACAACTAAACGAGAGCAATCACGAAACCTCAAAACGCACTGGTCAGCACAATTAAATACTCCATTTCTCTGACATGCTGCGTCCACCGGTCTGCAAATGGCAGGTCACGCTGTTGGCTTGCGGAGGGATCGTTTGTTTATTATTTCATCTGGGGTTTGTTTTCACTGTATTTGCCCCCGAGTCCCCGGCGTAATCAAGTGCCTATGCGCGCGGCTCAGGCCCTTATTGCTCTGTGTAGCTTCTCGCCCCTAAGCAACCTACAGTACAATCGGCCTCCCCGAGAGGCTGCAAATTTCATTCGGCTCAGCAGAGAAGAATTGAGGCACTTTATTAGTCTGTGTTGTCGGAAAAAAAGCCTTTGTCAGGTTACATGGTACACAAGGTGCTGAAGGGGACAATAACAGATGCCGGTTTGCTTTGAAGTCTGATTCCGGCATCCTCGCTTGGAGATTTTATTCGTTCGTTTTTGTTTTTCATAATTTCTTTGAATTGTAGCACTTTGTCCTATCTAGCCGTGAAAACTATCCAACAACAATGTGAGATAATTACAGCCAAATTGTACATGTGGAGCAGAATTTTGCACCAGTGAGATTTCACTGTGGGCGGGGCTATTCAGTAGACAATGCTGTGGAAACCAAACGAACCACAATGTCCAGTAGCTTGTCACGGCTAGTTAGGACACATGTAAGATGTTGCTTTTGTTATCTTAGTATAAATATGTGGCTTCAAGAAATTGTACAGGTAAGATGTGTGAGAGAGCGAGGCAGATGAAAAGTGACAGGTGCGGCTCATGGAAGAACACATCACCACCTTTCGCTCCTGGACTCCGAGGTCGCGTCTGCTTCCTGCTGTACTCTTTCTGTCTCTGTCCTTCCTCGCCCTCACTCTGCATTTCCTTCTGTTGTGTTTTGAGCTGCTAGCATCTTGGATTCCCTTTGATGTCAATCAGAAAGCTGCATGTCCCTCATGTGGACTTCTGCCGGAATGCTGTTTATTTTACTAAAGGGCTTCGACACTGTGTTTCAGAAAGGCAGAATGCATCAATCAAAAATATTAAAAGCAACATAAATTCGAAATTAACCTTGTTATCTTTAAATATTTCACTAATCTTACTGTGCACGACAGATCACTTTTAACTTTTAAATAATAAAATAAATCTTAAATAATCAAAAAAAAAATCTTAAGCTCACTTTTTTTACTCTACAATCACTTTTTTTTTTTTCAGTAATTCATATTTTTCCCTCAGAAATATGTCACATTTCACAGGTTTAATGCAAATGAAGCTTCATGTTGTCCTCGTCTGCTTTTGGTCGGTTAAAAAAGATTGTCATGTTCCCCAAATTCATGCCATTTATTAAGCCAGTGTTGTTGTATCAGGACCTCAAACCAGTCACACAATGGGCCTCCAGCATGAAACACAAACAGAACTAATTTGTGTCAATCATGAAATTGTGTAAGTAAATAGTAATATAAATGGATCAGTTCAGGGCAACAATGTAGGTGTGAACTCTTTTAAGAGTCAAGAGGCATTTATTTATCATTCGCATAGTTAACACTGGGGAAAACTGGGCACTGTAACAATAACAGGACCATACATAAAAAAAAAATTGAATAGAAAAATGTACATATACAGATATAGACGTACGTGGAGGGCACTGAGATATTGAGTGACTTAAGTGACCATAGGCAGAACAATAAACGCAGACAGAGCAGTAAATACAAATAAGTGACAGTAACAGATAAGGGTAGACCGTGTTAAGAGTTTTAAGTAGTCCTGAGGTACTGATATAAGAATATTGGGGTAGAGCAGTGTCCAAAATGAAAGAAAATTAAAAGTGGCAGTGCAAATACAATAAATAAACTTAAGAGCAGCATGTATTCCGGTTTTAGATTTTCCGGGTAGAGCCCTACCAAAAGTCATTGTCGAGTGGCGCGGAGCTACATTAAAAAAAAAAAAATTAAAAGTGGGCAATGCAGTACAATAATGGTAACTTAAGAGCAGCATGTATTCTGTTTAGAGCTGCTGTTAAGCAGTCTGCTGGCTTGAAGATAAAATCTGTTCTTCATTCCTGGTTGTATCCGTGTCTATGGTTCTTAGTTTCTGCCATATGGCCGTAGGGATGCAGCGATTAACTGGTTTCACGATTAACCATGCTTTAAACCGTCACGGTTAATTAATAGTAAAGGCTCCGCTACACCGAGTGTTTTTGTTGCACAGAACGGAACAGTTGCAACGTGTGCAAAATGAAAACAAAGTTACACTAGCGGTGCGCCAACTTAAAATACTGTGCTTATTAGAGACACGGAGGCTACTACACACACAAGATTAACTACAGAGGAACCAAACAGCGATCTTTTATTTCCACCAGAGTAATGACTGAAGGTCGATAGTGTGGGACCATGTTGGGTACACCAAGAATGACCAGGGTGCCATTTAAATATTGCCATAAAAACTGCTGCTAAAGAGCGAATACAATGCGGCTTTAAACTAATTTTAATGCCACAACGGAGCAAGCATGACGGATTCTACCCACTTCAGATCAGACAGATGAAATAGTGTGGTTAGATCACATTTATTTGAATTAATTAATTATAACATTTAGCTACTTGAATTAATTATTCGATCGAGAGAGAGAAGTGTGTGTGCGTGTGTGTGTGTGTGTGTGTGTGTGTGTGTGTGTGAACCTGTGTCAGTGCGTCACTCTACAATGTAGCAATTCAGTATCTAAGCTATTTTATTAATAAAAGTCGCGGGGCAGGGTTCACAACAAGTGTGTGTCCTCGGTGATGTTTGTATGTGTGTGCAGCGCGATCTCTGATCTCACAAACCAAAGTAATAGACATGATTTTCTCAGGCCACTTGTAAAATCATATGAATTATTATAAAGTTTATTAAAATGAATACGTATGGATGACCGTTGATTACAATAATAGTTCAGTTTATTCCCCTCATTATTAATAGTTTCCCCTGTGGGATAAATAAAGTTAATAGCCCTATATTAATAATACTTATTAATAATTAACATTGTTGTATATTATCCCTTTTATAGTATTATGCATAAGTCAAAAACCAACAAGATTTTTTTTTTTTCACCATGTTTCCAGTTTTCTGCCTCTGGTCCAAAAGAAATGTAAAGAATGTATAAACTGAAAACATTAAATACTTTTGCGATTTATTTCCATTTGTTATTTTCAAAAGAGGAATACTGTCATGGATGTTTACAGAGCAGGTGTCACCTTTTTTAATTCCAATGGGAGGGATTGACTTTTGTTTGTCTTTTTTATTATTATTATTTTGTGCTGTATTTGTTACTGTGTTATTTCTGTTTCTAAAGGCAGCAATAAAAAACACTTTATCATCTAAAGAGTGTCCATGTGATTTTATACATTGATAATGTTGTGAAATTAATAAATGCATAATAATCGTGAAACCGTCATTATTCCGCAGACAATAATCGTACCAACAAAATCTATAATCGTTGCATCCCTAGATGGCAGTGTGGCAAACAGGTGATGAGTAGGGTGAGTGCGGTCCTTGATAATCCTGCGAGCCTTTCTCAAGCAGCGAGTTTGATAGATGTCCTGTAAGGCTGGGAGTTTATGTCCAATGATGAGCTCTGCTGTTCTCACCACTCTCTGAAGAGCTTTGCGGTCGAAAGAAGAGCAGTTGCCGTACCATACAGTGATGCAGCTGGTCAGAATGCTCTCTATAGTGCTGCGGTAGAAATTTGACATGATGTTAGAGGAGATGCCAAACCTCTTCAGCCTCCGCAGGAAGTAGAGACGCTGACGGGCTGTTCTCACTATGGTCTCTGAGTGTAGGCTCCAGGAAAAATCCTCAGAGATATGAATGCCAAGGAACTTGTAGTTCTTAACTGTCTCTACTTTCTTTCCATTGATGTGAATGGGAACGTGACCATCTCTCTGTGACTTCCTGTAGTCCACGATCATCTCCTTGGCCTTGCTGACTTTTAGAGATTGTTATCAGCACACCAGGCTGTGAGTGCATTAACCTAATCGCTGTAGGATGTCTCATCGCCGTTTGTGATGAGTCCTAGGATATTTGTATCGTCAGCAAATTTGAGGATGATGTTGTAGCTATGCTTAGCAGAGCAGTCGTAAGTGAACAGGGAGTACAAGAGAGGACTGAGTACACATCCCTGTGGGGCACCAGTGCTGAGTGTGAGTGAGGAGGATGTGTGGTTGCCAATTCTAACCACCTGGGGTCTGCCGGTCAGGAAGTCCAGGACCCAGTTACATAAGTGACTGTTAAGACCCAGATCTTTCAGTTTGGCTATGAGTTTGGTAGGGATGATGGTGTTAAATGCAGAGCTGTAATCAACAAACAGCATCCACACATAGGTGTCTCTTCCCTCCAAGTGTTCCAGGGCAGAGTGTATGGCCATTGCAATGGCATCATCAGTGGATCTGTTTGAACGTTAAGCAAATTGGAATGGGTCCAGGGTGTCAGGTAGAGAGGAGCTGATGTGGGATTTGACTAGACGTTCGAAGCACTTCATGATGACTGATGTCAGTGCTACAGGGCGGTAGTCATTCAGACAGGAGACAGTTGTTTTTTTTGGGAACAGGGATGATGGTACTTTGCTTGAAGCATGTGGGGATCACTGTTAGTCTCAAGGAGAGTCTCTTATGCCTCTTATGCTCACCAAGGCTGCATTTATTTAACTATTTTACAATTAGTTACACTCCAGTTCAAATTGTGGTCAGTAGATTTTTCATTTTTGAAAGTAGTTTATATCTACTTTCATTTATAAGGACACATAATTGATTCTTAGTGTCCGTAAAGGCATTTATAATGTTATTTCTATTTCAAATAAATGATGTTCTTTTGAACTTTGTTCATCAAATAAACCTGAAAAATGTATCATGGTTTCCACAAAATATTAAGCAGCACAGCTGTTTTAAACATTGATAGTAATGAGAAATGTTTCTTCAACAAAATATCAGCATATTAGAAACGCTGAGGGATCATGTGACCCTTAGACTGGAGTATGATCTGAATTTCAGCTTTGCTCACAGGAAGAAATTTTAAAATATTCAAATAGAAATCAGTTATTTTAAATTGTAATGATGTTTCACAATATTACTGTTTTTTTCTGTATGTTTGGTCAAATAAATGCAGCCTTGGTGAGCATAAGAGGCATAAAAATCACATTGAAGATGATAGATTCTTTTTTGATTTGATCTTTTATCTGTTAATCAAAACACAACACAGCTGTTGTAATTTATTCTGCACTGTATAATGAGTTGCTTAATGTGTTTTCCCACAGGTGCAGGCTAATGTCGAGAAGGCCTTGACTCTGTTTGGTCAACTCCTCACCAAGAAGCACTTCCTGCTGACATTTATCCGCACGCTGGAAGCTCAGCGCTCCTTCTCCATGCGTGACCGTGGCAATGTGGCATCACTCATCATGACAGCTCTACAGGGAGAGATGGAGTACGCTACAGGAGTCCTCAAACAGCTGCTCTCTGACCTCATCGACAAGAACCTGGAGAGCAAGAACCACCCTAAACTGCTGCTCAGGAGGTGGGAGAAGACACACACACACACACACACCACACAACACACACCCACACACACACACACACACACACACCCCCACCCAGATTCCACACTGCTATACAGAGTCTGCCGTTCACACCAAGAACGATAACTTTAAAGATAACTATATCAGCAACCACACCAGTGCACGATAATGTTCTGTTTATCATAAGCGCGCACTGGCATTTTGTCTGCCACTTTAATTACTCAAGCTCTTTAAAGCAGAACAGATTGTGATTGGCTGTCAATCAGCTAAAAAAATGTTTTGAAAGTGAGTCTGACTATATAATTCCTCTGTTATTGTTATAGTTACAGTGTGAAATTCCCTATTCTCATAGAATCATAACAATTATTAAACTTTATACTTATTGCCATAGTTATCTTCCTTTGTGTGATCGGGCCTTTAGCCACTGAAATCCAAAGTTGTTTCGTTACAGTAACTCTTAAAGCTACAGTCGCAAAAACAGCCTGTTTCAAAGTGTCATTGAGAGGGTAGAAATAATGTAAAAATAAATCACAACAAGAAACCTCGACTAACATAAGTAGACTTATAATGCCACAAAAATCCCAGCTTGGAAATACCACCTCAAAATTTCTCCATTACTCTCAGAAGTTCATGTAAGTCAATATCCTCCATCTCACCCCACTGTCGACCCTGGTCTAGTGCACTTACTGAAGTACGCTAATTAGCTATTCGGGACACTTCCCCCTCATGAAATACCTGTTGTCCCAGTCCATTCACCTTATCTCCCTTTCACCATTTTATTAATGAGCATATAATTTAATAATAGGCCCTTATGTAAGTAAGTAATGGGAGTTGGTAAGTCTATGTGAATGCATTATTGAACAGCAGAAAAGGCTCCTGGTGGGCCTGAGGGAGGAAAGAGCCGCAGTTAGCAGCTCGCGCTAGCAGTCGCTCTCGTTTGCCAGCTGCAGATGAATTAGGAGCTTTGAAGTTCATTAATTACGGCATGCTTTAATTACTTCTGTTCTGGGGAAGCTTTTGGGGGTCTTCGGCTGGCGACAGGTTGGCCATTAATGGAAGATGTTGACCAGTTACTGTAATTGTCTGGTCTTAATGAAGATTGGTAGTTTGTTTTGAAAAAAAAGTGTCGTTTTTCATTGGAAGGAGTTTTTGTTTGTTTGTTTGAGAAAGCTTTTATACACTTTTGGGTTTTATTTGTGTTGTATGAATTTTGATTCATATTTTTTCTCACTCTCACTTTTCCTTTGTCTCTTTTAGGACCGAGTCTGTTGCTGAGAAGATGCTTACAAACTGGTTCACATTTCTTCTGTACAAGTTCTTAAAAGTAAGTGTGTACAGTATTGTTACTGCTAAAGACTGCATGTGTCCAGTCAATGATAAGTATAATAATCATGTTTCTTGAGCAGCAATCAGCATATTAAAATGAATTCTGGAGGATCATGTGACACTGAAGAATGGAGTAATGATGCTGAAAGTTCAGCTTTGCATCACAATAATAAATTACTTTTTTAAAATATATTAAAATAGAAAACTGTTGTGATGATATTGCACAATATTACTGCTTTTACTGTATTCTTGATCAAATAAATACAGCCTTGATGAGCATAAAAAAAGCTTCTTTGACCCCCAAACTTCTGAATGGTGCACCATTATATTTTGCCTGAGTTGTGAGTTTTCACAGTTTGATTCACAAGTCTGATCAACAACTGACTCATGTTAGCCAGTTCTTGTAATGAATCTTTCAAAAAAACAACAGTTTTGAATCAGTTTGATTTGTTTAAATCAGTCTAACAGATCACTCTGAATCCATATTTGTTTTATAAAAGGATATTTGACCCAAAAGTAGAAGTTCTGTCATTGTTTACTCACTCACATCTGTATGACTTTCTTCTGTGAAGCACACATTATAATATTGTCCATACAATGAAAGTTAACAGTGTTGTTTTAGACCCCATTGACTTCAATTTTATGGACAAAAACATTTGAAACTTTTTTTCCAAAATATCGTCTTTTGTGTTCTACAGAAGAAAGAAGTCTTGCAGTTTAACAACATAGGGTGAGTACAATGATAACAGCTTTAAAATTTTTTGTGTAAGCGTGTATTACTCACTCCTGAAACAAAAAGCACCCAAACACCATACCAAATCACAAATTGAGCTTGTCTTTATTTTGCAAGAATAGAGTGACCAGAGGGCCTTTCCACAACAAGGTCCAACATGATGTGACAAATAATGAGACCGAAGCTGTCTGTCAGTGGTCGGGCAGGTCAGAGGTCATCCCTTCAGACACCTCTGCATCCTAGTCTCCATCAGCTCTTAGCTCCATGTCCTTCATATACTCCTGTTCTCTGCTTCCCCCCCTCCATCCTGCTTCACTCCATGACGCTACTCACTGAGCGTGATTGAGCTGCAGGATGTCAGTCCTCCCCTGTTTGTCTCTCTCTCACTCTCGCGTTTGCAGCTCTCTGGTTTTATTAGTTTAATCATGCAGGGCTCAGCACGCAATGGAAGAATTTTAATCAACAGGAAACGGGAGTCCAGAATACTTTCACTTCATAGAGATTCATTTAACGATGACACAAATTGAACGTGCTTTTGCATTATTTGAGAACATTGAATGTAGTTGCTTGTAAAGGAATAGTTTGCCCAAAAAATGAAAGTTGTCATTATTTGTTCACAATACTAATTTAAATTCTCTACATTTATGTGTAAAACACTAATATTGTGAAATAGTCTACAATTTAAAATAGCTGTTTCTATTGTAATATATTTAAGGTAATTTATTCCTGTGATTACAAAGCTGAATTTTCAGCATCACTAACGCTAGTCTTCAGTGTCACATGATCATTCAAAAATCAATCTAATATGCTGATTTGCTGCTCAATAACCATTTCTTATTATTATCAGTGTTGAGAACAGTTGTGCTGCTTAATATTTATGCAGAAACCATGATATACCATGATGCGTGCGTGTTTAAAGTTCAGCAAATATGCATTAAATTGCTCAAAATTGATAGTAAAAACATTTATACTGTTACAAAAGATTTATATTTCAAATGCGGTTCTTCTGAACTTTCTATTAATCAAAACCTGAATGTGTCCACAAAACGCAAAACGTTTTTACCATTGATAAGAATAAAGAACCATTATTAATACCTGAGAACCATACAATTATGCGCAAATTCATATAGAATGATTTATGATCTGTGCACTGACGACTGGAGTATATGATGCTGAAATTCACTTCGCATCACAAATAAATTACATTTGAAAATGTATAAAAATAAAAATGTTACTTTATATTTTATTACTGTTTTTACTGTATTTTTTAATCAAATAAATGCAGCCTTGATAAACATAAGATATTCCTTCTTTATTTGTTTCACAATAAAAGTTTCTCTCTCTCTCTCCTCTCTCTCTCTCCTCTCTCTCTCTCTCATCTCTCTCTCATCTCTCTCTCTCTCTCTCTCTCCTCCCTATTCTCCCATCGTCTCTCTCTCCTCTCTCTCTCTCTATATATATATTAGATATTATATATATAAATTTATTTATTTATTAATTTATCAGGGGCTCCTCAATTCTGGCCCTCAAGGTCCCTCTCCTGTTAGATTTTAGCTTCACCTTGAACAAACTCACCTCCTGTAACTTTCCTAAGTGATCCTGAACTTGTTTAACTTTTCATGTGTGTTGTGTGTTGAACCTGAGGGCCAGAGTTGAGAACCCCTGATATAGAGATATATAATTGCATGTGAGTGAGGAAAAAAGCAATAGTATGGCTAAAAATTATACATATGTCTTGCAGCAAGAGTATTTTGCCTAATATCTTTTGTGAACTAAGGAATTTTAACAGATTTAGAATGACATGAGGGTAATCTTTTTTTATTTTTGGATGAACTCATCCTTTCAGACCAAATAACCCAATTCCGATTTGCTCGTTTGAAGTCTGTTTCAAGCTTTGACTGTTTACAGGCCTCGTTTGACTCCTCTGATAACTGACAGAAGTTCAGAAGCAGGCAGTTTGAGATCGCTAATTAGCATTAGGAAAAGTGGCGCTGTTTTCGACGGATGGGATTGTGGCATGAGTTAGTAGAACTGACAAGCTGTTGTCACCAACACACAGCTTGTAATATCACATATGAAGCCACAGCTCAGACAGCACAGTTGAAGCAAACTGACACGAATCAAACCTTCCTAGAAATCTTTCTCACAAAGTGCTTTTTTTTTAATCAACATTCTGGCCACAGTGGTGCTTTTGAGCAAAGTCTGCTCAAGGCTGTAGTGTGGAATAATTGATCTGCTAGCTCTGTATTTCAACAGGATATTTTCCTGCTACTATTCATTAGCCCTATGGGTGGGTGAGGTCTGGCTATGTTGTCTGCGCTCTCTCGCTCTCTTTCTGTCTCTTTCTTTAATGAAGCTGAAGCGTGGGATGAGGTCTGGTCTCCTGGCCGCGTGCGCTGCAGTAGGGGTCTCTAAGAGTGATGTATCCGCGCTCCCTCTCGTTAGCAGCTGTCGACTTAATTAGCGCAGATGCTAACGAGACGTTAACAGCATATGGTAGGAGGGTGGGTGGAGTAAAACAGGATGAAGTGATGGAGGAAACCAGAAGAAACTGTTTCGTGTGGGTATGTGTAAGACGGAGGGAGATGGTGTGTTTCCTCGTTTCACCGTACTCATCATAATCAGTGCGGTCGGGGGTCGGTTGAGGAGGGGTACGTTCCTGATGCGTCTCGCATTGTGACAGCTCACTGTAATTTTTTATGGCTTAGAAGTTTCCTGCATTAGAGCCTGATCAATCTTCTGAAATTATCTCTGAGATTTTGACTTGAAAATGTGAAGCTACAATAAATAAACTTGCTGCCTCAGAAACTAGCGATTAGAAAGATTGTTCACATAGTACCACACAAAATCTGAAGCTACAGTGAAGAAGATTGCTAATTGCTAGATACTGTCTCAGAAACTCATTACAATTCATTGTAGCTTCAGATTGTAGCTTTGGATCCTTTGTAGCTTCTTGCTCAGAAACTAGCGATTAGTCTAGGGTGACCATACGTACCATTTTCCCAGGAAGCGTCCTGGCCAGGATTTCTATATTGCCTAAAATATCTAGGTTTTTGCTTTGTTTGCGTGTGCAGAACGATCGTTGTATGACATCAAAATACCTCGAGAGCATTTTGAAAGCATAAGGAACCGTCTGTATGGCATTTTGATGTCATACACCGATCGTCTGCACACGCAAACAAAGCCAAAACCTAGATGGTCACCCTAGATTAGTCATTGTAGCTTCAGATTTTGCTAATGTATAATTCACACAATATTTGCAATGTGTAATCTGAAGCTACAATGAATAAGCTTGCTAATTGCTAATTTCTGTCTCAGAAACTCGTTACAGTTCATTATAGCTTCAGATTGTAGCTTTAGATCCTCTGTAGCTTCGGCCTCAGAAACTAGCGATTAGCAGGTCTATTCATTGTTGCTTCAGATTTTGTGTTAATTCATACAATATTTGCTATATCTGAATCAACAATAATGAATACGTTTGCTAATCACTAGTTTGAGGCAATAAAGCGATTAGCAAGCTTATTTTCATACCACACAAAATCTGAGGCTACAAATAAAACTGCTCATTGTTAGTTTCTGCCTCGGTAAAGTTCCTCAGATTATTTGTAGTTTCTGCCTCAGAAATTTACAATTAGCAGGTCTATTCATTGTAGCTTCAGATTTTGTGTTCATTCACACAATATCTGTTATATCTGATTCTACAAAGATGAATAAGTTTGCTAATCACTAGTTCATACCACACAGAATCTAAGGCTACAAATAAGTTTCTGTCTCAGTACAATTCTTCAGATTATTTGTAGTTTCCTCCTCAGAAACTAGCGATTAGCGTGTTTATTAGTTATAGATTCAGATTTTGTGTGATTGTGTAATTCACACAATGTTTGCTATCTGAAGTGACAATAAATAAACTGGCTAGTCACTATTTTCTGAGGCAAAAACTAGCAAGTTTATTCACATACCATACAAAATCTGTAGCTGCAATGAAGACTGCTAGTTTATGTCTCAAAAACATTGTAATTCATTGTAGCTCAGAATTTAGGGTGAAGCAAACGTATTCACTGATTTGAAAATCATTTCTAATTTTAAAAGTTTTTAGTATTTTATTTACTTTTATTCATATTTTATTTAAGCTTTATATTTTATTTAAGCTTTATTTAGTTTTTAGTTTTATTTGGTAGCTATGTCAGTCAGACCAAGTCTCTGAGTGGATGCTAATTGTCCAGATTAAGTCATAATATGAACCGTAAGTCAGACTACATGAGGCTAGTTAACTGCTAATGGACACCTGAATCAAACAGAAACATAAATATGAAGAATTAAGAAACTGAAAAACAGAAAGTTGTGTTAGTCAGCGATGTTAATGCTAATGCAGAAAACAGCCTATCAGTCCACACCCCAGCCATCTCTCTCTCTCTCCACACCTATCCGTTCATTTCACAAAGGGGTTTAAGTGCTTCCTCACAATCGTTAACCTCCATCTATCTCTCTCTCCCTCCCCTGCATTTAAACGGTTTGTCTTTTTCAAGAGGGGCTTTTTGAGGGTATGAGGCTAATGGTTGTATTGATTGGCAAGTCCTTGTGATTATTTGAAAGCGGTGCACCATTATAGCTGCTTGTTTTTCACATCTGAGGTGACAGTTTATCAGTAATCAAGTTTTGCTCAATATACATACCTGAAATGCATTTTATGTCCGTGTGTTACTATGAAAGGAAAGAAGGGCTATTGATTGCATCATCTTTTTGCTTTGTCTTTCACTTTTTGAGGTGAAAAAAGTCACAGTGCATGTATTCATGACATCGTGGAGTCCTAGCACACTGTTGTTGTTTCTGACACTCTTTCTCTCTCTACAGGAGTGTGCAGGTGAGCCTCTCTTCATGCTGTACTGTGCTATGAAACAGCAGATGGAAAAAGGCCCTATAGATGCCATCACCGGAGAGGCCAGATACTCCCTCAGTGAGGACAAACTCATCCGGCAACAGATTGACTACAAGACTCTGGTCAGTGCAAGTGCACAACATAAGTGAACTCATCTGATGTTTCTTTATGTCTCTGCATTTTTGAATTTTCATTCAAATCGAGATTAAATCTAAATTTACCTGATGCGTCTCATGTATAATTCATGTGCACAATTCATGCATATTATTATAGAAGAAAAAAAGTCAACGTGAAGTCATGTTAAAGTGTCATGCTGTTAGTTTAGCAACATGCTAACACTAAACCCTATTGAAATCAGTCAATTCTCTATGTGCTTTATGTAAAGAGTGTTATTCATACTCCCTGCTGATAGAGTTATCAAATGTACAGCATTTCAAATCAGTCATGAGCTTTTTTTATGCAACTGCCTATATACCCTTACAAAACAAAAAAATACGGGAATATACTGGAAAATATAATGTGATATATTAAATAATACATTTCCATATATAGGAAACTAGCGCTTATATTTTTCAATATACAGCAATATATGCATTGAAAATGTATGGCTATATATTGATGCATACAAATATATTTAGAAATGAAGACAAACTGCACCGCGGTTTGGACATGTAATAGCTTTGTTGAAACACATCAATTTAATTTCTTTCACAGGGGTTTACATATCTGACACATACAGTATTCATAACATATACTGAACATAAAATAGACATTCAGTATATGAAAGTTGGCATTTCATGTATTCATATATTGTAATATATGAACAAAATATTAATATCAATATATTTTTCAATAATTTAATAGATTGATCTTTACTCGATAAGGAAAAGGTATTTTTCTGGAGAGGTGGGCCGCTCACTGTTGTTTCAGCTTGTTTTACGTGGAGTGCTCCTAACTGTTCAAAATAGTGCATAATTAATTGCTTCAACTGATTATCTGCTGGGGGGGGGGGGGGGGGGGGGGGGGGGGCGTCTCCTTTTAGACTTAATTGTGTGAAACCCGAGAAACCCGAAGAACGGCCTGGAGGTGACGGTGAAATGCCTGAACTGTGACACAATCACCCAGGTGAAAGAGAAGCTTCTGGATGCTGTGTATAAAGGAAGCCCATACTCACAGAGACCAAAAGCAGGAGACATGGACCTGGGTAAGAACTCTTGAGAACGACGAGGGAGGAATATGGCAGAAAGTGGCTTTTCACACTTGAAATTGTTAACCCTGGGTCAATCGAAACCCTCTGTAAACTGAATCCTGGGTTATCTTGCTTCACGTTTCACACTGTTTATATTTGCCCTGGATGTGTAATTAATGCTTGGGCAGGGGGTTCATACTCTACATTATTGGGAAACCCTGGGTTAATGTTCTTATTTGCATATTTATGAGGTCAATAAGATTGATTGGCAAATGACCTGTTTTAATAACTGCATGTCCATCTCTGAAAATGTTTAATGTTAAAGTGAAGGTTTCTATGGCAAAACACATGAATATTGAATGAGGCCGTTTATGATTGGTTTTCTGTTGATGAATAATTTGCTGTAACGTTCTAGCACTGCATCATTTCACACTGTATAGTGTGAACCTTTGCCTCTGCAATTCGTGAAGATTTCATTACCTGGGGTTAAAAGTGGTGCTAACCTCTTTTCAAAATACACGAGTGAAATGTTCCATAACCCAGGGTAAAGAGTGGCCTTACCCAGGGTTAAAAAGATGATAACCCAGGGTTAAATACAATGTGAAAAACCCTGAAGGGATTTGCGGCTTGATGAATGGATGGCAGAGCAGTTATGCTTCAAGATGGATACATCAATGAAATATTACACATATGTCAACATAGTTGAATGTCATTAAAATTAATGATCAATTAATCATTTTAATCATTGACTTTAAAGCAACAAAATGCATGTGGAAAAGTCAAAATATTACCCGGACATAACCTGAAATTATTTGACAATTGGTAAGCTTAAAGGTACAGTAGGAGATCTTGGAAAATGCTAACTTTAGCCTGATAGCACTGAAAGCGAACGTCCCACCCTCCCTGCAATCGCTGTCCAAAGCCACGCCCCCTGAACGCATATACGCTCACAGACCAGAATACCAGAGACAACATTACTACAATAGGCTACATCAGAGGTTCCCAATTCCAGCCCATGTTCCGAAGTGAAGTAAACTTCAACGGATTTTCCTTGCTCAGGGAGTAGGGAGCAATGAACACTGTGTAGGGATCATATCAATCGGAACACAGTTCATGCACGTAGCTCACTTCTAACTGGTTATCTGAATCGGGTGTGTTAACTAATGCGTAGACATGCTAAATACTGCGCGAGGGACTGGAATTGGGAACCGCTGGGCTGCCTACATCATGTGTCATTCACCGGTGAGAAACCTTTAAAAGTACTACAATACCAGGAAAGAAGATCTGGTTGTTGATGTTTGTCTGCCATTCTCGCTCAGTCTGCACAGCGTGTGTGAACGCGCTGATGACGTGTCCTGTCTGTGCGAACAGGGTGCGCAGAGTTATGCTAATACATATGTTGACAGGCAGGTAGGAAAGCCAATTAAAACGCTCGGACCGAGCGTTTTGATTGGACGAACATTTCTTGGTCCTACGCCTTCCACAGAATATATAAATACAGATAAATACATTTAGACCACTTAACTTGATGCGTGCTATTGGGATGTGAAGAGACATTCAACCAGCATAAGAAAATAATTTTCTGGAGACAATCACCTATTGCACCTTTAATTAAATAATTAAACTAAATTATTAACATCCCTATTGCACAATCTTGTAATCAAATGCTTCTGTTCAAAGCAGGTACTGCCAGCTGATACAAATGTCCAGCTTATCAGCAGCTTGATATAAATGGATGCTGAATTCACCATTGTGGGCACCAGGGAAATATACACTGAAGCATATCATCCACAGCAAGATCCCATTAGCTCGAGCAGTTCCCAACATGATTGTCATCTGGCTCAGACTGAGTGATGCTACAGTATCAGCTGCAGATCTCACTGGCTTTGCTTTGCTCTTTTTCCTTGGCAATTTTTTTTTTTTTTTTTTTAGTTTGTCTTTCAGGGCCTGTTTCGAAATAAGAAACTGCGACTTCCTCCTGTAACAAACAAACAGGGAGGTTGTTTATTGGAACGGTTTGCTTGTAAGAGGCTTAGAATAGTCATTCCCATGACCTTGATCAGATCTGTCATTTAGATATGACCCGGACTCTGACTTCCTAGTTATGTCGCTCACCTCTGGTAACAGCAAGTGCATGCTTTTGTATCTGTTCAGCTAGGAAAAGCAACTTCACTCTGCACAGGGCGATTCGGACAAGGTTATGTGTTCTAAATGAAGCCTTTCTAAAGAGGGAAGCTTCCCTCAAGTGGTCAATCGTCCTTGTGTGTCGGAGGGATGTGCGTGTTGTACACATAATAAGTATAAGTAAATGCTGTTTTCTAAAACATGAAACATCACTCCATTCTTATTGACACACCATACTCATCTTGTTTTCTGTTGCAGAGTGGCGGCAGGGGCGACTGGCGAGGATCATTCTGCAGGATGAGGATGTCACTACTAAGATTGATAATGACTGGAAACACCTGAACACACTAGCACACTATCAGGTATGGTTACTGTCCACACCTGAGCTGTTACCATGGAAACAGCCTTAATAAAGGTGTAATGGACAGAGAATACCAGAATTAGGTGGTGGTCCCTGAATACATTCAGGGTTCTCATGGTCATGGAAAATCTTGGAAATTATAAGTTTGGGATCAGTAAGATTTTTAATGTTTTTTTAAAGAAGTTTCTTATGCTCATCAAGTCTGCATTTATTTAATTAAAAATACAGAAAAAACAATATTTTTTGAAATATTATTGCAATTTCAAATAAAAGTTTTCTTATTTAATATACTTTAAAATATAATTTATTCCTGTGATGCCAAAGCTGAATTTACTTTACAGTCTAAAAAAATCGTACTGATCAAACTTTGAACAGCAAGCTGATATACTGTAGTATATATATATATATATATATATATATATATAATTACAATTCTCAGTGAATTAATATGTGGTCAAGCCAATTCAAATCCTTAGGGGGGTTTAATTTTTTTCTTTTTTTGGTATCCAAATATCTCCTAATTCAAAGTATTTCTTACCTGGTATACAAATGTAATGATTTCCAGTAATCTCTATCCAATTATTTTAATGGTAACTCACTGAAATAAAGTGGGAATTTAAAAGTTGTTTTTCTACAAAATCATTTGTAATCAATCCACATATTATATGTGACCCTGACCCACAAAACCAGTTTTAAGTCGCTTGGGTATATTTGTAGCAGTAGCCAACAATACATTGTATGGGTAAAATTATAGATTTTCCTTTTATGCCAAAAATCATTAGGATATTAAGTAAAGATCATGTTCCATGGAAATATTTTGTAAATTTCCTACTGTAAATATATTAAAAGTAAATTTTTGATTATTAATATGAGTGAGGCCTCGGTAATGAGTATCTCTGCCAAATATTTTCCTATCCTAACAAACCACACATCAATGAAAGCTTATTTAGTACAAAAATTGATCCTTATGACTGGTTTTGTGGTCCAGGGTCACATATATCAAACACTACCGGTAAAATAATTGGGATAATTCTTGTATGTTTGTTAAAGAAGTGCTGATGCTCACCCTGCTGCATTATTTTCTCAAAAATACAGTAAATCGTAATATTCTTAATATTATGTTTTTATTGTATTTTATATATTTGATATAGTTTTAAAAAACAAACTCCTTTTTTTTTTTTTTGATCTGATACCAATCTCAGTTGAATCTGTGTGTGAGTATTGTGGCATAATATTTCTATGACATGCAGAGTATAGCCCGCTAATGTCTCTGTGATTTGAGTTTTTCTGAGTATATTGCAGTAATGTTGTGCTTCTTACTGTCCTCAGGTAACAGATGGGTCTGTTATCGCCCTGGTGCCAAAGCAAAACTCTGCGTACAACATCTCAAACTCGTCCACCTTCACCAAGTCCCTCAGCAGATACGGTAAGAACTCTGTCTCAAATTCTTGTTTTGATTTTCTCCTCAGAACGTTCAAGTCTCGTCTCCTCAGAGAATTTCATCAGAAGAGTGAGATCATGTGTAACCAAAATACTTGTATGTATTGCACCCAGAGCTCACTGGCCTCTATTTTTCCCCTGAAAATGAGGACTCACACTAGTATCGTGTCTTTGTTTCAATTTCAAAAAGCTGGTAGACTTAATGTTTTTCCGCTGTTCCTTGTGATGATTTTGTTTTGTTTTCTGGACACTTTGTGTGTTTGTGCGAATAAGAGATGGTGATAGTACAGAGCTGAAGGTGTTTTGTTCCTCAACCCAAAAAAAGGGAATGGGGATCAGAGAGAAAAAGCTGTTTAATGTTGTCTGTCCTCCTCAGAAGCGAGTATCGGTGATTGCCGCAGAATTACATGCACTCAAGCCATGGCTCTCTCATGGCAGACGTCCATTATATTTCCCTTTGAGAGGGGGCTTCATGTCTGGAATAATTCTCTGAGTGCTCAAACACTGGACACACATTCGTATTGTTGTTCAAGTCGTGTTTCACTCGTTGCCATAGAAACAGCAGCGGTTAGCACAGTCACTGTGGTGTCAGAGTTGATGCTGATGTAGATCGTCGTTGGTTATTTCATGATCTGGCTCTGACTTTTTTTTTTTTTTTTTTTCCGGGATAGTAAGTTGTGAAATACCTTTGAACATTGTTCCAATCCTTTCACACCCCAGCACAGGAAGTGAAATCATATCTTCAATACCCCAAGGAACGTTCCTCCCCTGCCTCCAGAATGGACACGGCGATAAGAGCACTGGACAGATATGCATCTCCCTGGGCCTCCGTAATGAAGTTTGACACTCATACCATTAATAATGAACGATGCATTCACAGGCCATGGGAGAGAACAGAGGAAGTCTTATTTCAGACTGCTCACGGGGTATTTTTATATATTCGTGTCATCCTTTATTAGCTGAGCATTATATGCGATTTGTGTCACATTGAGAAACGAGATACAAACACTTGCGTGTTGCTAGCACCATGCAGGCATGAATGGCCTGTTTGACCAGAAACATACTCATAAAAATATAGAAACTTACATCTGCAAATACACAAAGGCAAATGTTTGGCCAGCGATCAACCAATGGGGTTTTCTATGGCTGATATTTCAGTATTTAGAAAGCAGGGTGACTGATATAACGCTGATATATACAGAAGCAAATAAAATCTACAACTTTTTTCAAAAGTTTGGGGTTTGTTAGCTTTTTTATAGGCTGCATTTATTTGATAAAAAATACAGTAATAATTGTGAAATATTATTACAACTTAAAATACTTGTTGTCTATTGTAATATATTTTTGAAAATTAATTTATTCCTGTGGTGATGAAGCTGAATTTTCAGCCGCCATTTCTAGCCCGTCTTCAGTATCACATGATCCTTCAGAAATCATTTTAATATTCTGATTTGCTGCTCAAGAAACATGATTATTATTATCATCATCAATGCTGAAAACATGTTTTGTTTTGTTTTTTGTTTTTGTTGGAAACCATAATACATTTTTCAGGACTCTTTGATAAAATTTTTGAAAAGAAAATTATTTACTGTCACAATAATCTTCTGTAGTTAAATTATAAATGTCTTCATTTATAAATTATAAATGTCACCTTTGATACATTTAATGCAAGCTAGATATTGTTCAGTTATGTACATGTCTGAAAGCTAATTTCTAGTTTACATGAACTAGAAACTTGACCGTAGAAGACTATTTATGCTAATAGACATCATTGCGGCAACACTATGAACGCAACACACACTTGTTTTGCTTTATTAATTGTGTTCTGACACATTTCGGTGCCTGAACGTCTGTGTTGACATACTTACATAGAGTAAGTTTCAGCCATTAGTGTTTATCGCCGTTATCTTGTGGTCTCTTTGTAGTGTAAAAAGCTCATTCCCTGGTTTATTTATCCCTTTTTTTTATTATTTATTTGCTTTTTTACTATTATGTTTTTCTAAGCCTTGACTTTTTTATGTGGTGTAATATAAAAGTGCTGCGAGGAGCCGAATTAAGCTTACAGTGGCTGTTTCTTTCAAGCACGCTGGCCTGCCAGTCTGTGACTGATTAACTAGACTCCAGACGCGGGACTCTATCTTTCACTCCCACTTGCCACTTAAGGATAGAATAAACCTGAGGGAGTTTTTGATGGATTCTGCAGATGCAGTATATTCATTGTAGTTTAGGGCATCCACAGGAAATGATCCTTACCCAGAATGCCTTATCCTCAGACAGATTACTGTGCTTAACCATCCATTAGCCAGAGCTCAGCTCCTCTCTGCTCTCATCTTTGATGTGTAACTCCTGGGTATTAAGCAGCCGACTGCTCATCAGATAGAAGAGACCGCCGGACCTGATTTACAACCGCCAGTGTGACTGTTTTATGCTGTTTAGGTTTTTGGTTTATATTATATTTATGAAGATGTGTGGGTGATTTAGGAACGTCTTAACAATCTTCCCAACTATGAGCGAACAGTTGTCCTCACTGATCACTAGACAAGCTCCCACATCCTAAACATATCTGTCATTTTGACACAAGAATTACAGCAGAAGGACACGTCCACTTCGGCAACCTCCTTGACTAGAATAGATCGGTATAATTAATTTACTCAGGATTGTTATAAGGTGGCACAAATCCGCGGATTGAACTGATAAGAAGAGGTGGCGTCGTTGATGCTGTTATCAGTGAAACCATTATCCTCTTCAATTAAGATGAAGATGTAAATCCCTAAAGAGGAACTGCTTGTCAAAAAGAGACCTGGGATTTATCTCAAACTCAGTACAAATTATGTTGTAGAATGCTTATGCTAAAAGTGTCAGGGTTCGTCACTTCTTCTAGTGTTATTCATGGTTTTGTGACAGAGCCCTGACACTCTCGTCATGTCATTGTTTTCATGTGAGCTTGCGGCTTCGAGTGTGCTCGAGCCGTGCTCTCTCGTCTGCGTGTACTGTTTCATGTTGGAGCGTGGTGTTCGGATCCTGGCACTCATGTCTTGAGTTTCGGTTTTGTGTCGGGGTCCGGACACTCGCGCTCAATGTTCTGTCTGTTGTGGGAGCGTGCTGTCTCGAGTTCGCTCGGCCGTGCGCTTTTCTGTCCACGTGTGTTGTGTTTTGTGTGGCACGCGGTTTGTGTTCAGCCGTGTGCTTTTTTTGTTGTCTTGTGTGAACACGCGGCTTATGATTTTTCTCATTAGCTGCGTGTTCGTGTCTCTTTTTCTAGCACATGGCTTGTGATTTGTTTTGCTGGCCATGTGCTTGTGTTTGTTTTGTGTGAGCACATGGCTTTTTGTCTTTGATTCGGTGTGCCATGTGCTCATGTCAATTGTCTTGACCCCTCCCATCTTGTTACCTGATTATTAGTTAATTTGCCCCACATGTGCTCCCTCGTTACCCTCCTCATTTGCTCTCCATTTATTCTCCTTGTGTTGCAGTCGTGCGTGAGTTCGTTGTCGTTATTTCCCCCCGGATGTCATCGTAATCCCTGGATGTTCCAGATCCTGCTTGCCTTGCCTTGCCTGCCTTGCCTTGCCTTGTCTTGCCTTGCCTTGCCAGCCTGTTTTTCCCCCTCGGGGTATTTTTTGTTGTTTTGTGTTTTGTTTTATTACCAATTAAAAACCCATTTTCTGCAATACTGAGTCCTCGCTCCATCCTCTACCCGGAAAACCCTGACAGTACGAACGGACCAAGATGAGGACTCAGCGGAAGAAGGGTTTGCGCCATCCACCAGCCTCCACTCTCTCCAGCCCCCACTACCAGCGCATGCTCCAATTTAGGACCTTGAGCTCCCTCCGTCAACAGGGGGCTGACGTTAGGAGTTTTGCCCTGGAGTTCAGCGGTGCTGCAGAGGTGTTGGGGTTTAATGATGCGGCCCTCAAGGACCTCTTTAATTACGCCTTGGATGAGCCCCTCAACTGGTGGAGGCTGAGAGGGCTGGATCACCTGTTTTCGAGGGGTTCGTCCAATTGCCACCGTCAGGGAATCCTCTGGCGAATATGCGGCAGCGCCCCTAGTGACGGCCGAAGAGGCTGCCAGCACCCCACTTCTGCTGGGAAGTCGGCAGCGCCCCCAGAGTGTCCGATGGAGTGGCAGTGCCCCGCTCTCTTCGACGGAGGATGAATGGGTACGCCTCACCCCCCTAGAGGCAGCTTAATATCTGCTGTGCCCCTAGAGGGTGGCTTGATTAGGCCTGCAGCTCCCCGTGTGGCGGCCGGGCGGCCGCAATGCCTATGGTGGCTGATGAGGCTGCAGCTCCCCGTGTGGCGGCCGAAGAAGCTGCAGCGCCCCAGTGATGGCCGGAGAAGCTGCAGCTGTCCCAGTGACGGCCGAAGAGGCGGCGGCGCCCCAAGAGGTGGCCGATGAAGTGGCAGTGCCCCGCTCTCGGAGGCGGAGGAGGAGGAGGAGAAGGGCTTCCTCCATCCCACATGGCTTGGAGGCCATCCAGGAGCCCGCTGTTGTTGGCCTGGAGGCCGTCCCAGACCCTCCCGGGCTCCTTGCCCTGCCGGCCCCCGCCCGGGCTCCTTGCCCTGCCGCCCCCGCCCAGGCTCCTTGCCCTGCCGGCCCAGCCCGGGCTCCTTGCCCTGCCGGCCCAGCCCAGGCTCCTTGCCCCGCCCAAGCTCCTTGCCCCGCCCCAGCTCCTTGCCCTGCCGGCCCCGCCCGGGCTCTTTGCCCTGCCGGCCCCGCCCGGGCTCCTTGCCCCGCCGTCCCCGCCCGGGCTCCTTGCCCTGATGCCGGCCCCGCCCAAGCTCCTTGCCCTTCCGGCCCCGCCCAGGCTCCTTGCCCTCCCGGCCCCGCCCAAGCTCCTTGCCCTACCGGCCCCGCCCAAGCTCCTTGCCCCGCCCAAGCTCCTTGCCCCGCCCAAGCTCCTTGCCCC
>JADLZN010004517.1:0-26212 GCA_018155175.1 Sinocyclocheilus anophthalmus
GATCTGAGCTCTATCTCTCTCTCTCTCTCTCTCAATCTTCGGTCACTGGTTGTGTTCTCCTGCTGCACAGGTGCACTATGGGAAGGGCCGGTCAACTGGATAGAAAGCAAACCAAAAAAGGAGAGGAAGGATGAAGAGAAACGTTTTGGACACTCCTGACGAATCCCGTCCAAACAGCAGTGGAGTGAGAGTGAGAGACGAGTGAACGCTCGACTGAGACCTTCACTGCTCATCTGATCCTCAGGGAAACAACAAATGTACAAGAATCTGAACTTAAAGGGATATTTGACACAAAAATGATCATTCTTCATCATTTACATTCCAAACCTCTATGAAAATTATTTCGTGTGTGGAAACATAAAGTCCGAGCCACCAATGTCAGAATTACTATTTGAACTGTTTGAAGAAGTTGGGCGTTGAAATATTGCCATGGGACTCATGACTTCTGAATTGTGTGTGCGCCACAAAAAAGCAGGTGGTGCTTATTGTTGTTAAATAAATGTGTTGTTGGGTGGTATAGTCACCCACTGTAGATTGATATTACACAATCCCAAATATAATATTTACAGAAAATGTATTTATTGAATATTTCGATACAAAAAACCATAAGGTACAGAAACAGTCTTTGAAATTTCTCTGTTCAATTTGAAGGAATTTACTAATAATATTAATGAGACATATTTATTTTTTATTTTGATTAAAATATATATTTTTGTTTTAACTCTGTATAATATATATATCACTATATAAACATATTAAAATAATTAAAAAGCATCAAACATGGACTCTCTGAGATGAATTCACATTAATATTTTAATAATATAGAGTTTTTTTAAAGTATAAAACGCATAACTTAAACAGAAAAATATTCTTCAAAATATTTCATGTGTGTTTTACTCAATTTATTAGATAAGATGTACCTTAATTACTGTATATTAATTGATTTCTTATTTAAAGTAAAAAATGTAAATAAATTGTGTAAATGTACATTGTATTGGAAATTGTAATAAAAATCATATAATTTAATTTATTAATCGATTAAGTATTTAATAAATAAAACTCTAGTAATGGCATTATTAAGGTGTATACTAAATACTATATATATATATCTATTATATTATATGATACTGAATTCACTGCACCACGACTTCACTGGTCTCTGATATTTCTCTGATATTTAAGCATAAGATTCTTCTGAGTTCTGAGCATGCGGGTTTTCAGCTGAACTCTCCCTTTAATGAGCGTCGCATCCCATGAAGCACTGTGAATGATGTCATCACACAAACCAACCACAACTAAGCTCTCTGGAGGGAAACAATGGGATCTTCACTTCCAGAGTCTGGCTGCTGAACACACAGAGAAAGACGAGATGAGACGAGAGGAAATACATGCATCACGCCGGAGATCAGAGCTCGATAATCAGCACATCAAACCCTGCTTTACCACAATGCCGTGGGGCTCTGATAAACAGCACCTGAAGCTGGATAAAGTGCTGCAGGTCCACACACGTCGATCTCACAGCGCTGTGCTTTTTTCCCCGCGCTGATCCCACAGCTGCTGAAAGACACGCCAGAGCTCAGGAAACAGTCATTAAACGCGCAAGTCTCCTGAGGAACGCATGCAGAAAATGCCTTACGAAAGACACAACAGCCTATAAATATAGTTCATCACAATTACTGTTATTAATGTAACTGTGTAGTCTTTGCTGATTATGACACTATTTGATACTTTATTAATAATGTGTGTATACATATAAAACAATAATTAACAATCACATTTTTCAACACTCCATCAAATTTGGAAATGTTCTCTGTCATTTATTTAGTAATAATATAATTTTTTTTAATTGCTTTGTTGCATAGTACTAATTATACAACTTAATTTTGTATATATCCAAATATATCATATACGTTTTAAGTCAACGATGATCAATGATCTTAAATAAATACATTCATTAATTTCTTTTATCAAAGGATCCTGAAAAATGGCATCTGGGTTCCACAAAAAATAACAGATCAGCTATTTTCAAAATATATATTCAAAAGGAAAACAATTATTTTAAATTGTAATAATATTTCATAATGGTACTTTTTTATTATATTTTAAATAAATACAGTCTTGGTGAAGCAGGAAAAATGAGACTTCTTTCAAAAACATTACAATAAACTTACCACACCAAACTTTTGAACAATAGTTTAAGTATTTGTTTGGATATTGTTAAAATTACATAATGCATTCATTTTTGTTAATTACTTGATGAATGTTATTAGAAAAATGTACCTATATATTTGATGAGTGTAACAGCCATTTTAAGCATTTCAAGACACAAATCAAATGAGGCCCAAAGAAGCAAAAAATCTCGGGCAGGAAAGGCTACAATGACCCATGGCGCCATGGCCAATGCCACATGCTCTAAACAATTGATTTAGCATCAGCAGGGATGGTGGGCAATCCATGAGTGTCAGGGTGGGGGATCTTAACACAGCTGGTGTGTCAGCTGAGATGCTGAGTTTAGCTATGGATCACTGGCTTGGTGCTCAACCACTGATACATCCTGGAAGGCCAACTATTAGGACACAATATAAAATCTAGAACACCATATTTGGAATAAATCTGCATTCAGAGCCTGAAGGTCTAGCAGCTCCACACCAGCCTTTAAAGTCTCTATAGAAGTCATGACTGACAACTGATGTCTGACCCTTTTGATCTTCCAGATGACCCAGGAAAAACATGGATTATATCCATTTCATTTTCAAGACTTTGGCAGAATCTAAGAAGAAATACTTACTTGAGGGATGGAGAAAAATAATATCTTTTTCTGTGAAGTCCCTCGATTGAACAGCTTTGATGATGGCGGTCAGCATTAGGCCCCAGGCCATGAGAGGCCAGGGTTCCATAGCTGGAGGAAAACTCACATGAGCAGGGACCCAGATCCAACACGGCACCTAAAGAAACAAAATGTATTAAAAAACATACAACCAGGGCCATACGAAACAACTTAACTATAGGCACCAAATAAATAAAGTTTAACAAGGGATTAAAGAGACATCTGCTGAAGATAGAAAGGAAACTCTATAGGATTAAAGCAGTTCAAAAGCAGTGTTATCCCTCTCCAGAACACTGGACACAAAGAGGCATGCTTGTTATTCCAGCAAGTGCTTCATTATATCAATGACAATGTCAGCAGTCTGCCAATGTCCTGACCCTCAGCAACAGTGACCCTCTTAGCCGTTCGCTTTGGTTGTTGGCAGCAGAACAAACACTCATCTATTGTTTTTAATTACTGAATGCCATGCTCACAATGACATCTTTGACGAACACCACAAAATGGATAGTTATATATTTATAGTCTATTAAACGTGATCAAATTGAATGGAACAGAATGTTCATGTGGCATATTTTTAATAGATTCTATTAACATTTGCCTTAAAAAAATAATGTTTAACATTTTTACTTAAAAGTACAAAATAATCAAATTTCATTTTCACTATGCACATTTATTTAAATAAAATAAAATAAATTAATAAAACGGATAGTTCGGTTCCTTGATTCTGATTGGTTGAGCCTCATTCGAAGCTGTTGTAAATACACTACAAACATACACCTTTGTTTACTTCTGTGTGTTGCTCAGCAACCACTTTGCTGGAACCACAACTGATTCTGAGGAACTACATTGTTGGTGGAACAGAATACTGTTTTATTCTATATTCCTTACACTTTATTTGCTCTGTTTATTCGGTGAAACCTTACTACGTATATGGAATAACCGTTTTATAAAAGCAATAAGCCCCGTGAAGGGAGCAGGGGGTTACAGTGACTTTTATAACAGCTTCGCTTCCGCTTTAGCTGTTATAAATTCACTGTAAACCACAGCTTTACGGGGCTTATTGCTTTATTACAAAGATTGAAAAATGAGAAGGATCTATGGTGCTTTTTTGGAGCGATACTTGTTCAACAAAAATCTGTCTGATAGACTAAAATAAGCCTGGAGAAAAGCACTTGGCTTAAACATAAAGCTCTGTGGTTAACATTACTGAAATGAAAGCTGGGGCAGATTACACATTTTTCAGAAGTGCTTGACCAAACCGCTTTGTGTGCTTTCTTCAGCAAGTCAGATGGCGAGCCGGACAGTAATTAATCCATTCATTCTGGTGAATCAATTTCTCTAACTTTGTTTACAACTCACTAATTTAATTCCCTATGGGGAAAAAAAGCTGACTCATAAATCCTTCAACATGAAGTAAAAAATATCCTTCAACCAAAAAACTGTTTGAAATGGACCCCACTCTTCTTGTAAAGAAGAACCCCTGTAAAGTTTATGAGATTATATTTTAGTCATCAGGTATATCAGCGAATCAGAGCACTCTTTTCATGAGATATTTGCTTAAAATTTACAGAATACCAGACCAAAACAGCTCCTTGACGTTTAATATTAAATGAAAACAAACAGCAGCAACGTAGCCGTTTTTCATTTTTTCCCCCCATCTCCATCAGTTCATTCACTTACAAATCTGAACCTGGAAGGCAAGAAAGCACATCTTCAAAGAATAGCCAATTTTTGGTACTTTCTGTGGTTCATTAGTAAGGATTAGACCTTCCTTTGATTTAGCAAGTAATTCCCATTTAATCAAGAGCAACAATCCCAGCATATCTCTGTGAACACAGATGTGTAAAAACCAAAACCCAGAGAACTGTATTTTATATAAAAACTAAAATAATAATTTTTAATTGATAGTATCAATTTCTTTTTTCTCTGCATCCCTTCAAAGTATACAACATCGTGGCCCTTAATGTATTAGTATAGACTACTATTAAAGAGAGTAACTGATAAGAGTCCCTAAAGTTATACATGTCCAGTAGGATTTTAATGGTTTTCCCGTCTAAGGCGGGAAAAACAGATTCCCTCATGTTTATTGTGTTAGCCATGCTGGTTCAGAAAAATGATTAAACAGACCGACACTGGGCAGCCTTGAGCTCCTGTTGCTGTGTAGCTCCTGACCTCTCAGACAATGTAGAGTGGCACAGCACAGCCATGTTAGAGAGCATCAGGTTTCCTCAAAGTGATCCTTTTCACCGCTAAATGGCGGTATTGAAAAGGAGCACAGAAGTACATATCGGTTTTCGTTTTTAGCTGCAGATTGGTCCCACAAGCTGTTCGTCAACTGGGAATGTCAACAAACAATTTAAGTATGTTTTGACACACCTTTGATAAATGTGGTGACCTCTATAATAAGTTAAGTCTGAAGATAATGAATTTTCCGCTGGGCTTTCAGTATTATATTAGTAAGAATTTAACATGTGGAAATGTGATTCACGTGGATGTTGAACAGAGATAGCAGATGCAGATGTATGGTGATAAATCTTTAAATGAAAAAGCCAGGTGTTATGATGAATTAAAAGTAATTAACTTAATGACACATTTGTGCAATTGAAGTTTCTACAAAAGAAAAGATTACAGGGATAGTCCACCCAGAAATGGAAGTTCTGTCATCATTTATTCACCCTCATGTTGTTCCAAACCTGTAAAACTTTTTTCTTCAGAAGAACACAAAAGGTGATGTGTTCATGCTGCTCTTTTTTAAACAATGAAAGCAAACGTAAGATCAGGGTCAGTCAAGCTCCAAAAAAATAAAAATAAATAAATTAAGATAGATAGAAAAATTAAAAACATGCACTATAAATCAAGTCCACAATAGATATGGAAAACAGCACAGTAGTCATATGAACCAATTAATGTTACTTTTATTTTGATGTCTTATCTTTTGGGAATTTGACAGCCTCTGCTTTCACTTTAATTTTATGGAACAGAGCAGCACAAAAAACTGCTCTCTGTTTCACAAAAGAAAAAAATATGCTTGAAGTAAACTATTTACATTTTTTGGTGAAATATATCTAGTGTATCTATTAACTATATCTACTATATCTAACTATAAAGATAGATATTTATGTTAAATATATTATCTGGCCAACTACAAAAATCTACACTTAAATAGCCAATTTTTAGGCTAGATAGAGAATGCCTGCAGGTGAAATAATCAGAATCTCTGATAAAATCACCGCAGTATGAGACTGTGACATGAAGAGGGAATAAGTTCAGTAAGGAAAGCCTAACAAAAAGACAGCATACTGATAAGAAAACATGGATTTAGTTTCAACACACAGGTGTCCTCAGACCAGAGTCATCTTATTCAGCTTTATCTGTTATTTGGGAGTCTAATGTCCAAGACTATCAAGCAACAGCTGTCCAGGCCACAACTCTGAGAACATGGTTGATAAGAGATCACCAACAACAGTGAAGGACTGAGACATAAATGTATACGTGCATACACTACTGTTCAAAAGTTTGGAGTAAATAAGACCTTTTCTTTAAATATTTCCAATTCATTAAATTGATCAAAGGGGACAGTAAATACATTTATAATGTAACAAAAGGTTTCTATTTCAAATAAATGCTGTTCTTTTGTACATTATTAATCAAAGAACCCTGAGGAAAAACATTTCCACATTACATTCGTTTTTGAGAATGATTTCTGAAGGATCATGTGACACTGAAGTCTGGAGTAATGGCTGCTGAAAATTCAGATTCGCCTTCACAGGAATAAATTACATTTTAAAATATATTAATGTACATTTGTGTGGCACTTGCAGTCCAGCAGACTTTTCTTCATAATTATTTTAATAATTTCATTTCAAGAGTTGACATTCTAATCACAATAATGGCAACTGCAATTCATGCCAGTCAAACTTTAATTTAAATACTTCAGTTTCCAAACAAGGCACATAATAATTACTCTGACATTCAAAGGCAACCTTCCAGACCAATCAGGAAGAGCCTGAGGTTGAACTTCAGTGCCCCATCTCCTCTAAAGCTGTGCCAGGTGCCTGCCATGAGCAATACCTGTCATCAAAGCCTACACGCCTGCGAGTCGCTCTGGAAAATGGAAACTGCGGTTGTCGGTTTGTTTAAGCAGACTATTCTGTTGTTTGGAGAGTGTTGAAGAGGATTATGCTGCATTAAAGCATAACTGGAGAGCAAACACTTTAGCACAACATGAACCTGGTTCAGAAGCAAAATGGCCTTTTGCACTTACTTGATTTTGTCTGTACTGCTTCCAAGGCATCTCTGACCCTCTTAATGCAAATGTTTTTCAGGCAAAAGTCACTAAGGAGAGATAAATATGTTTCCATATACCACCACTGGTACATTTAGGCATCCTCTTTCAGTGAGATTAAACAACATATTACATAAAATTGTCTTCACTTCCTGTCTCTACAATGTCCATGTGCATTAATCTATGATATTAACACATCTGTATACCGTACTACATTAATTTACAACTACAACAAATGTTTTCTTTTATACAGTACTTCATTTAAAGGAATAGTTCACCCAAAAATAAAAATTTACTCACCTTTTTTGTTTCACATCAATTTACTCACCGAGGCCCTCGGGTCGTTCCAAACCTGTATAGGTTTCTTTCTTATGTTGAACACAAAACCAGATATTTTGAAGATTCAAACAGTTGATGGTACCCATTGACTTTCACAGCAGGGTAAGAAATACTCTGGATACTGTTTGATTACCAGCATTCTTCAAAATATCTTCTTTTATGTTCAACATAAAAAAGAGAGTAACATTTTTGTGTGAACTATTCCTTTAAGTATATACTTTCAGTCTCAGATGTGTTCTGCTAAAATGAAATAATAGAAACAAATGAGACTTTGTTGAATTTGTTGAAATATACTACCATTTAAAAGTTTGGGGTGGGTATGATTTTTTTGTATCTTTTATGCACAGAAAGACTGAATTCATTTAATCAGAAATACAGTAAAAACAGTAATATTGTAAAATATTATTAAGAAAACAATTCAATACACCTGCTTTCTATTTGAATATATTTTAATATAGGGCCTAATTGATTCCTGTGATGGAAATAAAAGCTGATTTTTCAGCAGTAATTACAACATTCTTCAGTGTCACATGATCCTTCAGAAATCATACTAATATTCCATTGCTGCTCAGAAATATTTTTCTATTATGATCAATGTTGAAACATCGTGCTGCCTTTAACGATGTAAGAACCGTTTTATTATAAAATATCAACGTTTTACTATCACTTTTGATCACTTTATTGCATAGAGCTGTACAAATAATGTGGATAGTAAAGTTTAGATTATTTGGTCTATTTTGTAAGAAATGCTTAAATCTATATTGCAATTTCTGATGTTTTGGCTGAGCCATTGTTCATTCACTCCAAAACATGCAACATTACTCATTTGACTGCATGTATTACGCTACTTTTAAAGCAAAAGTGCTTATTTTAGTGTTTAGCACCTGTAATACACCATGCAAGAATGACTCTCTGAAAGCCTGGTTTCCTCTCTGTACAGCATGACACATCCAGTCACATTCATGTCCTCTCATTACTGCAGGTCACTGGCTGACTCAGACCCAGCAGGGTGGAGGAAAGAGGCTCCCAGCAGGTCAAGGGCCCTGGAGTTCCTGCCTGAGCCACTGCCAGGTGAGTAAGACTAACTCAGGTCAGAAACACGATACTCTGGGTTGTGAATCAGCTTGTGAATGGCAGTCGCTCCCATTAATGGAGGGAAAGAAATGCAAAGCCTCTCTTGTGACTTCCAAAACTTGTTGGACCAGATTTCGTACAGGTTTGAGAAGTGAAAGGAGAAGAGGGGCGAAGAAGCCACAAGCTGCAAGTCTTTTCCAGTCTTCTACAAACACCTGAATCTCAGTATTTCTTCTTCTTTCTATCTAGAAGGAAAACATTATACTAGAAAGTGCATTATACAAGAGGTTGATATTACATAGGACAATAGCACAATCCTTATCTATGCCATGAATAAAAAATATTGCATGACATATTCAAAAATCCAAATTCCTTGGAAAGCCACAATACAACAAGAATGGACAATAACACAGATGAAACTGCACATCTCCATTAATTTGAGAGAGCACAATGCCATCTCAACAAAGCCAAATGGCATCGAGCAATGCCTCTGTCCTATAGTGCACCCGGCCAAAACCAAAGGAGTCACGTTGCATCAGAATCACACACCAACTAATTGAAATCCTACAAGCACACACACACACACACACACCACTAATCCGGCACTATTCCTTTTGACGTGGTCCAGTTCAGCTGTAAAATAATTTTTAATCCCCTCTTCCTTCTATTGACAATTCAAAGATCCAGGTCCTGTATCGCAGCATAACACATGGAAATTCAGCTTCATCCATGCCCATGTTCCTGGTTAAAATGATCACGTGACCCATACTTGGAATTATTGCTCTGGCATTAAACCCATCCAAAGTGCACACACACACACACACACACACCCACCCACTTTTAGACAACCCGTGAGCATGGGTAGCCGTGTTATGCTGCGGCGCCCAGAGGGCAGTTGGGGGTTCGGTGCCTTGCTTAAGGGTCTTACCTCAGTCGTGGTATTGAAGGTGGACGAGAGCGCTGTACATTCACCCAACCTACAATCCCTGCCGGTATGAACCAAACCAACACCTTGGGTTGATGAGTCCGACTCTCTAAAATTGTCCACGACTTTCTCCTTGAATGAAGTCAAAATGTCAGTCATGGACAACTGTCCTAATGTATAATCCAGAAAGAAAGCACCAATAAAGATAAAAAAAAGTAAAATAAAAATAAATTATAGTTTGATATTATCTTTTATTATTATTTCTTAAAAATTATTTATTAAATATAAATTTTTATTTAACAAAGGGTCTCACAGCATGCTTATATATAATGTCTATATTGTTTGTGTTAATTTTATTTCTATTTTAGATTTAGTTATTTTAAAATATCTAGTTAAACAATTAAAATACGAAATGCTGCCTTTTTATATTTTACTGTACTTCCGTTAATGTTTATTTTATTTCAAGTAATGATGTCCTTATGGTTTATAAATTTTATTTCAGTTTAGATTTAGTTAACTATGATAACCCTGGTGAGTAAATAATAAAATAATTTTTAGTTTTGGGTGAACTAGCCCTGTAATAATCTTTTTCTATTGTGATATATTTTCTCAACAAGTTATTGATTCATCTGTTTTGCTCCTGTAGATTTGGGATTAACTGATTCTGCTAGATCATATGGCCTCTGCAATAGTATCTCTTCTCTCTTTGGGTTCGGTGACTCCGCTTCTTGAAACTAGGAAAAAGACTTAAGCTCTTTGTAGGGAAGGGCAGATACAATAATGTCTTGGCGTGTGTGTGTGGGGGGGTCAGACTGAAGAAGGGATAAAATATCCTTGTGGCAGCTGTAGAAATCCAAGTGGGTGGGGTAAGTTTGATTCCCTTGAACTTTGGGCCAGCAAAACCATAACAGGATAAGAGGGCAAACGGGGGCTAATTAGGAATGTTCATGAAAGGATTTGCTCCCTCTTTTGTCTTTGGGGCTCAGATGGCAAAACCTCACATTCTCCCAACAATTTACACTCCGTGATCACGGACAGAGTGTGACTGAGATTAATCAGATGGGGGAAAACACGCTCTGCTCTCAACTATGAGGCTTTTGTGCATGTTTACATGTAAACATCTTCAGTTCAGACATCATTGAAATGAAATATTTCAGATCACCTGACACTGGAGGAGCTTGTGATTCAGTCAACATACCATGTCAAAGAACATTAGTAACACAAATTGCCCAAACATAACACCACTATGTCTGTTCCAAGGTCTAAATGAATGGAATAAGATGAATCAAAAAAGTATACGCTTATGTTTTTGCAAAACAGACAACCTGTGGAAAGCATCCACCCATGAAGAATTTTTTTGTTGTTGTGTAAACATGAAAGGTTTGAGATGGCAATCAAAAACATACCAGTGAAAAACCTCTACAATTAGGCTTGGGGTTTTGAAGCTCATGTCTGCAGTGAAAGTGGGATGACAGGATTGTATTTACAAGGAATGACAATAAGGACATTCACCTCAAATTTTAAAATGTCATTGAGTAATATCAAAGAACATCAACTAAAAAAACAGAATATACAAATCAAT
This sequence comes from Sinocyclocheilus anophthalmus, assembly GCA_018155175.1. Classification (NCBI taxonomy): domain Eukaryota; kingdom Metazoa; phylum Chordata; class Actinopteri; order Cypriniformes; family Cyprinidae; genus Sinocyclocheilus; species Sinocyclocheilus anophthalmus. Next base: position 11,033 of record JADLZN010004517.1, read on the forward strand.
GTATACATTTTTTTCAGTCCAAATGTTCAAGTTATTAAGCATCAGGTTAAAAGCACTGTAAATGCTTGCAATGTGAATTATCTGCAAGAATCCAACCAAGCATTCTCATGGAAAGAAAAAAACTTCAAAGGAAATGGAAAAGCTCTGGAGGCATGCTGAGAGAGTATCTGCTGCTGATGCTGAAGAGGGAGAAATGTACCCTACAAGACACCACCAAGATTGACTGCATACATATGGAGTTCAAAGCGAAATGGCAAAAATAGCAGCATATTACTTTTTAACTTTAAGCAGCATTTTTTTTAAATTTTTTTTATTTAACCACTATACTGTAACACATAAGAGGGGAGAATCTACAGTTCTTCCAGTCACAAACAAACAAGATTATGACACTCATTCAGAAATATACAGGACGTATAGCATTCCTGTGAAAAAGGCCTGCAATCACTTTGTGAGGAAGTACAATAATCTCCTTCTGCTGAATCCTTCTTAATGTTTAATTATTTTGTATGTAAACCTAAATTAATTTTATTTCTAGGTTGATGTAGTTTAATTTACGATATTAAATGCAATATCATGATCAAGCCGAACAGAAAATCCTATAAAACCTGAAAATGAATGTTAAAAATTGCAATAATATATATAATTAACAGTTTTACAGATTCGTTTAAATGTTTTATAGTGTTGAAATATATATCTATTAACTAGTATACTGGTCATGTTTGTGGTTTATTAAGACTTTTTTTCACAACAAGCAAAGCGCTCAATCATACAAGGCTTCAATAGACCGTCCATCAATTCTGAGTCATGATGAAGAGGTTCATATCGATCACAGAGTGCAGTATGGATACCTCAAGGCGCAGTACTAGGCCGTTACTCTTCATGCGTTACATGTTAAAAGAAACGTTAACCCTTGGGAGATTATCTCAGGAAAACACAGGTTGTTATCGTTTCACTGTTATGTTAATGATACTCAGCTCTATATTTCTTCGCCAAGATGCCCTCATATATAAACCCAGAACCCTCTCTAAGACTTGATGGCTGCTCTGTTAATTCTTCGTCATCAGTTAGGAACCTTAGTGTGCTATTTGATAGCAATCTTTCCTTTGAAAGCCACGTTTCTAGCATTTTTAAACTGCATTTTTCCATCTCAAAAATCTATCTAAATTACGACCTATTCTCTCAATGTCATATGCAGAAATGTTAATCCATGCGTTTATGACCTCAAGGTTAGATTATTTTAATGCTTTATTGGGTGGTTGCTCTGTGCATTTAATAAACAAACTCCAGCTGGCCCAAAATGCAGCATTTAGAGTTCTTACTAGAACCAGGAAGTTTGACCATATTAGCCCGGTTCTGTCAACTTTGCACTGGCTACCTATTAAACATCGTATTGATTTTAAATTTCTTGCTTATTAATTATAAAGCCCTGAATGGTTTAGTACCTCATTATTTGAATGAGCTCTTGTTACATTATAGTCATCCACGTTCGCTGCGTTCTCAAAACTCTGGCCATTTAATAATACCTAGAATACCAAATCAACTGCGGGCAGCAGATCCTTATCCTATTTAGCTCCCAAACTCTGGAATAACCTACAGAACATTGTTTGTGAGGCAGACACACTCTGTCAGTTTAAATCTTGATTAAAGACCATTTCTTTAACCTGGCTTACACATAACACGCTTCTAATATTCAAATCCGTTAAAGGATTTTTAGGTTGCATTAATTAGGTCAACCGGAACCGGTAACACTTCTCATAACTCCCGATGTACTTGCTACATCGTTAGAGGAATGGCATCTATGCTAATATTAATCTGTTTCTCTCTTATTCCGAGGTCACTGTAGCTACCAGATCCAGTCTGTATCCAGATCATATGGTCACTGCAGTCACCTGGATCCAGTATGTATTCAGATCAGATGGTGGATCAGCACTTAGAAAGGACCTCTACAGCCCTGAAAGTCAGCGGAGACCAGGACAACTAGATCAGCCCCAGATACAGATCCCCAGTATAGACCTTGTCTCAGACGGCCACCGGGTCAAGACCACAGGATCCAGTTGAGTCATCTGCACAATGTGAATTTGCTGCAGCGTGAAATTTAACTGCTGGTTTTGTCTGGTCAGAGGAGAACTGGCCCCCCGGCTGAGCCTGGTATCTCCCAAGGTTTTTTTCTCCATTCTGTCACCGATGGAGTTTGGTTCCTTGCCGCTGTCGCCTCTGGCTTGCTTATTTGGGGACACTTAATATCCAGCGATACCATCGACTTGATTGCACAGATACTATTTAAAACTGAACTGAGCTGGATGATGACAACACTGAATTCAATGATGAACTGTCTTTGAAAAATTAGTGTTTACTATTGTCATTTTTGCCTTATTGACACACTATTTTCCTAATTAATGCTGTAAAGCTACTTTGACACAATCTGTATTTGTTAAAAGCGCTATATAAATAAAGGTGACTTGACTTGACTTGACTTGACATTTATTTGATCAAACTACAGTAAAAACAGTAATATTTATTATATGATTATATTATATTTTTATTATATATTTATTATATTTTACCAAATATTTACCATTTTTCTATTTGAATATATTAAATTGTAATTTATTCCTGTGATGCAACGCTGAAATTTCAGTCTTCATTGTCACATGATCCTTCAGAAATCATTCTAATGCTGATTTGCTGCTTAAGAAAATAATAATAGTATTATTTTTTTCAGGATTCTTCAATGAACAGAAAGTTCAAAAGCACAGCATTTATTTAAAAAAAACTTTGTCACAATGTAAAAGGCTGTACGTCCCTTTTGATTCAGCTTAATCCGTTCTCTGTTGAATAATAAATGAATGAATGAAGAGCTGAATGAAATGCTTGATTTCATAATAAATACATTTCAAAATATATCTCATTACACTGATATTGAACTACACACTGACTGAGGTGAATGAGCCTTGTTGTTCAAAATCCTGGTACAAAGTGTATTAACAGACTAGATATAAATCTTCATACACAGACAAAAGATGGCAGCAGCTTCACTACAGGGTGCAAAAAGGCATCCGTAAGACAAATCGGATACATCTGTTCAGTAAAGCATTCAAATGGGGTTCAAGAGCAGCTAATTAGCATCTAAATCTGCCAAAAGCTCCTTAACACCAAACAGTTTTACATAGTCCTCTCTGACCAGAATATTCTCCATAGTGACTTACCTAAAAAAATACATATATCATGTCATAAAGCTAAAAAGACTTGAAAATGAAAATAATGGAATAATAGGGCATAGCATGCAAAAATAACAGATGCATTAAGAGCGCCGGGCGCCTCAGGCCGACTAGCACTGACTCAATGATAGTGATCTTTGCCTGGTCACTCATGCAGTTAACGCTAAACAAACTTTGCTAAATAATTCAAAAAGAGCATAAGTAATGCACAGCATTGAGGGATTCTCCCTTACGCCCCGATGAACAGCGTTTGTTATGTATTCAGCCCAAAGAGAAGTGTCATTATCCAAAGACCATCAGCCTTTGTCAAGTTCCTCGACATGGTGAGGGGAAACAAAGGGGTCAGATGAAGCCATCGCTCTGTCTTCTGCCTCACCGTCCCCATTGAGATGGCACTCTGGGTAATGGAGGGTGCGATCAGCACATGGAGCACTGAACCCCCTCCCCCACTACGACACGGGACGCTTTATCAGACCTCTGATGGTCACGCAATGGTAAAAAGGTGATATATTGTGGGTATTACAAGATTATTTAAAGAAAAAAGATGCTCTTGACATCCAGAGTGACTGCAAGCAATAATACTAGCATGTGTTTAACTATTCAAAAAGAGTAAATGAAAAGATAAATCCAGACACAACACACAGTAACATCATTACATGTAATGCAATCTATTAACATGATCCAAGAGATTCAAAACACTCCACAACGACCAGATCTAACATTCCTGTGACATTCCTGCAGCCTGCATCATGCCGTCAGAAAACCACCCTCATACATCAGTAATAAAGACCCATTTAACTCTAAATGCTTCCATACCCTTGTCATTAGAAGGTCTCAAATAACAACTTTCAGTTTCTCGGCTGGCCATCTGGAGAAACACCTGCCCCGGCTCTAACATGTTATCAGGTGTTCAACTGTTTCTTGGGGTCAGAGGACATGCAAATATGTGGGCCTTCCTGTCACAAGTGTCTATAAGGGAAAGTATCCACACAAACAGAGTGGAATCCACAAAGCTGGTTGGCAGTACAGCAAGTCCATCAAACCCTAACTCCAAGAATGTCAGATTTCCCCATCCTCTTCAAACTTAGCCTAGATTTTACCGAGAGTGTCACATATTAGGCCTTATAGAGAAGCATTTTTAATACAACTACACATTATATAGTGACCTATATATAGATAAGTAGTATATATATATTACTTTTGTTGTGAGGTTACAGAGGACTAGAATCAGGCAAAGTAAAAGTACAAAACTAGTACTAACTATTCGTAATAATACTAATGATTATTGATAATGATATACGACTACTAATAATACTGTAATATTGCCAAACAGCTCTGCGCTCAGTTTTCTTTTTCTGTCCACCTTTCATCACTATAACTGCTGTAAATGTTTCCAGTAAAGTCTTGCCTTAGTACTTGCTAATTAGCTGTACATTTAATTAATCATAAAAGAAGTCTGACCCTTTTCTGAAAATTAAAACATGCCTGAGCACCTATTTTATAACACAAACTACAACTACAGTCTGTATCTCATATTTACTAAGCTTCGCTGCTTTGCAAACAGCTCATGAAGCAAATCTCTTCGGTTTATATTTACAGAAAATAGCATATAAGCCTATGCGTGAGATGGTCTTGAGTTACACCACCCCCATACAGATAAAGTGAACCCAGGAGAACTAATGGACGATAAATCATATGCGCGGGCACTGGAATTTTAAAAACGAAGACAAATGCATTTTTCACGCTGGTGAGGACCCTTTCATTTCTTAAACATTTTCTTCTTGAATTCATTGTTCTGACCGAGTCCCTTCAACCAAGACTGCAGCAACACCACAAAATCAGACTGTCCACAGATGGGCTTTAGACACACATCACTCTATAATTCCTTTCTTCCTATGCATGTTTGCAGGAGACAATGCATTTCCTTTGCCCCTGACTGAACGAGACTATAGGCTTTAGTGTATTTAACACTGAAAATTGCTTTTAGATTTACAGGTGTACTATGATGTTAAAACCAGTACTGGTAACACTTGTATGAGCTCGATCAACATTATGCAATAGTTAACATAAACTAATACACTCACATCATATATTAATCTCAGTTATGGTTATTATCTGCATATAGTATACATATATATATATATATATATATGAATAGATCGTATCTAGATTAATAACTTAATTGATAAATGTAACTATTTCAAGCTTTATAATCTAATACTAAGTATAAATGATCAAAAACACGTAATAAAATTAATTAAACATAAAATATGTATTAGTAGTAGTGGTAGTATGAACAACAAAAATAATAATATGATTAACATTTACACCTATATTAATAAATGCTACAAAAATGTTTTGTTCATTTTTAGTTCATGTTGCCTAAAGCATCAACTAATGTTAATGCATATAATACTGCAAAACATTCCCATGATATTCTTGAATTTGAAGGTGAAGAGAATGACAGTACAAGTCTATGCTTTACAACAGAACTTTCACTTTGCATTGTCTGAAATTGTCTGCCACTGTGATGTCATCAGGGCTTTACCAGTAAGAAAAGGGCTTTCCACCACAGCTGAAATGTTTTCTCCTGTCTGATATCAAAGGAAGCTTGGCTCATAAGTAACTCAATGGATTTCCTCTCACTGCCTGCTAAGTGAGAATATTTTGCTGTCTTCCTTCCCGTTGCGTCCTTGGCTGCCTGTGTTGAGTCTGTACTCACACAACCCCTGCACAGACTACAGATAAAAAGCACTTCAGACTATTTTCTGCGCTGAAAAATCTCACTGTGTAAATGAGCATGGAGTCGTTTATCTTCTCCAGCCCCACGCAGGTGCATTACAACTTAATGAGATTAAGCATCGGCTCTAGAAAGAGAAAAACAAAACACAAACCAACATCCGGCACGTTCATAAAAATGTCATTGAATGAGAAGAGGAAGAATATCCTCTGTCGGGACAGGGTTCAATATAGACATGACTGTGAGCCAAAAAACCTTATGCGAAAACCTTTTTGTAACATAATAGTATTAAGCCGCCTATAATTTGTATTGGATATTGCAGGAACAAATAAAGAAGCAAGGTATATGTACACACTGAATTAACACGCCTACACGCATGACAAACACAAAGCTTACAGCAGTGTCCAGCAAGCCAAGGATCGACCCATATCAAATACATCTGCCTCGTTCCTCAAAAATAACATGCACTGCTGCTCGTGCACCTGCCACAATATTTTGAATGCAATATTATAGATCGCTTGTCATGCATTATTCACACTGGTAGATGTAAGAGCTCTTCCCCCCCCGAAACCCCCGAAAGAAAAACCACGGGCCAACACCCCCCAAAAAACAAACCCCCAACCCCCCCCCCAACCCCCCCAACACAAAAAAAAAAAAAAAAAAAACCCCCCCCCCCCACCCCCCACCCCCACGCCCCCAACAAACCCCCCAAAAGACCCCCCCACCTATCCCCCCCCAAAACCCCCCCCCCCCAGCCCCCCAAAACACACCCCAGAAAACAAAAACCACCCTTGCTGATTCCATATAATATAGTGCAAATGCATGACACAGAACATGGCACAAAATCAGGGTGGGCAGGGAGGGTCGTTCCTGACCTTTTATAAATGCAATGAATGACAGGTCACCACTTGCTTTTGACAGAACATCAAAAAATACACACATTTAATGAGAATGGAATATAACTTGCTTTTTTGGCCAGCACTGTGTTAAAGATATGAACAGATTTAAGAGTGCAATTTACAGTGAGCTGAATTTCAACCCCTTTGTATGTTTAATTGAACTTATATAATGTAAAATATCAATGATGACTTTTGACAGGATGACCATTTTGTTTGACCTTTGAAAATGGCATTGTGTCTTACTTTTGCACTCCTAACTAATCTAGGCTAAATGTAAAAAACACATATATATTGTTAAGCAACAAACTACACTATAATATATATATAAATGAAAAAAACTTTTTTGATATCTTTTTGTGAAAGGATATTTTACAGTTGTACTATACTTTTCTATATGTAACTAAACTATATAATGGTAATATACACCTATTTAAGCTATTTTAATCTGTTTGTCACTGTAAAATTGACTGGAATGAAACAGGAGGACAATAGATGGCCACATGATAATTTATAGTTCATCAAAATGCCTCTTCAGCAACAGTAATCGAAGATAATGTAAATACAGAGCACCGTGTTATTCACACAAAGACAAAACACATCAGGCTAGCATACAACACTAAAATAATGCAAGAAACATTAACTAAATAACCTATAAGGCAACACAAATCACTCACAACACTCACATATTTACATAGCAGATTACATGCATAAGAAGAAACGAACTTAAATTCTAAACAAATATGAAGGGAATTCTGGGACTGCCCCATTCCCCATAAATAAATTATTGGTAAAATATAATTTTTTTACCAATAAAATATACATATTGCATTCTTAAAGCCATACATTATAATCCACAAACATTGTTACAATATTTAACAGTAAAATTATGTATTATACATTATAATACAACGTAGCCTTTACCGTGTAGTAGCCTATATGTTAAGGTAATAGTTCTGTCATCTCAATCAATATGTTTTTTTCTATACATTTTTTAACATTATTTTTCGTTAAAATCCCTAACATTTTTAGAACGTAAATCACCATTATAATCAGAAGCGTTTAGCGCAAGCGTGCGCTTCAGTCTAATTGATTATAATGCAAGCGTTCTAGTTTTGACGCAACGCTGTCAAACAAGCTGCCGCTGTTATTTACTATGTTTACTATCTTTCTGCTGTGGTTTGGATCATGAGGTGGTGTGAATGAAATTCATTTTACACCAAAAAAGCACTCTTCTAGAGATGAAAACATGACATTTGTTCAGATTTTAAAGGGGGTGCTCTGTCATGCATTAATCCAATCGCAGCAGGTCAAATAAAAAGATTAGGGCTACTTACCGAAAATGATTCAAACGACTGTAGTCAAACTTTTAGCACGGCAGATTTATCCCTGTATGGCAAGAACCGAAGAGAGTCATGTATATCAATAGTGTCCTTTCATTTGTCTGTACCCATGACACGTCCGAGCTGAATCCCTGTGAACTCAAAGGTTCCTAAAAGGCGGATGCGACGCTCGGCTGCGCCTATCAGAGGTCGAGAGGAGGCGCGTCCCGATGGATCCACACACCACACACACACACACAGCGCTCCTGTACTGGGTTTTATTCACACTACCTGGAGCCTTGGCTAAAATATCTGGTAAAGTATATTTTATAGCGCTTTACATTATAGATCCTATAGCTAATTATATCCACTGCATCCATTTTTATCCTACTTTAAGATAAATCCACATTTCATCTGTCAGGAAAACGTTCAGTCGATGGTTCTATTTTAAAGCCTTTTTAAGTTGGCCCTCTGCTGGTGATAAAACACGGTAAATGACTGTGAAATGTCAAATTAAACACTTTCTCTCATCCAACCAAATAACTTAATTGTTGACAAAAAGAGGCTTAAATGGTTATAATCCAGCATTCATATTTCTTACTTTAGTTCAAATTAATAAATCAACAACTACTCACAACATTCACAAACTATTATATATATTAATATATATAGATATAAATATATTTAGATATAAGAACGAGGGCGGAGACGCAAGAAGGGGTACACACACACACACACAGTACAGTATATTATCTATACATTTTTTTGTTTTTGTTGTAATGTCTTATCTGAAATGATTAATTTCTTCACAAGGGTAGAATGGAGCTAGACAGTAAAAAAATATTCTTCTTTCTACTGAATATTAATGGAGACAAAATGTTTGTAAAAAGAAATGGTAAAGAATCATGACACATTTATGGAAAAAAAGGCCCCTTACGCATGGGGCAAAGTGTATAGAACCACCTTGAATAAAACGTTTTTTTTTTGTCTAAAAATATATGTGACACTCTTTTCCGAGATTCTCATTGGCTCCCGACATAAATCTGCAACATTTTAAAAATGACTAAATATTATATTAAACTGACCTGAAAATCAATCTTCAGTGACTGCACATGACCTCTGGATCAGGAAAATTGACCATAATGGCAAACAAGCAATCAGGAAAATGCTTTGATTTAGTTTTGGTTTGTTGCTATTTACTGTTTTGGGAGAAACACTAACTAGGTATTTTACCCTGGAGGAAAAGTACCCTATCTAGGAAGATAACAGATCTATGGCCAGATAATTCACATTTACAGAAGTGATTCTGTTAGTAAAAAGAGCAACAGATCTACCTGCAGTAAGTGTATTAATATCGAGCTCAAGCTATTGTCTTTGATGGCGTCCAAGTTGATATCTCCTGGATCACGTAAACCTGCAAGCAAACATTATTTGTGAGGACGAGTTAAAAGCTGTGCGGGGGGTGACCCGTAAAGCGGGGAGCATCACAGACCCCCCTGTCACTGCTGGCCTTTGAGCAAGACCCTAAACCCCAGGTAGCTTCAAGAGGACTGTCTCTGTAATTAGTGCACAGTGAATCACTTTGATTAAAAGCGTCGACCTCACACATTACTATATCATGTATGCATGCAGTAAATATGCCTTGCTCAACTTGTTATTAACTAATTATGTGCTAAACCAAATATTATATGCACTGATGCCATGAATAGGTTGTAAAATGCTCCATGCCACAAAAATCCAAAATGTTTCCCCAAGGCAACAATTACCAACTTAAAGACAGAGAGTCTGATGAAAAGTGACATGCGCTTGAGGAATGAAGATATGTGGCATGCAGAAATCAGTAAAACAATAAAACAAGCTGTTGACATTTTTAGGCATTTTTTCAAAACATAAATTTGAATAATTGATAATAAATCATTTTTAAATATTTGTATTAAATACTAATATAATTTAAAACATTTGGTGTTTTTGAAAGACAACTGACTCCTCTGGAAAACTCTGTGGGCCTAAAACATTAGTTAAAGTGTAATAAATACATTGGACTACTTAAAGCCTGTCCTAAAGATCAACTTCAAAGCCGAGATCTTTGCACACACAGGATGAGAGTTTGATTTGTAGCGAGCGGATTTCGACAGCAGTCTGCCGTTTTAGGGAAGTGCAGAGAGATTGATGGCAGGAGTAGATCATGCCATGTAAATACAGTGTTTTCATGTGGTTTACTCACTGTACAACTCCTATGTCTCTGAATGTAAGTACAATAGGACACAATGCAAAAATCTAGCTTGATAAACAGACCCAAATTCAAACAGATCTGAAATGTTCAGAGTTTGCTCTGTAATAAAAAATTGACAATTTTCTCCTCCATCTCCACACATGGGTTTCCCGTCTGACAGGCTGAGATGTGTCCACACAGCATGTCAGATATCACTGGAACGGCCTGACAGGGATGAAGAAAAGAGCATCAGCACCATGTACAAATTTTGTGCATGACTGGATTCCGCTTGAAGTTTAAATCTAAAATCAGCCATTCAGCCATAATTACAACCTCCTCCTGTGGGGTCAGATTTCATGTAATGGAGGTGCAGGGTCTCGCTGGTATGCAGAGCCATGAGATAAGGATCATTTTACTACAGGTTGAAATGAACAGTAAATAGCAGAGCAAGAAGAGTTCCCAAAGACACTGGAGAAACAGAACAAAGGCAAATAGTTCAGTCTCGATTCTTGGCATGCTTTTGGCATCATAACGTACAGTATATTGACAAAAATATATAATTTGCATGCATGAAGGACATCATACTGAATCAAATGCATACTGGTTGTGTTCTGTAATGCACATAGCATGCAAAGTCTGACCTTTCTTCAAACATAATGGTGTCTGTCCACTTTATTTTACAACATGAAATTAGCAATTTTCTGTGAATAGGCAAAATTATTTGTGCTGCAAACCAGTGTTTATGATTACAATAATAAAGTCAAATACCAGTTTGCATAATAAAGCAGCATAACAGACTGTCTTTGTACAGCTAAAATAACTGAAGCGGATGACACCGGAAGCCTCGCACATTAAAGTTACAAATGGCTTCATACTTTAAAAATAAGGTGGAGAATCTCTTTATGGCAGCTGTAACAAATTTAAACGGTAACAGAATTAAAAGAAATGTGTGGTATTATGTGAGGCCCTGCTCAAGGGAAAAGGTCTGAGACTGTATTATGTTAATACTCTCTTTAGTAAGACCACATAAATAATTCTAGGATTTGCTCTATAACTTCTACATTCCACAATCTCGTCTGAAAATAGAGCTGCTATAAACACAAAGGAGAAGGTAAGAAACAGATTAAACTGCCATTGTCATTTCTGCCTCAGGCTGTATAGCTGCAAAACAACACCAGCAGCCATTACAGGCCTGAATGCGCTCTGAGGAACATCTCAGTTGTAGATAATCTACTTCTCATAGACAAAAAAAAAAACACTCATGACATTCAACATTTGCCCATGTACCAAAGTCAAAAACACAATGATGAGTTGACTTACTCTTCACAGTCATGTTATGCTTTTTTTTTTTTTACCTCCAGAAGGGAATAACACACCTGGTCTGCCCTCTTACCTGTCACCAGGCGTCTAGTTGATTTGGTTGGCAAGCGAGAGGCACATAATCATCTCAAACTGAATGAATGGGATGGCTTTGATGATGTGCACTACAGGGACAGTGGTGAAGGCATGACTGCCTCCGGCGTATTTCAATCATCCGTTCTGGTCTCTTCAAGGAGCACCGATCCTTCCTCACAACATGTCAATCTTTTGTACAGAACGAGATAAATACCCATCTGCAAAAGAGGATTTCGAGATGAAATGCTGGTAGCAATTCTGCATTCCTATACTTCTAATGACTTAGGCCACTTCTTTTTATTCTGCTTTCATCTACATCTACAGTCATATCTCAAGACATTTGCTTTAGGTGATTTTTGTTGTGCTCATGTCATATACTCATACATTACATTGTAATTACAGTAAAGCATTAGTTCATCCAGAAATTAAAATTCTGTCATCATTTAGTCACTCATGTCACTATGAAACCCATAGGCATTTCATTCATCTTTAGAACAAAAATGAAGACATTTTTAATATTCTTCTAACTTTCTGTCCATGTAATCAACATTTTCAAGCTTCGAAAAGTACATAAAAGGCAAAGTAAAGTATTAATCAAGTTGTTAAATCCAAGTTTTCTTAAGAGACATTGGGCTGGTTGCATAAACCACTTAGACTAGTCTTGAAAAGTAATTCATCTAATTTATTTTCTTCACGACTCGTCATAACTTCTTAAAGTTGGTTACAAAAAGGTCAATTTTTGAATCAGAAACGTAATATTGATTACCTCTTGGCTAACAATTTTATTTTTGGCTGAACTAACCCTTTAATACCTTTTAATGTGGGAGGGATAACGAAAAGTTTCGCTGAATCTATTTCTGGTCATTAAATGTTTGGCGAGAGAGGGTCAAAAGGGGCCAAGTATGTACTTTCCATCAGCCCCAAGTTATTTCTTCTTCATGTTGAAAGGTTTGTTGGCAACACAGGGGGTGTAAGATCTCAGCAAGTCTTCAGACTTCACAGAAACTGCTCTTCACATGTGCTTAAAGATCACAGAGTGAGATACACCTGTCCTCTCCCGTCAGCATTGTAGCAGAGTCTCTACTTTTAGACCAGGCTCTGGGTTTTGTACAAACTTTTATTTGTTCTCTGAGGTTATGTAGTTTATAACGTGGGTTAATCTCACTTTGTGTAAAGCAATTGCTACTTAATTTTTATACTGACTTATATACCTTCTTTCTTGTTATACTTCTGATTGCATGTTTAAGAATTTCACTGTATTCTGCAGTGTTAATTTAAAAGGTCACAGGCCCGTAATCTATGTCTCCGAATCATAAACAATGAGGTCCACTACTCTGCAATCCATCAGAAAAACTTCTCGCTCATTGGTATTTTTATTGTCCAATGACTAAGTGGCACTGAGGGTACAGAGCTGTCTTTGAGGTCTGGTTCAACCAGGTTTCAGAGAGGTCAGATCCTCATGGAGAACAAAATCCCTCTGGAAACACTGCCGGCTGCCAATTAGTGCGGTGATCTCTGGCTCTGCAGCGGAATGTTAAGCATATACACAAGCGGACAATGCAGCCGGGTGACTCAGTCGGATTACAGGACAGGCCCGATCCAATGATCAAATGCGGCCAGTGCTGTGTTGGGATTACCACAGAAGGCTTGTCCAAAGAGGGTATTTGTGTTCAAAGTACATTTCTTGTTTGTCAAGAGCCCTTGTAGTAGGGAAAGGCTTTTCCCATTGCATTTTCATGTTTTTTCCCCCCACAATTTCATTCTAAACATCTAAAGTAAAACCTAGAATAGAACCTAGAGTAGCTGCCAAGAGTTAATGTCCGGATTCCTGCAGTATGAATGAATGAATGAATTTATGCCAAACTGATCAAAGAAAAGACAGATGAATTCCAGATGAAATCTCCATATTCTTCAGATAAGGTGCTATTGATTGTTTTTATTTCATTTGCTAAAGATGTATGTGCACAGTGCAGCCAATCACAAGTCACTTCCTTAACAACAAGAACTCAATTATTGACGATGCCTGTGTGAGGAGACATCATCAATCACCAGACTTCAATGAAACACAAATTTGCATGGCGCCACCATGAAAACAAGAGCAGGAATGAAGGTTGTTCATTGTTTGAGAGTATCAAATGCCTCTCAGTAAATGAATGTTGCTTTTGTACTGACGTAAAAGTTTGCAGTCACTCTTATTACCAAATGCATCACTGGATAATCCAATAAATCATTAAATCATGTCAATTTTCCATTAAACTAATAAAAATGTATGAGGGGACTTTCCAACGAGTCCTGTGTTCCTTTAATATATACGTTGGCATTTTATTGCAGGGAAACTGTAGTAAAAACATCATGTTTACTGTATATATTAAAGATCATTACCAATCCATCTTTTATGAAAATGTGTTATACAATGGTAAAAACGTATAAATCGTATAAAATATTTCCTTAAATATAAATGATATTATCAGAAACAAATTTGAGTGAACATTTATAATTTATAAATTAAAAAATGAATCTTTAAAAATAATGGCCTTCGGAAATAATTAATAATAAAAATTTAAAACTAAGATTGTTCAGAAAACTAACAATGAATTTGACAATTGATTATTATTGTAAAACCTGATGACAGGTTCTCCATCTAGAATTTTCAAAAATCTTGTGCTACATGGATTGCACGAAAATCTGTAGCTAAATCGTTGTTCACATGATCACATTATAATTTGGATTATTGATTAATTAACCTAAAAATCATTAAAAAGCTAAAATATTTCTTAATTATTTTAAGAATTTATTATTCTTTTTATCTATAACATTTTCTTTCTTTTTTTAAAAACGGCCAATGGTAACATTTGCACTCCACTGTACAATAAAGCATACTGTTAAAGTATTAATTAATTACAATGTCTTTTGGTTGGCTAACATTCTCACAGTAATGCTTCTGTTTGATGGATAAGAGCCATGAGCTTTCGGTCTCCTCATCTGAACAGACTGGGTTCTGAATAGTAGAGACACAGGCGGTGCAGATGAGAGCAGCAGCACTGATACTGTTTTTCTCAATGGAAGATAAACGACTCTCCAAAGCCTGAAAGTGACAGACTCCAGCTCCACGCCTAATAAAACCAGAACAAAGACAGCCAGCAGCCAGAGCAAACAGCACACACGGCGAGACAATCAGCGGAGCAGGCACACACACACACACTTTAACTTCATAAGTCAGTAAAGCAGCTACACAGAAACCAAATCTCATTTCCTCTGCAACAATTTTAGAGGAAGAACCATATGTCATGTTTGGTTTAGAGAGAGAAAAAAACCCCTCATTATTCCAGACAGCAATGATATTAATGGTCCATGGCTTTGTGTCCCACACTGAGATCCTCTTGGGAATGTTTTTATT
>JADLZN010004518.1:0-67300 GCA_018155175.1 Sinocyclocheilus anophthalmus
GGACCAGGATGACAGGAAATGGTGAAGTTGAATCTCGTAAAAAAGAGAGCCCATCTTGCCTGACGAGGATTGAGTCTCTTGGCGTCTCACAAATATTGCAGGTTCTTATGATCCGTGAGGACGCTGAATGGGTGATGTGCTCCCTCCAACCAATGCCTCCATTCCTCTAGGGCTAGTTTGATAGCCAGGAGCTCTCTGTTGCCGATGTCATAATTCCTCTCTGCCAGGTTGAGCTTGCATGAGAAGAAGGCTCATGGATGAGTTTGGCTGGAGTCCCCTGCTGCTGGGAAAGTACCGCTACCACTCCTGTAGTGGAAGCGTCCACCTCTACCACAAATGGTTTGTTGGGGTCTGGATGGATGAGGAGCGGAGCAGACGTGAAGGCTTTCTTAAGTACTTCAAAGGCCTCCGTGGCAGCAGGTGACCAGGACAGATATTTGGGCTTATTCTGAAGCATACTAGTAAGAGGACTGGTTATGGAACTGTAGTGGTAGATGAATCTTCTATAGACGTTCGCGAATCCCAGGAAGCGTTGAAGTTCCTTGACTGTGGATGGAACAGGCCAGTTTCGGATGGCATTAACCTTCCCCTCGTCCATCTGGATACCACCGTCATCGATGACATAGCCAAGGAAATGGACTGAGGACTGATGGAAGGAGCAATTCTCGTCTTTGAGGAACAGATGAAACTCTCTCAGGCATTTTAAGACCTCCGCAGTGTGGTGGCGATGTTCGGCTATGCTCCGGCAGTAAATCAGTATGTCATCGATGTAGACCAGAACGAACCTGTGCAGATACTCCCGGAGTACCTCGTGCATGAAATCCTGGAATACGGAGGGTGTATTGTGGCTGCATCTCCACTGCGAGCGAGCATTGCAGCAGAAATCCGTTGCACTTCTCCGCCGAGCCAGAGAAGGGCGCTGGCCTAGCCGTGGGACCGGTAAGTACTGTCGTGGAAGAGGAAGCGGCGTTGGTGACGGGCGTGACAGGTGGTGTGACAATGGCCGGGGTGAGTATCCGTTTGAGGGCATCCACGATCTCCTGGAACGGGTCGGATGCACTCATCTTGCTGATCCTTCTGTTACGGAAGGAGACTCACACAGAGGATTCGAAAAATAGCAATAACGTTTATTTTCAACACTGAGTGCAGGAGGTTCGGGGAGGTGAGTAAATGTGCTGAATATAGTCCTAATAATTAATTAGTATTTAATTATTGCAAAGGTTAAGTTTAAGGCTGGAGTAGGTGTAGACGTTAATAAAACACAATCTAACAGGTAGAAAATTAAATTAGAAACATCTAAACTTTTCAAAACACAGCAAGTGCACCGCGGGTCATGTGACAAGAATCAACCAATCAGCTTCATCCTTTCCCGTAACAAAATTGAAAGCTAAGCCAAGATGGAGAAACAGCTGATCATAGCTGTACAAGGATAGCCATTTTTTAAATAAATTTAGTAGCAGAGCTACTGCAAAGGATTTTTAGTGCTGCAAATCCATTTCTCCTTTGCTGAAACTTCCGCGTCTTCATGGAGAGTGCAGGTCATGTATGCTTAGCAATGGAAGACGCCACGGGAGCGCAAGCATAGAGCGCAGGCTACAGAGTGCTTTGGAAAGAAGGAGAAAGCAGCGCGCCTAGCGTTTTCCACACGTTTTCAGGTGCGACATGCAAATGTGGTATTGTTTTGAAGGAGAAAAAAAAGCATATTGCTGGACTCGGTCGAGACCAACGAGAACACTTGGCGAGTCCAATGACCAAGTCCGAGTGCAAACACCAACGAGTCCGAGACAAGTCCGAGACCATAGAAAAATGTCTCGAGTCCGGACTCGAGTACTGCAGCCCTAGTTTGGATCAACATTAGGATGAATAAATTAAAGAATTTACGTTTTTGGGGGGAGACTATCCCTTCAAAGACACTAAACAGAAACCCTATTTTAACGTCACAAGATACTTTTTTTGTGTAATTACTCTGCCCGCTGGATATTAAATCTGTAAATGAGAATAACTTGTGCATAAAGTAAAGACTTTAAAGTCCACATGAAATCAAAATGTACACCATTTACTTTGTTAGCGCATATTGCTAATCTTAAAGTGTATAGTTAATCCGTACAAGATAATCCACAAGAAAAAATTGCTTGTCTGGGTAATCTTTAATCAAAATCTGACATTCCTTTTATGATGACGTCTTGGATAGAGTATCCTTAACCACTCTCCTCCAACTGTTAATTTGCTGTAATGGTGAGGAGGAGCACTAAAATAAAACCCCGCCCTCTATTCAATATTCTGTTTCAGGTGGAAATATGTCACAACACTAAAGTCATGCAATTTTTTGTTCATGAGGACTTTAAAATTTCACACTTATAATTTAGAAGGGGCGTTAGCATGCACATTTGCAGGGTTAACTCTGCATTGTGGTCCCAACCATGTAATGTGTGAAACCACTGCATGGTTGAAAGGTCTTAATCATTTACAAACCCGATTCCAAAAAAGTTGGGACACTGTACAAATTGTGAATAAAAACAGAATGCAATGATGTGGAAGTTTCAAATTTCAATATTTTATTCAGAATACAACATAGATGACATATCAAATGTTTAAACTGAGAAAATTTATCATTTTAAGGGAAAAATAAGTTGATTTTAAATTTCATGGCATCAACACATCTCAAAAAAGTTGGAACAAGGTCATGTTTACCACTGTGTGGCATCCCCTCTTCTTTTTATAGCAGTCTGCAAACGTCTGGGGGCTGAGGAGACAAGTTGCTCAAGTTTAGGAATAGGAATGTTGTCCCATTCTTGTCTAATACAGGCTTCTAGTTGCTCAACTGTCTTAGGTCATCTTTGTCGCATCTTCCTCTTTATGATGCGCCAAATGTTTCCTATGGGTGAAAGATCTGGACTGCAGGCTGGCCATTTCAGTACCCGGATCCTTCTACGCAGCCATGATGTTGTAATTGATGCAGTATGTGGTCTGGCATTGTCATGTTGGAAAATGCAAGGTCTTCCCTGAAAGAGACGACGTCTGGATGGGAGCATATGTTGTTCTAGAACTTGGATATACCTTTCAGCATTGATGGTGCCTTTCCAGATGTGTAAGCTGCCCATGCCACACGCCCTCATGCAACCCCATACCATCAGAGATGCAGTCTTGAACTGAGCGCTGATAACAACTTGGGTTGTCCTTGTCCTCTTTAGTCCGGATGACATGGCGTCCCAGTTTTCCAAAAATAACTTCAAATTTTGATTCGTCTGACCACAGAACAGTTTTCCACTTTGCCACAGTCCATTTTAAATGAGCCTTGGCCCAGAGAAAACGCCTGCGCTTCTGGATCATGTTTAGATATGGCTTCTTTTTTGACCAAATTAGCTCTTATTGCTACCTGTCCCAACTTTTTTGGAATGTGTAGCTCTCATGAAATCCAAAATGAGCCAATATTTGGCATGACATTTCAAAATGTCTCACTTTCAACATTTGATATGTTATCTTTATTCTATTGTGAATAAAATATAAGTTAATGAGATTTGTAAATGATTCCATTTTTTTTTTACTCACAATTTGTACAGTGTCCCAACTTTTTTGGAATTGGGTTTGTAGATGCTTAGCAACAGACAACCCTTCAGAAATTGAACAGTGAATATTTGTATTTTCTTCTTGTGACTTGACATATGACCCATACTCGGAATTAGTGCTCTGCTTTTAACCCATCCAAAGTGCACACACACACAACGTGAACACACACCTCCAATCAGTGGCACCCTTTTTTGCTGCGGCGCCTAAAAAAAAAGTGGGAGCAGCTGGGGGTTCGGTGCCTTTCTCAAGGGCACCTCAGTCGTGGTATTGAAGGTGGGAGAGAGCGCTGTCCGTTCACTCCCCCCACCTATAATCCCTACCGGTACAGACACTCTAACCATTAGGCCACGACTTCCCAATCATATGATCTTATGAATCATATGATAATGCATGTGTTGTGATTTTCTGTTTATACCTTTCTCTTGAAATAGTGTCTAAACTAGGGATGTCAATTTTCGATCATTTCCATGATCGATCGTCGTTTAAATTAACGATCAATTAATCGATTAATCGATAACTTTAATGCAGCAAAATGCGTCCATTGCAGCAGCACGCAGTCACCGGCATGACAGGATGTGCAAAAGCCACTCAAAAAAAAAACCACTTTCTCACCCGAATTAAAGGGGTTTTAGTCTGAATAAAATGCCAGTAGCAGGATTGTAAAATGAATAGATGTGATTATGATCATTTGATAAAATGAAGAGAGCGCGCCATACGTTTCCTATCCCGACACGGAGACCGCTGAACGCGCCTCTTTAAATGGTTTCGTGGTGCTCGTTGTTGTATTTTAAAACACTATTGCAATGCTTTCAACTGACATAATGGCATTTAAAATAAAATGATCCTAAACGTAACTGTGGCGCATTCAGTGAACCGCTTCCATCGGCGCTGCTGCAGCAAAACACACTGTTGCTCACATGAAACATTTGTATGCGAGTATTATGACCAGTACTTAATTTGATCCTGCTGGATTCTGTTCCGGAAAATGTCAGATTTAAAATTTTTGCGTTCCGGTAGGCCTATTTGTTTTTAATAATCCGGCATTTACAGTGCATTAGATTGTGACAGTGCATGCTTGCGTGTACGAGGACAGAGTGAGCGCGGGTTTGGCTAGATGTATTTGGGGGTTATTGCTCACGTCTCATTCGGCAAAAATCCAAATGTTTCCATATTCGCAATGTATTTGAATGTTAAACTATTATTTATTATGTAAACTAGGCTTGTACTTTACACGCATTCGCATATAGATGGAAAAGATCATCCTCTTCACATGAACAAAAAAGTCCTTGGCATAACAGCAGAGTGGACCAGTATCCGGACTATTTAAATTGACCAGTGTAACCTTTTATATGTTTGGTTGACTGTATTTTATTTTGATAATGAACAGACTGCGATGTAAGTTTGAATTGCTAGTATATGTGGGGTGTGTGCGCGTGAGGTGCCGGCGCGATCGAACAGCTGAAACATAAAAAACTAAATTTTTGGAGTAAGATATAATCCTTAAAAGTGTTTACTTTTATTTTTGCACAATCACAATAAAAAGATTTGTGCTTTTGCTAAATAAAGCAAACAAACAGAATGCGCGTTGTCATCCTTTCCCTGAACTTGTTTATGGAGCTCCGCACCACACTTCTGTTTTAAATCTGTTAGCTTAATTATTTAAGTCAGATATATTTAGCTTTTTTTTTTATTAAAACAAATTGTTATTTTTATTTAGACCTATTGCTTACATAGGCTATACATTTTCCATAAAACATCCCATTTTGTCCCAGGGCTTGAAAACATGTGCCTAAGCTATTTAGGTCCTACAGAAATTGTGAACGATTCTCTTGTTTAATCACGTTTAGTGACCGCCATTGATGCGCCGCGTGCTTCCAGCGCATTTTAATTGCTGTTTCGGGGGAATCCAGTATTATTTATTACCAATTATAAACTCTGATTCTGACAAGTTTGGTATAAAGCGTTGTTTATTAGAGGAAAATTGTTAGCTGGAAATGTTACATCGCGACTGTTATTGAGCCGACGAGATGGTGGGGACAGGCGGATCCATGGCAAGCTTTATTACGCAGAGTCAATAAACACAGGCAGGGTCGAACCAAGGGGCAAACAGGTGTATTGTGGTTCAAGACACAATACTCCTAGTGCTTATCGAAGTCAGCGAACTGTCAACAGACAAAAGGGACCAGACTAAAAGGGATAATCCAGAAAACAGCGAAGATCACAAAACGAGAGCTAGGCTAGGCGAGGCTAGGCTAGGCTAGTCGCTAACGAGAGCTCTGTAGTTTAGCTATCAAACTGATAAGTGCTAAACAATACTCGGCAGAGGGAAGGTATCAGAGTGAGTGTTAAATAGTGAGGGATTGATATGAAACAGCTGGGTGCAATCATTGTTGTGTGCAATTAGTGACCCACTGTGTTCACTGATGCTGTTATGATGGGATATTTAGTCCGGGATGATATGCAACAGTGTGATTGTGAGAGTCAATGAAAATGGGAAGGGTGACACCTGATGGTTAGCCGACGGAAGTTCATGAACTTTTGCGACCATGCTTTTGGATGCCGTTCGAGCCTATATAGCCTGCATTCACGCGGCTTTGTTCTGGTTTGCCGGTTGGTCACGAATTTCCACAAATTCAATAATATTTAGGCATTTTTTCTTTTCCTAAATCCTCACCGTCTAACACTCTAATTTCGCAGGTTTATTTTATTGTCAGTCACTTCTTAGCACTGTTTTCGCATCTAAGGGAAATTAAAGATTGCATGGCCATGAATTAAGAATTCGTTCGATGTATTAATTTGTTCCCTCATTTTAGTAAAATCATGGATTATTTAAGGAACAAAATTTATGAAACATGGACAGTGGCCACAAATTATTAAGTCGTAGGAACGAATTAACAAGTTGGGAATGAATAGCCTATCCTTCCCCCGCAGTGTCCCGCACGTCCCTGCAACCTTCACCTAATTGTTTCAAATATTAAACCATTATCTGGGGAAATGACTGTTACTAAATTTCTATTGCATTCCATGTAGAAGAACTTTGTGTTGCTTCTATTTTAATGTACTTTAAAAGTTTAAATCACATTAAAAGCTTAAATTGTACATTGAGTCATCATCATTCGATGATGCATTTATATACCATCACTCACAGCCGCTCGCACGTGTTTTGCGCATGAGCCGCACGCAGCCCAAAATTAAACGACTTAATCGACCATGATAGCTCTAATCGATTGCATCTCTTATCGTCAATTAATCGATCATCGATTAATCGTTGACATCCCTAGTCTAAACCATTACAGTATGGACTTTCCTCCATCTCATCCATTCTGCTTTTCACTTCCTGCACTCCATCTGAATTTTGCACATCATCAGAATTACGTGATTGCAAACAACCTATATGCTGATTTGGCGCTCAAGTAACATTTCTTATTATCAATACTGAATGTATTTGTGCTGCTTAACATTTTGTGAAAACATGATAACGTTTCATTTAACAAAATATTTTGTAAAATTATAATAGTCTGTACTATCACTTGCTGAATGAGAGTATTCAAGAAAGAAAGAAAAATCTTACTTAACCCAAAAATTTTTAACACAGAAAACTTTGTTTCCCCTTAATTAATAATAAGTGTGCTTCATTATCAAATATTTAATATTTTAACAAAAACCTGACTTTGTCATAAATGAACATGATCCCTCTGACTATAATACTAATAGAATCCTGCTACTGAACAGTATTTCTTTGCTCTGTGTACATGCTTTTAAAGAGGGTGTTATCTAAGCCCTTCCTGATTAACAATTGTTTGATAGAGGTAAAAAGGGGAAGTGGGGGTCCAAAAGCATCAGTAAATAGAAATTGACCACCATCTGTGTCATATCATATACCTCATTATGGAAGGCTGATGACCATTGATCTTTCTCAACACACTCTGATCTACAGAAACAAGAGGGGAACAATCTCATTTCCTCTTGTAGGTCAGGGTCACAGTCAGATCATTTGGAAACGAAGAGAGTTACAGTACAAAAACCTAACATTGCATTTAAAATAATCCTGAAACACACAAAAAATGAAGAATTACTGTATGTAGACTAATATACATGTTTTAACATTTAAAAAGATGATATTGAGGGATTTTTTGAATGAACCCCTTTCCTCTGAATACCTTTTCATTTCCTGATATTATGAAGCCACACATTGTTTCTGTGGGATTAAAATTACCCATGGAAATAGGTCATCATTAGTGTGCTTGTGCAATTAGCAAAAAGGCATGAAATGGTGAAGAACAGCTGTGCCGTGGCTTAGTGTGGGATGCGGCTGGCACAAGATAAAGGATGTGCGATAATAAATAACCTCATTTCATAACACCCCATGTCAGCTGGGTTAATTTACAATCTACCATCCAATATGACAGATACAGACTAGACATGCCTCTTTTTCATCAGAATGCATTATGCCAAAAACTGTCTGATGATTCGAAGACTTTCTAGCATGCCACTGATTTGAATGGAAAAGACATTAATCGTCCTGTGAATATGGCTTGGAAATATTTGCGATTACATCAGTCATTGCATCACCTTCATCCCCAAAGAGGATTTGCTGTACATCTCCCTGTGTCTGGGATAACTGCAGAGTCATTTGTTTTCTAAGGCTCTGTTTCTTCAAAAGTTCACCAAACCTGTGCTGGAGTGCAGGGGATTTTAAACTAATTGACTGTACCACGCTCATTCCGGAGACACGGAACTTCAAGCCAATTTATTTTGCCTAAAATAATGTACATTTTAAAGAGGTGTTTTTGGACATGGTTCATGAGAAGCCCATTAATTAGATGCATTTGGGCCAAACTTTACTCAGACAGCGTGAAAGAGCTGCGTGTTCGCTTCTCACCCTCTCCATAGAGGCCCGTTGTTTAATTGTTGGCAATTTACCCTCTGGATTGTATTTTCAACGAGAGAGACTTGAGTTTCACTGTGTCGATCATGTGTGGAGAGCATTTTCTTCACAGAGGACTGGAGTCCCAACATGTCGATCATGTTTGGAGAGAAAGCAACTCGATATATTTGTGCAGAAAGTGAACATCCACAGGGTGCAGTTCGAAATTTCACTCGTTCGGTCTCTCTCATCTCCCAATTAGTAAGCATAACATACAAGAATATCATTGAGGGATAAATAACTGCTCTGTAGATTGCAATAGTGCAGACAGATTCCCAAACAGCCGATCACGCTGGCACCTTTCACGTCTCATTTCCTTTCTCTGGAGCCTTGGAAAGAAAAGAAGACACTGACAAATCTAAAATGAGAGATAAATTAGATTCAGATGTGGCTAGTGTTTTGTTATTATGATGAGGTTGGCCAGTATCATATTTTCCACATTTGAAAAAAGGCAGTCTTGTCTAGCTAATGGAAAGTTTAGGCAGAGGAGTCGTTTGTCATTCGTTTTCCGCCACATAATTATTTGGGGTCGCGTCGATTGAATATCTGATTCGGCTAATGAATTCGGAGGATTAATTTCACTGCAACAAGGCATCAATTGTTTCCAGTAAAGGGATGCTGAGTGCAGGGATGCCGCACAATGTTTTTTTTCAGTAAACTGATCATATGCTGTTGTGTACTAATGGTGTTTGTGGAGGACTGCATTGATCTGCAGGCTCTCTACTGTGCATTGTCCAAACGATATTCGAGATGCCGATGAGTAATAGCAAAGTACAGTCCCGTTTCCCCACCGCAACGATATGTTGTGGCCAGGCACTAATAATTCTGGATTTGCAAAGTGAGTTTTATGGGACTCGGTTCCACTGTGAGCTGCTGGTCTAAAACCTCAGCGGTTGACGGCTGTGTTGTTTGTGTCGCCTTCCATGACTAGCCTAGACAAGCGGTTTCATTGGCTATGACATATAGCAGGTAGAAGGAGGGAGAGGAAAGTTCATGACATTCACCTTGCAGAAGGAATGTTACAGAAAGTACTGTATCCATTTGAATGAATAGTAAGTACTGTAAGCATTCAAGTTGCAACATACAATATTCAGTAAGAGCAGTTCTTCAACTAAATACTTATATGTTTCACCACAAGTTCATTGTTTATGTTATATATACAAGGAGGTGGGGTAATATAATACATACAAAAGCTTCTCCATGACTTTAATCACATAAGTGTTACTGGTAATGTTTCCTCAATGAGATGAAATCAAAAGACAAAGCTTATTAAGAGAGATAACACTTGCTGTTGTGTATGAACGTAAGAAAATGTATCATGCATATATTTCACAATCATTTTTGAGTGGTCGCTTGAAAAGAAGCTTTAATTTAGAGTTGAACTCAAACAAAACTTTTACAATCCATTATTTCATATTGCTCTTTAATGCCAGGGTTTTTATTTTTTGATGCCAAGGACCCCTAACTAAGATTAAACAGTTCCTAACACCCCATATATATAAAAAAAGAATATAATTAATTTGCCTTATAAAATATTTCATTATATTATATTGATATACATTTATTAGATTACATTAATATACTGTATATTCTATTGATATACAATATATATTAAAATGTAAAATGTTCTTTTTATAATGGAACTGTATTATATCGCCATTTTACTAAAACTCAAATAAATAATTAAAAAACTTAGAAAATAAAAATGTTAAGTTAACAGCATGTGGGTTTTAGCAGAATAAAACTAAGTGTGATTAACTCATGATCTTCTGACACGTCTTTAGAAAGCAGAGTAATTAATTTTAAGTTAATTTAATGTTAACTTTGCACAAAATAAGAAGAAATAAATCCCTCTTTTGATTTTTTTGTTTGTAAAAACACAAAAGTGTTCCCTTTGGTTAGGAAATGATAAAAACCGCATGTCCATTTATGGAGTACAGCCGTGAATAGATGGAAATGTCACCATTTTTTTTCCTGAAAAAAATAAAATAAAGGAGAGTGCGAAAAGACAAATGAATAACAAAAGTGAAACGTACTGGTCAACTTTTAAATTCATGCAATACATGCTTGCTAATATCTGGTAACAGTGCTGAGAGACGTCGCTCCATTGGAGCTTTAATTAGAACAGAAGAGTCAGAGACACAGGCAGGGTCGAACAATGGCAAACAGGTATAATGAGGGCAAGACAGAAGAGTAATCAACACGGCGTGTTTGATACGCGCTAAAAATATCAGAGGGCTAACACTATAGTTATCTAATACAAGCAAAGTCCATGCATGGCAGCTACGCCCGGGCAATCACTCAGAGAGGTAGTCCGAAGTACACAGGCAATAATCAGAAGACGAGGAAACAGACAAGGCTAAGGCTAAGGCTAAGGCAACAAACGACGGCTCTGTAGAGTAGCTATCGCTAAGAGAGAGATAAACGCATACAATACTCGGCAGTGGAATGTGCAATCAACTGTGTGTGTGTCATCAGTGCAGTGGATGATGGATGTAGTCCAGGGTGATATGCAACAGTGTGTAGTGCGAGAGTCAATGAAATGGGAAGGATGACCTCTGATGGCTAGCAGACGGAAGTTCGTGGACCGGATTCGTGACAATCTGGTTCTGTTCTATTTTGCAGTAAATTCAAATCAATATCTTTTATAATTATCCCAGATATAACGTATGCTCATATTTCATGTATAATTGATTAGCATTGCTATATTCAATAAGCATTACACACATCCTCAGTACTACTTATGTACAAATAGACCTTAATAAGCATGGGAACTAACAAAATCACTCCAGTCACATTTTCGGTCAATTTTGCAGCTCTTCATGACCCTGAATGTGCATTCTCAGACAGACAGCCCACAGGGAATCAGCTTGTGCTGGTTAGAACCCAGAATGCAAGCCATATACACTCAAATACAAACCAGAGGAAGCCTGTTAGCAATGAGGAGAAGACTTGAATTCCTTGGGCATTGGCAAACTGATTCTACACTGAAAAAAAAAATTGAGGAAAGCAGAAAAAACACGACTTACTATCAGTTTTTTTGGATCTATGTTGGATATGGGGAATGAGATCTGGGTATTGAGTCGATTAAAACCAGTGTAGTATCAGCAGATTTTCCCTGTTAATTAAGGCATATTACACAAAAACAGCGGAAGCACTCTCGAGGGGTAACTCACTCTGTCTCCCTGTCTTCATTCAGTTTTGATTACAGTTTACAACTGTTACTCAGGTCAAAAGTACAGTTAAGATTATTGACCATTACTGCCAATGGCAGATTCCATATGCATCCCTGAATTATAATGTACATTATACAACTAAAGCTATTGCAATAATACTGTAAATAAATTGTTTATTTACCACAGGGGTTTCCAGTTCTACTCCTGGAGGACCACTGTCCTGTAAACTCCAATCTCAATTAAACACAACTGAAACAGCTAATAAAGGTCTTCAGTATTACTCGAAATGTCCAGACAAGTGTTTTTGGTTGGCTGAAACAAAGATATGCAGGATGTTGGCTCTCCAGGAGCAGGATTGGACTCCTCTGATCTACTGTAAATAAAAAAGAACAGTGGAAAGGGGTTGACTATGACACTCAAGATAAACAAATGTTGGATGGAACATTTTGTCCATTTCATACACACTGTCCAGAAATAAAATGGTTTTAGATTTCAGATACTTATCATTATTGCATTTTAATTACCTCCTACGGCACACACCTCATCCTAATTTAGTTTATTGTCAACTGATTTCTACTTGTGGAGTTCATAAAATCCAAACAAGAGTAAAGTTTGGGCTTCCCATGAGAATACTGGATCAGAAATTTCTTCAGAGCACTTACCAAATTTATGCCAGCAAATTGTAGGACTCATTTCACAACCACAAGTTTATACGTTTTTTTCTCACTGGTAGAGACGGACAGCCTCCACATTCCTCGCTTCTCTAAAAGACAAAAAGAAAAAAAACAGCACATTCTACTAGTGTGTTACATAAAGAGGTTTCATCCAACTACACAAAACTAACCAAAATCTGTCCAGATTTGCAAGGCCTATTATATAAACTGACAGTACAGTATTAGTTCTATGCATGTGTATAGCACAACCTCATACAATAAGGTCTATTTAATGTGTAAACAATAGTAATACAACAATTAGCTCTGGGTCTCAATGTTGATTGGTCAAGGCGTGCTGAAACTGATTATATTTATGATATCTTTAGGCACAAATGCATTCGTAAAAAATGGATTCTACATTTATTTTTATATAATTTTGTCACTTATTTATGCATGGCATCTATCTAAACATTTATCTGCATAAAGTACATTGTAAAAGGTGAGAGATACGATGTTTATAAGCTAATTTGTACATGCATATAACTGAAATACCGCATTAAAAAGTAAAACGACTTTGCTAAATCATTCATTAACATTCACGGCGACAGACTTGTTTACCGCTATTTCGACACACCACTTTCAACGTCATAACTCTGCACTTTGGAAATTTCCCACTTGTAAACATGGCTTCACTTGGTGACTCCTCTCGAAACAAATATGATATTTCTAACTCCACTTGCCGCTTGTTTGTATCACTCCACTCTGTGTTTTCGCGTTCCAGGCCGGCTGTCAGTTTGTGTTTTAGTGGTGGCTATTTCCATTCTCTTTCCACGGGCCTCTGTGCATCATTACACCAGTGAGTGAATAATTGAATCACTCATTCAACCGATTCGCTCAAAAACAATGATACATTAAGATACGCCACTGTTCTGGTGGGCAAACAGGCTCATTTACACGAATAGGTTCTTCTGAACATTTCGTTTCAAAGAACCGTAGGAATTGTGACAAAAGACAGGACTTGGGGTATTTTGTGGTCCGGGGCTAATTGGCATTTTCAAATAGTCAGCATCCCTGAGTGGTACAGTGGGTACGGAAAGTATTCAGACCGCCCTTAATTTTTAACAACGTAACGTGTGGTTCGTGTGGTTCACCCCTGACAGAATTGGAGGCGCAATGGTTGAATGCTAAAATTCATTTAAGATTTTTTTTCTCCTCATTAATGTCCACAGCAGCACCCATATTGCCGAAAAAACCTCAGAATGTTTACATGTTTGCGATTTATTAAAACAAAAAGAAAACTGAAATTCCATGTCCTAAGTATATGCTAGACCCTTTGCCGTTGAGGGCAAAAACTCATATATTTAGAACCTCAGGTGCGTGTCATTTCTTCTGATCAGCCGGACCTTGAAGGATGTTTACTACACCTTCCATAAGTTGAGTCCATCTGTGTTTGTGAATATACTGATTGGAACGTTGGACTTGGGACGCGCAAAATCCACACACCCTGGGTCTATATGAAGAAAGGAAGAAAAAGGACCGTACAGCTCACAGTGCATGTCAGAGCAACTGAGAATCATGAGGTCAAAGGAACTGCCCGGAGAGCTCAGAGACAGAATTGTGGCCAGGCACAGATCTAGCCAAGGTTACAAAAAAATGTCTGCTGCACTTAAGGTTCCTAGAGCACAGTGGCCTCCATAATCCTTAGATGGAAGACGTTTGGGACGACCAGAACCCTTCCTAGAGCTGGCCGTCCGGCCAACTGAGCTATCGGGGGAGAAGAGCCATCGGGTCTGAAGAGAGTAAAGAGAACCCAAATGGATCACTGCCTGGGCTGAGCGATCCCGAGATGCAGGTGCTGGAAGGTGTATCAAATGGGAGAAAGGTTTGTCGAACTTATAACCATCACTGCAGCCCTCCACCAGTCGGGGCTTTATTTATACTTAGTGCAAGACACATGAAAGCCCGCATTGAGTTTGCTAAAAAGCACCTGAAGGACTCCAAGATGGTGATTAAGATTCTCTGGTCTGATGAGACCAGGATAGAACTTTTGGCCTTAATTCTAAGCGGCATGTATGGAGAAAACCAGGCACTGCTCATCAACTGTCCAATACAGTCCCAACAGTGAAGCACGGTGGGGGCAAGCATGATGCTGTGGGGGTGTTTTTCAGCTGTAGGGACAGGATGACTGGTTGCAATCGTGGGAAAGATGAATGCGGCCAAGTACAAGGGATATCCTGGACAAAAACCTTCTCCAGAGTGCACAGGACCTCAGACTGGGCCGAAGGTTTAACTTCCAACAAGACAATGACCCTAAGCAGACAGCTAAAATAACGAAGGAGTGTTTTCACAACAACTCTGTGACTGTTCTTTAATGGCCCAGCCAGAGCCCTGACTTACTGTAAACCCAATTGAGCATCTCTGGAGAGACCTAAAATGTCTGTCCACCAACGTTTACCATCTAACCTGACATAACTGGAGAGGATCTGCAATGAGGAATGGCAGAGGATCCCCAAATCCGGGTGTGAAAAACTTGTTGCATCTTTCACAAAAAGACTCATGGCTGTATTAGAACAAAAGGGTGCTTCTACTAAATACTGAGCAAAGGGTTTGAATACTTAGGACCATGTGATATTTCGTTTTTTTTTTTTTAAATAAATCTGCAAAAATGTCAAAAATTCTTTGTTTTTCTGTCAATATGGTGTGCTGTGTGTACATTAATGAGGAAAAAAAATGACTTAAATGATTTTAGCAAATGGCTTGCAATATAACAAAGAGTGAAAATTTAAGGGGTCTGATTACTTTCCGTACCCACTGTTTTCTTTTGTTTTTATTGTTGTTTGTTGTTGGTCTTAACTACTTTATTAAAACCAGCTTCAATTAACAAAAGGCTGTTGAGTAGGCCTACGGTCCTCAATCATCCAATCTGCATACCTGTAAATAATACTTAAAGTATACATACCGAATATAAAGTAAAATGAAAAAAATAATAATAATAATCATAATAATAATGAACACTTAAGAGAGAGTTTTAAGACACATTCCTGTTTAGCATTAAACTTTTTCATATTATTGTTAAATGGCACAAAACTTGACAACTTCAACAAATCTACATTTGTGTAAATAAAACCTACCTATTATTTAAAAAATCAAATTAACTTTTTATAATAAATGTGTCCACGTTTATTTTGTTCAGCTCGTACAACTAAAGTACATATATTCCTTTTTCTTTCTTTCTTTTTTACATTTCTGCTATTGAAGTAATTTAGTTTTGACTTGTTACCAATTCTAAATGCTCAAATCAGCACATGTCCAAAAAAATTAAAATCGATGGATCTCAGTTCAATGAGTGGACTGATTCAGTCTGATTCACGAACGGATAGTTAAGTGAACAATTTAAATTTAACAATAAAAAATATCTCCCTGTTTGCTTTACTATAACATGATCAGAGTGCAACATGACATATTTAAATAAGAATGAATGGAATTCTGTGTCCATTCGAAAAACCATTGGCATACAGTATGATGCACTTTGACTTGCTGTCCCTTGTGAGCCATGCGTTAGTCTACTGCTATGCATGAGCCATTGTGAGCATGGCAAATGTTATACCAAAACAAACAGCATTCAGGTTACAGGACAATCGATCTCCAGTCATTAGCCATGTGCATGTGGCGCCACTGGATGACCAGATGAGCTTGGGGGTAACCCAACCTGCCCCTAATGAGACAGCACCCCAGCAAGCCACAGATAATTGATTCTGGTCAAAAAGGCTTTGTGTCACAGGAAACGGGACAAAATCTGGACGCCAAGATGGACGCAAAGATTTAGAGCAAACTGATAAGAGCTCAGGACAGGACATAATCTATTATTCATCCCTCTGTGCTGACATTCCTGGAATATGTGGCGCAAAAAGTCTTTTTTTTTCTATCTAAAATTACTGGACAGAAAACATTTTATGCATTGTGAAGTTAGGTGAATCACTCTACTCAGTAACAAAGGTAACACTTGAAATATTTTTTCAGTGTGACATATATCATTCATAAAGAAACTTGGCTAGTTCAGACTGAATATATTCCCATTAACGCTCTACCATACCCATAACTCTCGGCTTGTCTTTGCCTTACTATGTGGAGCACACAGACACACTGTCTACTAATAAACCCTGGAATGGCAATGAGGAAGCGCATAGAACAAACTGTCAGACCAAATTGGAAATCATAAAGTATTCTATAAATACAAGTTGTGTCTTGTCCTTACCTAGCCTAATTTATTCCATTTTCTACATGGAGTTAGTGAGTCCTCCTCCACATTAGGGCAGTTCATTTACGGTAGGAGTCTAGTGAGGACTGGTACATTACCATGGGGCAGAAGCCAGATCTCTAATAGACGGGAAGAGAACTGGAGGGCAGGTCCCGCTTGTGGAATACTGATGATTAAGTCTGTCCTGGGTCCTAAGAGGAGAGTAAGTGCTGAACAGCCAGCCAGAGTTGGAACACGCTTGTGCAAGCAGTCAGTGCAGAAGACTCAATGAGATAATGATGTACCTGTCCTCCACTATAACTCTAATCATTTCTCACCTCCAGATAAGGCCTTTATAAGGTCACAACTAATTCACTGCTAGGAATTAAATATCCTGTATTGTTTTAATGAAGGGTGCTTTTTTAAGAAAAAAGAAGTAGAAGAAGAAGAAGATATAAGAAAGGAAGGAAAGAAACAAGCTAGGCGGAGCGCAATTATCAACCATGACATTTTTCATAAAAGTTAACTATACTGGGGTCAGTGACAAAGAAGAGTGACCATGACAGAAAAGAAAAATGTGAAAATGCTGCGTTTTTAGAAATGTAGTCTTTGAATCAATGTTGTTTTTTATGGTTTTGAAATAATAATTTCAGTTTTCAAATTTCAGTTTAATGACTAAAAATGTCATGTGGTGTAACTAAGAAGTAAAATCAATAACATTGTTTCCATACACTTTAAATAAATGTTAGTGCACACACCATTAAAATAAATTTGTAAAAATATTTGTAAAGGTAAAAGGTAATATAATCACATACCGTTTTAGGGGAGACACAAGATATTTTACAACCTGAACCAACCTTGCCTTGTCATTAAGCATTTTTTCCCTACGGTTTGAATAAACACGGGTGTGTACAATATTATATTAAAAAAAAGTTTTTCAATTTATTTTTCTTTTTTCTTTTTCAACCCGACAACCTGATATTTTCCACATCTGATATTTTAACAGACTTGTTGACCTTAAATGGATAGTTCACCCAAAAATGTAAATTATGTCATTAATTACTCACTCTCATGTCATTCCAAACTTGTAAGACCTTCGTTCTTCTTTGGAACACAAATGAAGATATTTTTGATGAAATCCGAGAGCTTTCTGACCCTGCACAGACATCAAAGGTCCTACCACGGTCAAGACTTAGAAACGTAGTAAGGACATCGTTAAAATGGTCAGTGGTTCAACTGTAATTTTACAAAGCTACAAGAATACTTTTTGTGAGCAAAAAAAAAAAATGACTTTTATCGAACATTATCTCCTCCCGAGTTACCATCTTCTTCCGGCAATTATTGAGAGTAACACGACGCATGCGCGTGATGCTGCTGACATAGAAACCTCTTGCTCCTGCCCTTTTTTACTACAGAAGCTGTCATGCTTGTGTTTACTCTCGATAATGGCAGTAGATGGAGTTACATGAGCATTTTTCAAAATATATTTACATAGTCTCCATTACAAATCTTCAGAATGATGTATGATTTGTTGGACTCAGACAAAAAATGACTGAGCTACACCTGTTTGAAGTCGATAGAGTCAGCAAAGTAAATTTTGAGAAAAATCGAGTTAAAAGTTTTCTGAAGGTTCCAAAGCAAAATCACCTATCATTGCATCTTTTCCTCTATTTCTTTTCTTAATAATAATTTCTATATTAATAGTTACAATATAGCTATTTTTTTATTGAATCTTTGTTACTATAAATAAGAACAGTTGCAAAAGAAACAGTAGAACAAATATAAGTAAAAAACAAATAGTGCATTACCTTTTTCATTTTACATCTAAACAAAAAGCATTCAAGAAAAACAAAATAATGAAATGTAAAAATCCCTTTAGTGTGTTCATTACAAATATATTGATTATTAAAACTACAAAAGCAGTTAAATCAAGCACGAGCGATTCTTTTATTGTTAGATTAGATTAACATTAAGCAGCCTATATTAAGACCTACTGTGGGGTCAAAAAAGTATTTAGTCGGCCACCAATTGTGCAAGTTCTCCCACGTAAAAAGACGAGAGAGGCCTGTAATTATCATCATAGGTATACATCAACTATGAAAGACAAAATGAGAAAAAAAATCCAGAAATTCACATTGTAGGATTTTTAAATAATTAATTGGTAAATTCCTCTGTAAATAAGTATTTGGTCACCTACAAGCAAGCAATATTTCTGGCTCTCACAGACCTGTAACCTCTTCTTTAAGAGGCTCCTCTGTCCTCCACTGTTACCTGTATAATGTCATCTGTTTGAACTCGTTATCAGTATAAAAAAAACACCTGTCCACAACCTCAAACAGTCAAACTCCAAACTCCACCATGGCCAAGACAAAAGAGCTGTCAAAGGACACCAGAAACAAAATGTAGACCTGCACCAGGCTGGGAAGACTGAATCTGCATTAGGTAAGCAGCTTGGTGTGAAGAAACTGTTGGAGCAATTATTAGAAAATGGAAGACCTACAAGACCACTGATAATCTCCCTCGATCTGGGGCTCCAACGCAAGATCTCACCCCGTGGGGTCAAAATGCTCACAAGAACTGTGAGCAAAAATCCCAGAACCACACGGGGGACCCTAGTGAATGACCTGCAGAGAGCTGGACCAAAGTAACAAAGGCTACCATCATTAACACACTGCGCCGCCAGGGACTCAAATCCTGCAGTGCCAGATGTGTCCCCTCTGCTTAAGCCAGTACATGTCCAGGCTTGTCTGAAGTTTGCTAGAGAGCATTTTGGATGATCCAGAAGAGGATTGGGTGAATGTCATATGGTCAGATGAAACCATAATATAACTTTTTGGTAAAAACTCAACTTGTCGTGTTTGGAGGAAAAAGAATGCTGAAGTTGCATCCAAGAACACCATACCTACTGTGAAGCATTGGGGTGGAAACATCATGCTTTGGGGTTGTTTTTCTGCAAAGGGACCAGGATGACTGATCTGTGTAAATGAAAGAATGAATGGGGCCGTGTATCGTGAGTTTTTGAGTGAAAACCTCCTTCCATCAGCAAGGGCATTGAAGATGAAATGTGGCTGTGTCTTTCAGCATGACAATGATCCCAATCACACCGCCCGGGCAACGAAGGAGTGTGGCTTCGTAAGAAGCATTTCAAGGTCCTGGAGTGGCCTAGCCAGTCTCCAGATCTCAATCCCATAGAAAATCTTTGGAGGGAGTTATCCGTGTTGCCCAGCGACAGCCCCAAACATTACTGCTCTAGAGGAGATCTACATGGAGGAATGGGCAAAAATACTAGCAACAGTGTGTGAAAACCATGTGAAGACTTACAGAAAACGTTTGAACTCTGTCATTGCCAACAAAGGGTATAACAAAGTATTGAGATGAAATTTAGTTATTGACCAAATACTTATTTTCCACTATAATTTGCAAATAAATTATTTAAAAATCATACAATGTGATTTTTTGGATTTTTTTTTTTTCTCATTTTGTTTCTCATAGTTTAGGTATACCTATGATTAAAATTACAGTCCTCTCTCATCTTTTTAAGTGGTAGAACTTGCACAATTGGTGGCTGGACTAATACTTTTTTTCCCCCTGTACTGTTGATGCATGAATTGCCCTAAATATAATGTAACACATCATAGTTTCCTCTTCAGGAACTCGAGCTGCGTTGAAACGCTACGGGAACGCATTCAGCATGACCATGCTCTGAATCACGTGTGTAATCAGTCATGGGATTAAAGCATGTGCGTGGAACAGCGTCAGCTTCTGTTCATTCAGCAAGCTCTCTGTGATGTGGTGGGTCATTACTATTTTGTTGTGTGAGTCTTATTTCAGTGTTGTTTGTCCACTTATAAGCTCCATTATGTCAAAGCTTCAGTCAAAATAAGCATTTGGGCGAGAGCAGGCAGCGTTCAGGCTGTGTTCCTCCCTGCCCATGCAATATTTCGGTGGGGACACACACAGTTTGTATGCTGTCTGCTAGGGAGCGAAGCATGCAGAGTCAGCTCTCGAGGGAGGAGAGACTGCGCTCGTGGGGTTCGCATATGGATCCGGTGGAGGGAATGGAGACGGGTGAGTCCCTATCTTCTTCCTCACCCACCAGATCCAGCGCCCGTTCTCTGGGATCGGAAGCCCGTTCTGTGGTTTCTTTCCCCCCGGAGAGCGGGCTCGGCGTTTCTCCTGTCTTCCTCCGAGGAGGTTGATGATGGCGTTGATGAGCTCGCCAGTTGCACAAGAACCAGTTGCACAAGCATATTATGTCTAATATTATAATGAGCAGCATTACTGGGGAGCGGAGCTCGCGCAGTCAGGTTTCGAGGGGGCTGATTGTGCTTTTCACGCTGCAAAATGCTCCGCGCTCACAGGGCCACTCCGAGGAGTGTGTCCATGCCTGTGATCTTGCGATTGCGGTCCAGCTGCTGCTGAGGCACGGCGTCGATTGAAATCGCAGGGATCGCACATGATCTGGCGGACGGGTTGGAGACGGGCTCTCCCTATCTCCACCCGCATTCCTTAGATCTAGCACTCTCTCTCGGGGTTCGGAAACCCGGTTTCTTCCCCCTCTGAGTGAGAGCTCGCTGCTGCAGCTATCTTTCTCCGAGGAGATTGATATTGTTTGTATAACCGAGCGGCTTGCGCGCTGCCGAGGCAATGCGTGCATTACATCATTCTCGTTTTTTTATATGAATCTTATCACACCAGACCATAGTTTACTTGTCTGGTTGTTTTGCTGCATTTAATTCTGAGGAATTAAATTAAGTATTTTATCTGACTATGAGAAGTTAGATATACAGGAGCTCTTGGGATAACAATTTCTCGAGTGAGAGCACGTTTTTACCTTTCTTCCTCCAAGGAGGTTGAGGTGGTCAGCGGGGGCTGCTGGGCGGGAGCAGTCCCAACCTACCATGTTCCAGCTCCTCATTCAGTGAGCGTCACTTCTCGTACTCTCCAGAATTTAGAATTAGAGTGGCGCTCCCAGGCCGAAGGCTTCTAGCAGAAGGCGGATCTGCGGACCATCATTATCGCTGGATAGTCTTCGGCTAAAACATCCTGACGCCTAGGGCCCAGGACTTCAGAGGGCCAGCTCCCTCTGGGGAAGAGTGGTGTACACCTCATTATACGGTGCCCATCTCTCCTCAGTGCCCTCAGAAGATCGTTCTGTTAACCCTGCCACCAGTTTGCGTTCAGGGCACAGCAGTACTCCACGCGAACGCTCTCTCAGCACCACCCGAACGTAGCAGTACTAAGAAGGCTCCTCTACCGTCTTCGGATGTCCTCTAAGTAGTTAGTTCAGCCATCCCTGGCCGGTGTCGCCGCTTCAGGCACACGTTCAGGGCACGGGGGGCCCAGCCGCTCTGTTTCACACCAGAGGTCAGTCTCGATAGACTGATTCCGCTTATTAGACTATTTGGCATCGTGGAAAGCTACTGGCCAAATGTGTCTCGGTGTGCCCCGAGCAGCTGTGGTAATGGAAACAAGGAGAACACTCCTCTTGGCGGAAAGGGCCATTGAGGTGGTCCCGGATCCTCTTCGTGCAGGGGAGTCCCAGGGGTTCTAAATCCGGCTACTTGGCTTCATCATTCCAAAGAAGGATGGAGGGTTTCACTGCGAGAGACCTCCTCTAACTTTAGAGAGTGGTCATGCTGAGGCCTCCGCTCCAAGAGCGGCCTTTTTTCTGCGAGTGTCGTCAGGTCTCCTCTCGATAAAGAGAGTTTCTGAAGCCTCAACTCGCCAGAGCTCCGCTAAGACAGTCTGTGAGTTCAGGCTAGCGTGGGGTGTAGAGGCCTCCTCTCACTTTAGAGAGTTGTTATGCTGAGACCTCCACTCCTAGAGCTTTGGCCCATCTCATCCTTCCCCATCACAGGCCGTTTCCGAAGTGGCTTTCAGGGCAAAAAAGCCTTACCAATATCAGGTTCTCTTTCCTTCGGAGGAGGGGGGCCTTTTGAGGTTTGCTTTCGGTGGCGAAGCATACCTATATCGAGTTCTTCCCTTCGGCCTGTCATTTTCACCCCGCACTTTCACGAAGTGTGTTGATGCTGCTCTGGCTCCTCTTTTTACTCCAGGGCATCCGCAAACTCAACCCCATCGACGATTGGTTGATATTAGCTCAATCTGAGCAGATGGCGGCTCGGCATCGAGATGTCGTTCTCGCTCGCGTGAAAAAGCTGGTGTTAAGTCTTAACACCAAGAAAAGTGTGCTTTCTCCAACTCAGAGGACCACTTATTTGGGCGTGTTCTGTGATTCTACCACGTGCAGGCACGTCCCGTAATGCTAGCGGCGGACGCGGCCCTCACCGGTTTGTCTTGTGGAGTCGGAAGGGTCGCCATCTCATATGCACATCAACTTCCCTCAGATGCTGGCCGTGTTTTCTGCATTGAAACGACGTGGGTTCTCCCAGACCTAAGAGATTTTCCATTTGTGGTGTGCCAGACCGTCACACATGCGGGGTGGTCTCTTCTATCAACCACTGGAAGGTCTGGTGTGGTTTCGCTCGCCCCCTTTACAGGCTGGCGCCCAGATCGGTTGTGTGTTTCCCATGCAACTCCTCGTCGCAGTTCAAGAACATCCCGGGCATGGCAATATGTGAGCAACAGCCTGGTCTAGGCCCAGGTAGGGAGGCTTCACCCCAGGGTGGTGAAGCATATATCGAGAGTTTTTGGCAAGGCAGGTGGACCTGTTTGCGACTCTTATGACATCGCACTGTTCCCTCTGGTTCTCTCTGGAATCGATCCAGCTCCAGCTCCATTAGGCGATGCCATGATGGTACAGACGTTGGCCGAGGCTTCGTCTGTCATGCTTTCCCACCCGCTCGCAGTCTCTCCTGGTAGTTCTGGGATAGTTCGACAGGACGGGGTCCGTCTACTGTAGTGGCCCCATTTGAGTATGGTTCTCTTCCTGTTTCCCTCCTCTCACGGCTCTCGGCCTCCATGGGAGATTCCTGTCAGGATGGATCTCCTCTCACAGGCGGAGGGTACGATTCTTACCTCCTCCCGGACTGTGATTGTGGGCCTCTGAGGGGCACAACTTGTAGCTTTCCAGTCTCTCACTTCGAGGTTGTTGAAAGACCACCCGCCAATCCAGGCTCCTCCACAGGAAATGTATTCCCTTGAAGTGGAAGCTTTCACTTCTTGTGGCGGACACTGCCAGCTCGACCCAGTTGACTGCCCTGTTGGTACAGTGCTGGAGTTCCTGCAGGCCTGTTTCTCCACAGGGCTGACCCACTCCACCCTGAATGTCTATGTAGCGGCCATTGCGGCCTACCATGCCCCTCTCGGTGGCCACACCCCCTTGTTACACATTTCCTCCACGGTACACTGAGGCTGAGGCCTCCAGCCAGAGAAGCTTATGCTAAGCGGTGGATCAGGATGCTATTCCATAGCCTCGAGTCCTCTGATCTCCTTTCTCCTTTGGGGGTCAAGGCTCACTCCTTCTGAAGTTGACCTTTGGGCGGGATGTCCCCACCTACTTTGTCAGGTGCCTACCTGCATTCTTCACCACTCCTGGCTCCTTTCTCTCACTTTAGCTGTGATCTTCCACACTAGGGAGGGATTTGTAAGTCTGGCGATGTGGGCATACTCGTTCCCATGAGGCGTGTTTTTATGCAGCTCGATTTCCTGAAGGGGAACGTCTCCAGGTAATGCATGTAACCATGGTTCCCCGAGGAAACGAGACGTTGCGTCTCAGTGCCATACTTCCGGCATCCCTGCAAGCGCTTACTTAATTTCCCAGAAGCTGCCGCTGTAGCCACTGCACGTGCTTTTAAGCGTCCTGGTCACTACGTCACCCTGCCCGTGGCGTCTCGCTCATCCATTGGACTGATAACACACGTGATTCAGAGCATGGTCAAGCTGAAGGCGTTCCCATAGCGTTTCGACGCAGCATCTCGTTCCCTCAGGGAACCATGGTTACATGCGTAGCCTGAGACATTTTTCCCCAACAGTTCCCCAAACGTTCACTTAAGACATAACAGATAATGTTTGCGTGAATACTGAAATACTGTAATATACTGTGTATATTTATCAGGATCGCGCTCAGTCGGAAGCGCTTTTATGCGCGTGCTTCGGATGACAGTCAACGCGAGAAACGAGTGGAGAAAAGGTACTCCTCTCAGAAAATGTAAAAATAAAGATAATTAAACATCTAAAATTATTACTTAATGAACTAATTTTTGTGGAAAAACCTAAAATCGACATTTTTCCCCACTTTTTTTTGGGGGGGGGGGGGGGGGGGGGGGGGGGGGGTGCCTGTAGCTCAAAGTTAGCCCGTGCGCATTCCGACTCATTTTGCCAGCAGGGGTCACAATTGTTGAATAAAGTTGTTATTTTTGTTTTTTTGCGCACAAAATGTATTATCATAGCTTCATAAAATTACGGCTGAACCACTGATGTCACATGCACTATTTTGTAGTGATGGCGAAGTGAAGCGTTCTTAACCAAAAGGGTTCATTACTCGAAGCTTTTCAACACAGTTTATGTTGTGGCCATCTAGTGGTCATAAAAATGAATAACACCTTCCAAAGTGTTATGTTCATTACAGCCGGTGGTTTCACATCTGGTTCTACAACTGATTCATTGTTTTATTTTATTGTATATAAATAATGGTCATTGTCAAAGTCATTCATTTGTGTCGGTGTACTGGCACTAAAATAAGTAAAATAAATGAAACATAAATTCCTAAATTAAATCTGTGATCTGTCTATTTTAACTCTGCCTCAGTCCTGTTATTTCATAGGCCAAGTTCATTTGAGCTAAATATTTAATTACGATATTGAAAAAAAACAATGATAACACATTGTAAAGTAATATAACGTCAAGTCAAGTCAAGTCACCTTTATTTATATAGCGCTTTTAACAATACAGATTGTGACAAGGCAACTGAACAGCATTAATTAGGAAAAGAATGTGTCAATAATGCAAAATGTCAATAGTAAACACTCATTTTTCAGTTTAAAGACAGTTCATCATTCAATTCAATGATGTCATCATCCAGCTCAGTTTAAATAATATCTTGGCAATTATGTCAACGATAAAGCTGGAAATGAAGTGTCCCCAACTAAGCAAGCCAGAGGCGACAGTGGCAAGGAACCAAAACTCCATCGGTGACAGAATGGAGAAAAAACCTTGGGAGAAACCAGGCTCAGTCGGGGGGCCAGTTCTCCTCTGACAAGACGAACCAGCAGAACGGAAAAATCTATTTAAGACGTAATAAAACAGACGATGAATAATATTAACAGCAATTATTATATGATGCAATCAAACTTATAGCAAAATTTGGTAGTTCTGTATGTTGTTTCAGGGTTGGCATCATCTGAGGTCCTCTGAGGAGTTGCATCATCTCTTCTCAGGTGTTCTGGATCCAGACTGAAGCTTGTGTAAATCCTAGTTACCACGGGATGTCAAAGACAGAGAAACAAATACAAACATAATTAGCGTAGCTGCTGTTCCAACCAAGCAAAAATGATTTGTTTAACCCGAACTAACGAATAATAATGTGCATTTGATTAGATATAACTGCAGTAAAAGATTATGACTGCAGTAAAAGATTATGAGATGCATTATTTTAATGCTTGGCCAAAGAGATGAGTCTTTAATATAGTTTTAAACAGAGAGAGTGTGTCTGAACCCCGAACGTTATCAGGAAGGCTATTCCAGAGTTTGGGAGCCAAATGCGAAAAAGCTCTACCTCCTTTAGTGGACTTTGATATCCTAGGTACTACCAAAAGTCCAGAATTTTGCGACCTTAGGGAGCGTGTACTGGATTGTAGCGTGGTAGAAGACTAGTTAGGTACGCAGGAGCTAACCCATTAAGGGCCTTATAGGCAAGAAATAATATTTTGTAGCTGATACGGAACTTAATAGGTAGCCAGTGCAGAGACTGTAAAATTGGGGTAATATGATCATATTTTCCTGACCTGGTAAGGACTCTAGCCGCTGCATTTTGGACTACCTGTAGCTTGTTTATTGAAGATGCAGGACAACCACCTAGCAGTGCATTACAATAGTCCAGTCTAGAGGTCATGAATGCATGAACTAGCTTTTCTGCATCAGAAACAGGTAATATGTTTCGTAACTTGGCAATGTTTCTAAGATGGAAGAATGCCGTTTTTGTAACATGGGAAATATGATTTTCAAAAGACAATTTGCTATCTAATATAACACCCAGATAACGTAAAGGAAATGGCGCTGAGGTTAGCTTCGTTTGAACCAAATACTGAAGCAGTCACATGGTTTTCAGACGAACGAAGCTTCAAACGTCATAGATCACGTGCTTTTGGCAAAATGAATCAAGCTCCGATACAGTGCTTTGATGTGAAAAGTCAAGCATAACAGTGTCATTCAGTGTCGAGCATAACATTACTACTATGTCTATGTTCTTGGTACCTTCCTGGGCCTTGAACGTGGTAGGACCCTTGCTGTCTATGGAGGGTCAGAAAGCTGTCGGATTTCAACAAAAATATCTTAATTTGTTTTCATAAGATGAACGAAGGTCTTACAGGTTTGGAACAACATGAGGGTGGGTAATTATTGACATAATTTTCATTTTTGGGTGAACTATCCCTTTAACACACAGTCATAGAGGTGGTCCTGCTAAAATATAATTTTCCATTTTTTTTCCCGTTTTTTTTCATTATGTTTCTGAATGTCGGTTTCACATCATGACTTTGATTTGGCAGACAAATGTTTTTCAAATAATAATAATATGTTAAGCAGTTTTCTTGGAAAAGTATATTTTAACAGTAAGGTAGATCTTCTTTTCAGAGATTTTTCAAATTGTGCCCCTTTTAATTCAGAAATTAAAAAACATTATCATCACTGAAGAGGTTTGTTCAAGGAGTTGTATTGTATAAATTGCATTTTAATGTATGTTTTAATAAATTAATTGATTAGACAAAAATGAGCATCACATCATTGACCCTTCCCCTTTTTACAACCGAAACATTAGGCAAACAAACATTAGGCCTAAGATATGGCACTGGTGGGAATTAATGTCTATTTGTAATGAATGTGAAAGCCAGTCAGAGTACAGAAGTAGGGTTACACTGCCAATACGGTCTGAAATTACAGCCTTTCCGCAGTGCAAATTAATGAAGTCGACAAACACTGGACAAATGCATGTGACCAAGCTTTAACGAACATCTGTGATGGTACAGGGCTC
Source organism: Sinocyclocheilus anophthalmus (assembly GCA_018155175.1). NCBI lineage: Eukaryota > Metazoa > Chordata > Actinopteri > Cypriniformes > Cyprinidae > Sinocyclocheilus > Sinocyclocheilus anophthalmus. The sequence goes on from JADLZN010004518.1 coordinate 27,713, forward strand.
TGAGGGGAATTCCTCATAAAGGGGCCATACAACTAAATTTATGTTTCTTCATGTATTACCACACCTTTAAATAATAGAGTAAAATAAATAGCATCCATTAAACTGATCGCATTGTGCTAACTCAAATTGTATTTATTATGCTAATGGTACATGAAATTAAGAAAAAGATCTTGATGTCAGGAGATTTAATTAATGGACTTTCTGAGAAAGCGCAGAGATGTAATTCATTTCGGGGTAAGCGAGTCTCATTTGCAGTTGCATGGGTCCGAGCACTGCTGATTGCATGAGTTATTATTGCAGATGTGCCACTCACAGTGAATTCCCTTCATTAGAAATGAACACCTAATTATATAAAGCAGCTAATTAAACATACTATAGCACTGCAATGACTCATTAATACACGGCTCCTGTACATAACTGCTATGACTTGAGCATTTCAATGCATCTCTATATTTAAGCAAACAATGTTATTAAGGACACTAATAGGGAGCTCAGCACCTTTTTCTCAATCCGTTTTATTGATTGTTTGTTTTTTATCCACCTGCCATCTTTCTTCACCAGGTGCACCTTTTATGGTTTCAGTTCACATTCAGTGAATTTGTGCAGCCTTCTTCAAGGGACTCATAATCAAATTCACTACATAGCATAGATAGGAATTTGTAATTATAACAATGTAGGACAAAACAAAAGAGATTGGAAAACTATCCAGGCCACTGTATTGAATCTCAATCACACAAGTTCCAATTTTCACCTTCCTATACAAACACACACTTTATACCATCACTAAGCCCCATAATTCATTGCTAATTAGAAATGCTTCAGAATACACAAATGCTCCAAGAAAATGGGGAAGTCATTAATCGAGCGCTCTAAGTGTAACACTTTATTCCAGTAGCTGTGTATGTTTGTGTGCACAAGCATGTTAGAAAGACAGTCATTACGCCACTAGTTGGCGACAAGCGACTGTGTTTATGAGTGAGTCACTGAACCATTGATTCAAGCAATTATATACTCATTGATTCATTATAAATTATGTGTTGCTTGGAGATGCTGCCCAGTTCATGTTTTGTCTTCATTTGGAAATGTTACCCTTCAGGAACTCGCTTTGGGAACGCCCCTGCGTGACCTCGTTCTGAAGCACGTGTCAAATCAGTCCAATGGAGCAGCGAGACGTCACGAGCGGGGTGACGTAAGCACCAGAAAGTATAAAAGCGCATCCGGCAGAGCGCAAACCAGCTTCTGCTCTTCAGTAGCGCTCTGTGTATGTGTCTGTCTATTTATTGTTGTCTGTCCGCACAAGCACTCATTTATATAAAACAATGAGAAAGTCTATGGTGGGTGAATGGCATTACAAACGCTGTGTTCCTCCTTGCCCACGATATCTGGCGGCGGGGGATACACACGATTTGTGTGTCATTTGTTTGGGAGCGGAGCATGCACGGTCAGCTTTCGAGGAGCTGATTGTCATCACTGCGAGTTACTCTCGCTGCGTATGCTCCGCTCTCGCCTGGCTGTGTTTGATGAGAGCGGCCAGGCTCGCGATCCCGCTGGCAGTGGTCCCGTTGTTGCCGAGGCACAGCACAGACTGTTGTCATGGGGATCGCAAATGGATTTAGCGGAGGGATCCGAGACAAGCTCGTCCTTTTCTCGGTCCTCACCCACTAAATCCGCGGCTCTCTCTCAGGGTTCGGAAGCCCGCGCTGCAGTCTCTTCCCCCTCCGAGTGAGAGCTTGCTGCTGCTATCTTCCTCCGAGGAGGTTGATGTGATGAGCGTCGACACAGAGGAGACTGTGGACTCGCCACCACAGTCCCTCGCGTATGAGGTGTGATTCGTGTATGGGGTGTGTTTCGTGAACCTTAACGACCGTCCAGGTCCAAAATACAATATAATTTAGCCAGCCCAGAAACGCAGGACCCTCGCCTAAAAATACTAGAACGAGCGTTTTCTGAATCCATATAACAGCCTTACACGACGGGGGCCTTCCGTTTTTCTTTTTTCCGTTTTTTTCCCGATCTCCATGCTGAGGTGTCAAGTTCGTGGGAGAAACTGTACTCATCCCGTATTTACAGCCCCACAGTCTCAAATTATGCAAAAGAACATTGTGGGGCTGAATGATAAGGGATATGGGGCGATGCCAGTGGTGGAGCAGACGCTTGCGAGCTATCTCTCCCCATCCTCAGCATCGTCCCTGAAGGCCCCGAAGCTTCCCACCAGGCCCGTTAGGCTTACATCGAGTCTGGTTGGGAAAGCTTATACGGCGGCAGGTCAGGCTGGCGCATGTTTGCACACCATGGCAGTTACAAGCATACCAGGCTGACCTGCTCAGGGGTGGGGCTGCTGAGCAGGAGAAGCCCAAGCCATCAAGCTCATCATATCGCCAGTCTCAAAAACAGAGCGTTGCAACCCGCACCCCTCCACAGAAAGATCGGGGGTCGGGGCGACGCTCTCAATCGGGAGACCGAAAATGGATCTGTGGACCGTTATTTTGTCTAAGAGGACCTCGGCTAAATGGTCCTACCATTGTCAGGTCCCTGAGGGCAGCCCACCTGGGGAGGAAAGGATAACACCTCAGTATACGGTGCCCAATCCTCCTCAGTGCCCTCACAGAGGCTTATTGATACCCCTGCCACCCACGGTGCTTCAGGGCTCAGTGAGCTCCTACGAGCGAAAATCCCAGCTGCCTGTCCCGGGCAACGGTACGGCACGGGAGTAGCTCGCGCCCGGGCGGGTGTCAAGTGAGGGTGCTACAGCAGTCAGGGCGGTTGTTCCCTCAGTGCCCTCACGGTGGTTCATTGATACCCCTGCCACCTCGGTGCTTCAGGGCTCAGTGAGCTCCGACGAGCGAAATTCCCAGCTGCCGCCCGGCAACGGTACGGCAAGGGAGAGCTCGCCCCCTCAGGTCTGGAGGGGGGGTCGTTCCCTACAGTCATGCACGGTTCAGCACCGAACTGGCTCCTCTAATAATACCAGAGGCCAGCCTCGAGAGGCTGGTTCCCTTAGTAAAAATAAAAACAAATAAAATTTTTCTGGAAGCGTGGAAACTTCTACCAAATATCTCAAAATGGGTCCTGCAGATTGTAGAGAAAGGTTACAGAATCCAGTTCGGTTCTCGTCCACCTCGTTTCAACAGGGTCATCCCCACACTAGTGGGCCCCAAGCAGGCTCTGGTAATGGAACAAAAAGTAGATACTTCCTTGAGGAAGGGTGCCATAAAGGTCTGCATCTCTCCGTTCCGAAGAAGGATGGGGGGTTGCGTCCGATCTTAGATCGCTGTCTTCTGAACCGCGCTATCAAACGGCTTCGGTTCAAGATGCTCACTATCAAGCAGATAGTATCTCAAATCCAGTCCGAGGACTGGTTTGTTACGATAGATCTCAAAGACGCTTATTTCCATGTTTCCATCCTCCCTCAACACTGGAAGTTCCTAAGGTTTGCTTTCGGGGGCGAAGCATACCAATATCGAGTTCTTACCTTCGGCCTGTCACTCTCACCTTGCATTTTCACGAAGTGTGTGGATGCTGCTCTGGCTCCACTGCGACTCCAGGGCATCCGCAATCTGAATTACATTGATGATTGTTTGATACTAGCTCAATCAGAGCAGATGGCGGCTCGGCATCGAGATGTTGTCCTCGCCCATATGAGAGAGCTGGGGTTAAGACTAAACACCAAGAAGTGATACCTTTTGGCCTGCTGTACATGAGACCCTTGCAGTGGTGGCTCAGAACTAAGGGATTTTCCCCAAGGGGGAATCCGCTTCGCATGATCAAGGTCACGTAAGCATGATCAATGCTTACGTGCCTTAGACATGTGGAAGAAAATGTTGGTGCCTGGTTCAAGGCTCGATGTTAGGGGCTCCTTGTCGTCGCGTAATGCTAACGACGGATGCCTCTCTCACGGGCTGGGGAGCGGTCTTGAGTGGCCGCTCTGCCCAGGGTCTGTGGGAAGTCCATCATCTCTTTTGGCACATCAACTGGCGCCGCCATAATCCTTCTGTGGGCTCAGGGGAAGCTCCTCTCTCTAAGAGCAGTTTACATCCCTGGGTATCTAAATCAGGGGGCAGATATCCTGTCGAGACAGGGTCTGAGGCCCGGGGGATGGAGGCTCCACCCCGAGGTGGTGGAGCTCATTTGGAGGGAATTTGGCCAGGCAGAAGTGGATCTATTTGCGTCGCAGGAAGCAACACACTGTCCGCTCTGGTTCTCTCGGAGCCTCACGGCGCCAGCTCCACTGGGGTTTGGGGGGGTTTTTGGATGCCATGGTGCAGACGTGGCCGAGGCTTCGCCTGTACGCTTTTCCCCCGATCGCTTTGCTCCCGGGAGTTCTGGAGAGGGTATGCTGGGATGGGGTCTGTCTGTTGCTAGTAGCCCCATTCTGGCCGGCCCGAGTATGGTTCTCGGACTTGGGTCCCTCCTCGACGGCTCTCCGCTGGAGATTCCGATCAGGAGGGACCTCCTCTCTCAGGCGGGGGGCTCCATTCTTCACCCCTGGAGTTATGGAATCTGTGGGCATGGCTCCTGAGGGGCCACAGCTCCTAGCATCTGGTCTCTCAACTGAGGTTGTTGAGACCATCCTCCAATCAAGAGCTCCCTCAACGAGGAAACTGTACACCTTGAAGTGGAAACTTTTCACTTCATGGTCCGGACAGCGACTGCAGGACCCATCCCTGCCGGGCTATTGGTACAGTTCTGGAGTTTCTGCAGGAGCGATTCTCCTGGGGTTATCTCCCTCCACTTTGAAGGTATACGTGGCGGCCTTAGCTACTTACCACGCCCTTCTGGGTGGTCAATCATTGGGAAGACACCCACTTATCACTCGTTTCCTCCGTGGCACCCTGAGGCTGAGGCCGGTACAGTGCACTAAGGTGCCCTCATGGGACCTGGCTGTGGTTCTGGAGGGCTTATGCAGTGTCCCCTTTGAACCCATAGAAGAAGTTCAAGTCAAGTTTCTCACGCTCAAGACTATTTTTCTCCTTGCTATTTCCTCACTTAAAAGGATCGGGTATCTTCAGGCACTTTCTGTTTCGTGCCTGAAATTTGCTCCAGGCATGGTTAGGGCATTCCTTTACCCTAAGGTGCCCACTTCTTCACCAGGGCCCATAGTACTTCAGGCATTCTGTCCTCCTCCGTTCAAGGAAGTAGGCCAAGAAGGCTTAATCTGCTCTGTCCAGTTCGAACACTGGACGCTTACGCATACAGAGCTGCCCCTTGGCGTAAGGCAGATCAGCTATTTGTTTGTTTTGGTCCACCAAAGAAAGGATATCCGGCGACGAAGCAGACCATGAGTAGGTGGGTGGTCAAGACCATCACACTGGCCTACGAGTCCTCTGGCCTCCCGTCACCTGTGGGGGTCAGAGCGCACTCGACCAGGAGTATGGCGGCCTCCAAGGCTTTCAAATTGGGTGTGGCCTTGCAGGACATTTGTGCTGCGGCGGGCTGGTCCTCTCCGCACACTTTTGTCCGTTTTTACAACCTACACCTGGCATCTACACCAGGTTCCCAAGTTCTCTCTTCGTGATGTGCGTCGCAAGCGTAGCACACAGCGAGTAGGCAGACGGTTTGTGAGGTGGATGGCTGCGTGGGTATTCTCATTGGGGGCCCAAACGACTTCGGACGCAGCTTGAGTTCCTGAAGGGGAATGTCTCTAGTTTACGTATGTAACCATGGTTCCCCGAGGGAACGAGACGCTGCGTCTCTTTGCCATACTCCCTGCATCCCTGCAGGCGCTACTTCATCGAAGCTGGTTTGCGCTCTGCTGGATGCGCGTTTATACTTTCTGGTGCTTACGTCACCCTGCTCGTGACGTCTCGCTACTCCATTGGACTGATTTGACACGTGCTTCAGAACGCGGTCACCCAGGGGCGTTCCCAAAGCGACTTCGTCTCAGCGTCTCGTTCCCTCGGGGAACCATGGTTACATACGTAACCTAGAGATATTTTCATTGCAGAGTAAAAAATAGATCTTCAGCATTGTGTCTAAATTTACTCAATATTAACTCAATATAACTCAATATTTTATAGTTGTATAAAATCAATATCATACTTGTCTGAATTCGTGACTTACTTGCTGTTGTGATATTAAGTAAATAAATATCCCTTATTAAGGCCCTATTGTTCTTCGAAAGATTACTATTTTGTTTTTGTTTTGTAATATCACCTATTCATATTGCACTGCAAAAAAATTCTTCTTAATAAGTTTTACATTCGTCTTACTGCTCTGGCAGACTATTTTTTACTCTTACTGTTTTAAAGGAATAGTTTGCCCAAAAAAATTACACTTTTGTCATCATTTACTGGCCCTCACATCTTTTTATGACATTCATCAGACTTTAATTCATCTTTGAAACACAAATGAACATATTTTTTATGAAATCTGACACACTTTCTGTCTCTCCATTGAAAGTCTATTCACCCAAAACTTTGAAATGTTTTATGAAAAATGCAAGTAACCATAATCCATATGAGCTTCTGTTGACCATATTTAATGTTCTTTATGTACAGTATGTGCATTGATCAATTATATGTTGTTAAAAGCCTAAACTAAATCATCATATAAACTGATAATCAAATATCGATAAAAAATATCTCCATTTAAGTTTGGAATGACATGAGGGTGAATAATTGATGAACTCTTGACATGAGACAAACATGAGAAAAACTGAGGATTTTTAGATATTTTAACCATGAAATAAGACAAGAATACTCATGAATAAAATGATTTAGGTGATGCTTCACACCCAATGCAACTTATACTACATTTATAGCAGTATAGTCTCCCTGGAGAAACCTTTTCTTCTCCTGATAACACTTGCCAACACCAACCTATGTAAGAGATATTACTGTGAAAACAGTAGTGCAGTCCTAAGTTTGTACTGCTGTGGTTTAACATACACATATACTTAAGATATGATTCATAGCTTTCATTACTCCTGCCACAATGCTATTTAAACAAATATAGCTGCTTCATAACAGCCTACAATATACATGTCACATAATTAAAAGTGTTCATTACACCTTGTTCAAATAACACTCACTTCCCAGGCTCTGTTTCGTGAGAAAACATTCATTGTCCTGCCTCAGTCCAGCAGGCGGTTCAAAAAAGGCCTCTCGGTGGAGGTTCAACTCTGTCTGCTTCTGGGTAATGCAAAGCCTTCCTGAAAGTCTGGAGATCTGACAGTGACTCGACGTTGAGCTGTGTTAATTATTGTAATGGCACACATTCTTATTAAGACATTGTTTCCGTGTCCCGGGGCCTCGTGGAGTCCAAGTGGTGGTATTGCTCACTCGTATGCAACCGTGTCGTTTTGTTCATCACGACATGACTACGTTTACATGGTCATCAGTAATCTAATTATTTACCTTATTCTAAATAAGCCAATATTATGGTGTTTACATGAGTTGCTTTAGAATATTCCTTTCATGTTCCTGTTTTACATGTTATAGTACATAGTTTGATTAATGGCACACGTCATTACGTCCCACATGACGCCATCCGACGTCCCTTTCGGAATTTCACGTATAAACATATAGTTCGTCTTAGTGATGATGCCATGTACAGTTTCATTTTTAATTTTATGAAAAGCTTCAAGTGCAGTTAATTATTTGTTTATTTTAATTTACATTTATTATTATTAACAATTATTATTTTACGACGGCAGGTGTTGAAGCTCTTTTATTTGCCGTCAAACGGTTGACCACTGCCATGTTTGTATCCTGTCGCAAAATGCGGCGAAAAGTCCTACGCGTAATAATGTGATTAAGGTGTTTACATGTCTATAGTGCACTTCAGTAATGCGACTAAAATAGGAATACTCCACATGTCTTAATTCGATTTCTGTTTACTTCTAATATGGCTTTAGCCAGATTAAGGTAATCAAAAATCTCTGTTTACATGGTAGATTCTTAATCAGAGTATTGTCTTAATCGTGTTAAAATCGGATTATTGTTGTCCATGTAAACGTATTCAATGATGCCCTCGTTAGTGTAGACAGCTGTTCCTCCCAGCCAAAGACAAGGCCATGGCAGCGGGGGCAGGCTCCATTAGGTCAGGACAAGCAGTGGCACAACTCAGAAAGGGGAGGGCATGCAAGTGTGTACCCCCACTGCATCAGAAAAAGCAGCGTGCCACAAGGTGGCCTAATGTTAGTGAGTAATCAGAGGAAGAGGAATAGGAAGAGGGTGCCCTATAGGACACATCATTTGCACAAACCCCACCCTTTTCCCGAGACACCCACTTCCTAAGTCCTTGCGGCAGGCTCCCACAGGCCCTCACCCTTTCCTAAAGCAAACATGCATGCTACCAGAATTGAAAATTGATGCATGAAGAATCAGCGGTGGAATTTGTATCTCACATGCAAATATGCACATACACTGCCTTCAGGCATAACCTGAAATATTGTATTATAAGATCCAAGCACATGAATGGTCATGCGAAGTTTGCATGGTTTCCAGAGCAATGCCAGAAAAGAACCATTTTGGGTTCCCTAAAGAATCTTTCAGTGAACAGTTCCTAAAATAACCATTTTTTTTCTTAATGTGAAGAACATTTTAAAATGTCCCTATTATGCCATTTCGAATATTGCCTTTCGTGTAGTGTGTAATGGAGCTGTATGTGAATAAGCAATCTGCAAAGTTGTAAAGCCAAAAGTGCACGATAAATAAAGTTATTGTCTCCCAAAGGAAACAATTGACTATGAACAGCCTAAACGAGTTGTCAGTAATTTGAATCCCACTTCCGTGACGGCTACACGTCAAGGGGTAACACATTTGCATAATGCCTGCCTACCTTCTACGCTGGCCGGCCGCGAACAACTTGACCCCACCCTCAAACACTGTAGCTTGTTCATGTCAAGAAGACACTGTGTCCCATGCTGTGAAAGTAAATTTGTTTTATTTTCACTTCCGAAAGATGAGGTTGCAAAGAATCAGTGGTTAAAATAATTTTTTCCACAGTACCACAGCAGTACAACCCCAATCTTTTTTGTGTTCCTATCATTTTACTCACAGCTGCTTCCCTAATCTCGGGCAGTTCAACATGGGATTCACAAAATGCTTGCCTTGAAAGATGGTTCACTACCCAGTTTATTTGGACTAGCTGGCTCCACTGAATCACAACCTGTAAGTATGATAAATAATAACTGTTTATATTTTCTATCGATCGTTCAAAATACGGAACTATGGCAATGGGCATAACATTCCGAAACGCACTGTACGCGGTAGACCAGTCACAACAGACTGGGCCATCTGACCAATCAGAGCAGAATAGTCTCATGTAGGGGCAGACTGGCCATCTGGACTTTCTGAAGAAGTCCAGAACATCCGTCAGCCTGGATGGTTCATTATCAAAGTCATCATCAAACAGTGTCAGTGACGTTGACAGCCGACAAAAGGGGGCCCTATAATGCAATCTTTTTTTGCTTATAATAAAATGAAACTGACGTGAAAGAGAGTGGCCTCGTGATGGCAAGCAAAAAAAAAAGCTAAAGGCGGTTGGGAGAAGCTAAAAGAAAAAAAGCTAAGTCCTTAGAGACTGATGCTACAAAATGCAAAAAAATAAATAAATATATAACAGAGATGTTTGGCAATAATGCTGCCAGCTGCAGTGCAACTGCAGGCAGCAGTAACCCTAATCTTGAGCCTGATGAGGGAGAGACAGCAGCAGTTGCTCCTGAGCCAATGGTTCTGGTGAGTTGCCTGTCAGTCAATGCGATACATTGACTGCTGTAATATTGTGAGATAGTAGTGGCTGTGTGTAGTTCCGGTGGGGCCTATTTGGGGGAAAATCCAGGGCCGTTTTTTACTCCCAGTCTGTCCCTGGGCTCACGGAAAGGAGGGGTATAGAGAGACTGAATTTTAGAGCTGCTTCGAACGAATCATTTGAGAATCACTGGAAAATGTGGTGATATTAAATGCATATTTTGAGAAAACTAAAGCGTTTTTTGACCTTGTATGCATGTAAACATACTGTAAGAGACCAAAACAATATTAGGAACCTTAAAATGGCATAATAGGGGCACTTTAATAATCCATAGAACCTTTTTTCACCATATAAAATTGCAATGGAAAGGTATGTTGACTATTCTTCATGGAACCATAAAGAACCTTTATTTTTAAGAATGTGGTCTATTAGTACTTCCTATATTGTTCCTAAGTAATGACTTTGGATGGGGCATTTTGATGTTAAACATAGAAGTCTTGTTAAGGAAAATTAGTGATGCAAATGTTTTTTTGTTTTTTTTTCATGCTATATTTTAATAATATCAAGATGCTATGTTAGAATGAGCTTACAGACAATACATTTTATAAAGTTAAAGGAATAGATGAGAGTCCAAACAGCTGATACTGTAAAAACATCACAATAATCCATGAGCAATCCACATGACTATTCCTTTAATCGAGTGATTCATTCACCTTCCAATGTAAAAATGTTTTTAACATGGGACAAACAAGAAATAACTAGACAGCACTCTATATATATAATATATATATATATATATATATATATATTATATAAAATATAATTAAAATTAATAGAAAAATTTGCTTTTTTATTTTAATAATAATGTAGAATAGTTTAACAACACCAAATGCCCATCGTGGAAGTCCAGTGCTTCCCAGCCACATAAGCAGCAATAGATTCTGGCAAACATGCTCCTTGATTAGCTCTCAGAGAAGCACTATGCTCTCATTAAACCTTTGCAATACCCTTAGTGAGAACATAACAAGTTTATCCTCTACTCCACTGCAGACAGCAAAAGCACGGGATATTAGAAAGGAGCTCTACGTTCCCTCGCCAAAATCCAACCAAATCTTGGAAGAACTTTCTTTCACTCACTTCCGTCTGCTGCTCTGAATGCCAATCAGCACGTACCAACTTCCATTTTTAGAAGCTGGTATAGTAATCAAACCAGATGACCGCATATTTCTGCTCTCTCTCTCTCTCTCTCTCCACACACACACTCTCTCTCTCTCTCTCTCCATCTCTCTCTCTCTCTCTCTCTCAGGAAGAACAGTAATGAGGCAAAGCAACACCGCTCCCACAACCTTTGGATTTCACACACTTTCAAACTGTGAAATGTAACCTAGGTTTAATCAGGAATTTGATAAAAAATAAAAAAATAAATAAAATACATGTATTTCATTATTTGATGGTATTTAGATCAATACAATTTGTCTGTGTCCATAGAAATGTGGCAAAGGCAAAAAATGTGTCTGCTTATTTAATCTGAGTGTGCTAACTATAAAGCTTTAATTTCACTATCATCTCTAGGATCTAGCTGAAACTGGTATTCTTTGTGGGGCACCCTTCTGTTGCTGCCACAGAAAGCCTTTGAAAAACAAATTCCAGTGAATAAAAGAGAAAAAGATTAATATGTCATTAAGGCAGCGCCTAATTGCAGTCGATTCTAAGCAAACTTAAATTCAATTTACGCTCATTAAAATGAATATGTGCGTTTCTTCCTTTCTCCCCATCATTGCTTTGAACTCGCAGATGAGAACAAGGGAATAACTCCTTATTAAATAGAGGGGAGTTTATTTGGCCCTATTGTAGGCTAGCCACTTTGATTTTGGCACAGATCGAAGAGGAAGAGCAGCTGGAGGAGAAATCAAGCTGAAACCAAGCCTCGGAAAATTGACGGAAACGTGAGCGTAATAATACTTAATAATTAATCGCACAAACATGTCGAGCGCATAAAGTACTCTGCAAAGAAACACTCAAATGGTCATTTGCATAATTGACACTGGGTCCCCCCCCCCCCCCCCACCCCCCACCATAACCGTCATCCCATGCAGCATGCCCCCCCTCCCCCTCCCCCCGTAAATGAATAATGAAGATAATAAAAGATGTTGCTAAAATTGGGCACAATAACAGCAAAATTTCATCAAGGCCCCCGCGCTCTGATTAATCTGCTCTTGCAAATCAGCACAATGAGGAGAGAGAGGACGGGAAGCGCGTGATTAACAACGCCTGGGACCGTTGCGCTGGGCACGCTGCCCTGCGCGCGAGCCGCCCCTCCGCGCGCAGCTGCTGCGCTCGCGCTGTCTGGCGGTGCCGCCGCCCGGAGGAACACGACCAACTTTCCGCTGCCATCATTTGTAATGGTCGTTAACCCCCCTCGCGTACCGGTCCGTGGTTTAAAGCCTCATTAGGCCCTTTCCCGTTTCGTATTCCACCTCGAGCGCACCTCGATCTTAAATTAGCCTACCTTGGAAACAAATGAGCAAGCCTGAGGCTTTTTTCTCTGTTTATGTGGGGGTTTGCGGTAGATATTGTCCCCCAACTCGAGGCTGGTTCTTTAAATGATTCAGTGCGTGATGAAACGGAAACTAATTTAGGTTGTTAGAAACTGGATTACAGTTCGTAGGATGTTTTGTTGGCATTAAAGATTATGTTATTACCGCGCTCTCATTGATTTAAAGGTGCTTACACAGGCTGCGTCCTTTAAATCATGGAGACTCTATGAAACACTGAGTTTAACAGGGCATAGGTGTACAATATCCCTGCCATCTAATTTGATGAGTAAACACAGCATGAAGACCTAGGCTACATACCTCTGTGAATGTTAAAGGAAAATATAACTCCACAAGTGTTTCTCTCCCTCCCTCTCTTGGTCAAGAAGCTGACAGTACTGCCATCATTTAGATAATAACTGCTCATTTAACAATGTTTACCAGGAATGAAAAGCAAGCGGAATCATATATTTTCCCTTTTATACTCCTACTTAAGTCATTAATAGTAAAATAGCTTGATTAAATTCATGACTGTGGAATATAGTTTAATATCACTGAATTGAGACTCATCGTGATTTTGCTTTATGTAAAGGTAGGAGTGTCATGTCCTTTTCTTGGTCATTGTCCATCACGTTTAAAACTATTTGCATATTGCCTTATTTTTAATGTACAGTGGGTATAGAAAAGAATCAGCCCCTTTAAAATAATCACTTTTTTTTTTTGCTTTGCAGCCTGAAATGAAGACAGGCACAGTTTGTGTTTTATCCACTGTATTTACTCAGTGCACCTTATAACATCCAAGTGAAAGATATAACACCAACAAAAAATTCCAAAGGCTTTAGCAATGCCTAGAAACACAGTGAAGTCTATTAATAAGAAGTGGAAGATATTCGGTACAACACAGACCCTCCCTGGAGCAGGACGTCACTCCGAAATTCTGCACAAATGTGGCTTGTATGGGAGGTTTGCAAGAAAAAAGCCACTCCTCAAGAGAGGCCACATGCAGCCCGACTGTTGGGGGGAAAAAGCTTTACCAAAACACACCTTGAAGATTCCACATTGAAGAACACATGGAAAAAGGTGTTATGCTATATGTCTGGCGGAAATCCAATACAACTCCCCATCCATTCCAAATAACAGCATTCCTACTGTAAAGCATGGAGGTGGTAACATCCTGTTATGGGAGTGTTTCTCTGCAGCAGGGACTGAATCACTTTCGGGATGAAGGAAATCTAAAAAATTGAGGAAATCTGCTGCCCTCTGCCAGAAAGTTGACAATGGGAAGAAAGTTTTCCCCCATTGACCCAAAGCACACAGCAAAACTGAGCAGACAGTGGGTGAAGTAGAAAAATGTGAATGTCCTTGCATGGCCTAGTCCGAGCCCAGACTTAAAGACCATTGAAATCTGTGGAATGACTTGAAGACTTGCAGTCCACAAACGCTCACCATCAAATTTAACTGAACTTGAGCAATTCTGCAAAGAATAGTGGGCAAATATTGCAAAGTCTAGAATGTGCAAACTTAGTATCGACAATCCTAACAGGCTTAAAGCTGTAAATAAAGCAAAGGGTGCTTCAACGAAATACTGACACAAGGGGGTGATCCTTTTTCCAACTCAGTGATTCTGTTTTTGTGTTTGTTTTGTTTTTTTCTGACATGTTTGTGTTATATCTTTCACTTAGATGTTATAAATTGCACTGAGTAAATACAACTGGATAAAACAAAAAATGTGTCTGTCTTCATTTCAGGCTGCAAAACAACAAAAAGTGATTATTTTAAAGGGTCTGTGATTCTTTTCTATATCCACTGTATTTAGTTTGTTATTACCTCACTTTACCACGGGACATTTTTCTCATCATCATTTTAATTAGTGGCATTTTTTGTGATTAAGTGCTGAAATTATCGTTAATGGTTAGTTGGTAATTGCAGTAGCAATAAGGTTGAGTTATGCATTTAGTATCAGATATATACAAGCACCCCTCCACCCCATAATAAAAAAGACAACAAATGAAAAAACAACAGATGGGAGATGAGAGCACTCTCAATGTGCGAGTTCTCAGTTGCCATTCACCCAAGTGCTTAAACACACATTCTATGTGATTAACAGAGAACACACATTAAGAGCAACTATATGAGTCAGATATGGGAATGAGACTTCAGAACAAAAATATAAAATCACTTTCACTTTTCACTTCTCCCTCCCACTGATCATTAGTCTGCGATTTGCTACGACAAAATATTTAAAAGCGTTTCAGATGTTCAATAAGCCCACATCAGTTCCTTGAGATATTAATAAAGATATCAATGTGACAATTACACCCAAGTCTCTTCTAAAACACAGAGGTTCAGAGGGAAATGAACCTCCAGTTGCATAAAAGACATTCCAGGTGATATTTTAATGTCACTCAGCTCTTTCTTTTGCACTTTAGAGATAAAAAACTAATGGAAATTAATTGCTGAAATAGTTAAACAATCATTCAGTGTTTAATTCTGGAAAAGATGAGTTATTCAGTTAACTTCTGAACAGTCATTGTGTTAAGAAATAGGGATTCCAACAAGTAAAAAGCTCTTGTCTGACAGAATTTGTAGTCAGTTTGAAATAATTTGGACATACAGTATGCTACCATTTTATTTAGCAAGAATGCATTAAATTGATCAAAAGTGACAGTAGACATTTATAATGTTACAAAATGTTTCAAATAAATGCTCTTCTTTTCATGATTCCTGAAAAATGTATCTGTTTTCACAATTTTTTTTAGAAAGCGCAATTGTTGTCAATATTGACAGTAGTACAAAAAGTTTCTTGAGCAGCAAAAATCAGCTATTTCAAATTGCAATAATATTTTATAATATTACTGTTTTACTCTATTTATTATCAAATAAATGCAGCCTTGATGAACAAAAGACTTTTCAAAAATATTAATAACTCCTTACCCCAACTTTTTAACAGTAATGCATATTTGTCTATCTTTTAAATTATTACTACTTTAATAAAAATGGTTTCAAATGGACTGATTTTGTTATGATATTTAAAAAAAATATCATACTGAAAGTAACTCATGACTAAGAGCTGTGCAGGACAATCTCAGTGTCAGTAACAGTTCGATCTCTGGGTTTCTCTGTGCTGCAGGCGTAGCTGACCACGAGCCTATCACCTTTGACATCATTAGCAATATAATCCCTCCACTCATTAGTGTATTAATAAAGGCTATGAACATCTGTGAGTTTCATTGGCACACAAAACACATGTATGAATGACACTTTCCCTTATTTAATGACAACAGTCTCCCTCAAGCACCCAGCAAAGATCACTCATGACTTAATATTCCCGCAAGCCAGCCAGTCAGCGCAGTAGCCTTTCTTGTAAATTCTGTACAATTAGTGGCCTCTTGCATAGCCGGAGACATAATTTGATTTTAACCTCCTCTGTCCAATTAACAAAATGTAGGTTGGAAAATAAATGGCAGACGCTGGGGCAAATTAATTATGTGTCCTGCAAGATGTTAGCCAGCGAGCACCATACCAAGCTGCCATTGGAGGCGAGTGTGTGTGTGTGTGTGTGTAGTGCTATAGTCTGTGTGAGAACGGACATCATTCGGGGTGCAACAGTGAACCCCCTGGATGTCTAGCAGATCTCACTTGGATTTCTCACTTTCGGTTAGACTACATGCAGAATGACTTTGTCTCTTTAAAGAAGAACAACATTATATGTTGTTCGTTTGGTGAGTCTGTGGAAGTTGCAAGCAATTATGAAAGCTTTTCAAAATCTGGGTACCATTATATTGTTTGTTTCTCATATGTCCTTCCAAAGTTCTCTCTCTGCAATATAAACATTTCAACACAATAAGTGTGTGTGACTCATTGTGCAATATCGCCCTCTAGAGATTATTAAGAATATTGCCAATATATTTCTGGTTGCAGCAATCATGTGTGTGGTGTGCGTGCGTGCGTGCGTGTACGCTTTTTTGTGACAAATGAGGACATAAATTTGTATAATGACATGGGTATGACATAGGTTTTACAAGGAGAAGGTGACTTTTCAGGACATTACCCCATGTCCCCACTTTTCAAAACGCTTATAAATCACACAGAATGGAGTGTACTGAAAATCTGAAATAGCACAAAGTCTCCTGTAAGGGGTAGGTTTAGGGGTAGGGTTGGTGTAGGACCATAGAATATATTTTGTACAGTATAAAAACCATTACGCTTATGGGATGTCCCCACTTTTCACAAACGTAAACCTGTGTGGCGTTCGTGTGTGTGTGTGTGTTTGTGGGTGTGTGGTGTGTGTGTGTGTTTTGTGTGTGTGTGTGTATATTTTGCTTTGGTTTACTTTTGTTTTGTTTTGTTGTTTGTTTTTAACTCTAATAGTTTGGGTACACATTTTTCATAGTTCATTGAAAAACATTTGGTGCAGACACAATTTTCACTCAGAAATTGCTAGTAAAGTTCACAATTAATTACAAAGTAATCACAAGTGACACATTTAATTAAACAAGACATTTTGAAGTACAAAAGTTGAAGTAGAATTTCCCTGAAAAATACTCCAATAATCTTAACAATACCAAACATTTTATTTAAACTTTGAAAAATAGCCAAGCCATAGTTTGCATAAAAGGAAACTCTAAAGTATGAAACCATAAGGGTGGAGAGGGTGTTATATTTTTAATAATATAATCAATGTGCATCCATTAAAGGGGTTATATAATGCTGCTACAAGAACGTATTTTTGTGTATTGGTGTAAGAAATGTGTTTAGCCTTTAAGGTTAAAAAACACATTATTTTTCCACATACTGAACATTATTGTTTCTCCTCTATGCCCCCCTTTCTGAGAAGTGTCGATTTTTACAAAGCTCATCGTCTGAAAGCGAGATGAAAGTGACTTCCCCCCGCTTCGTCCACGGTGAAAGCCGATCCGGCGATCCACAGCGCAAAGTTGTAGTATTTCCTCGGAGACCAGCACGCATCAGCTCCAGGCATGACAAAGCAGATATCGTCCTGTTTTGGAAGACCAAACAAAGTAGTTTCGCTTTCACAAGGAAGCACACAGTGTCTTTACGACATGGCGGCGGCGGAAACAACAAAACTACAGCGAGAATAAAAGTTACGCCTTCTTTCTTTGCGTGAACATTTGGGCGGCATTATGCAAATCTTCCCAGATAGTGATGTAGATATGTGGGGGCGTGTTAGAACGAGCTGTTTTAGGTAGGCGTCGTTGACTCTTATATTTTATAAAGAATATCTCTTTGGATATGAAACTTTAGTCTTTGCAACTTTACAGATCTTCTTATGCACCAAGAGCTTGTAACACTCCAAAGATTTTTTAAGAAAATTTAAATCGCATCATATGACCCTTTAAGGCCATTAAACCAGACCAAACATACATTTTTCAAGAGAGAAGGCCTTTCAGAGCTTTGCCTCAGCATGAAAAACATCAAAATGCAATAATTCCCCTGGTAGCTGAATGCACTGAAACAGATCTGCCTTCGTCTAAATATTTGATGCATTTTTTGGTGGCCTGAGTTGTCTCAATGTGTATAAACATGAGGTGTGTTATGTGCGTCATGGCTCAGGTGGCGGATTTGTAAGCTAGAACTCATGAATGTCACAACATCCTTGTTCGTACACTGGCTCGTACTGTGCTTGATAAACATAACTACTGCCATCTGCTTCAGACTGCAAAAGGAAATGGAAGAGAAATCTGTGATTACACATTGTGTGTTCTCGACCATTTCAAAATATGGCACATTCAAAACTGGAAAAAAGGCAAGATCAGAACAATAGCTTAGTCAGCCCACCCAAGGAAGTAATCATCCTGCTGAACAGCAGATGGGTCAGTGACAAACAAGAGTATGCACAAAACAGAAAAAGAAAAGTCTATTTTAAAACACATTTGGTAAGTAGAAATGTAATGTATTCATGTTGGTTTCATATGCTTTTGAACAACTTTTCAAGAAGCATTTAAACATTTAGGCTTGTTTTGCTTGTTATGTTTTATTTTTAACAAAGTTATTTTGGAATTCACACCTCATTACATTTTACAACCTGAACTAATCTTGCCATGTGATAAAAAGTGTAAATTATCTGATATTTTAAGATTTTATTGAGCCTTACGCACAGTCAGGAGGTCTAAGGGCCCTCTTTATGATATAATATTCTTGTTTTATGTTGGTCACACCACATGACTCTTGTCAGAGAGAAAAAAGAGAAATAATTATTTCAACTCCTTAAGGTATTCTTTTCAAAAATGTAATTACCAACATTCTTCAGAATGTATTCTTTTATACAGGTTTGGAATGACATGAGAATAAGTAAATGATGACAATTCATTTTCGGGTGATTATCTCAGATTACCACACAAAAAAGACAAATAAATAGAGCAATAAACCTCTTTATTGTCTATTACATTCAATTTTAAAATAATGGAGATAAATTGTGTGTATAAAAATATAAATGTGAAAACATATATATATATATAAATTCAAATATGTCTTTCTTTATTTAATTTTCACTTTTTAATAAGACTTCATCAGAGTTTCTATATTTCAGGAACCCTTATTAGCAGTAAATAATACTGTACATCTGTCTGTCACTTATAATAATAATAATACTGTCAATAATATATTTTACATTTCAAAATGTCATTTAAAACAGCTACAACTATAACCAGAAAAGGGTATAATCTCAATAATTCTTTACACTTTTAATAAGACTTTTTTTAGAGACAGTTGTGTCCTGACATTTTTGACTTGCAACTAAAATTTTATTTAATTAATATAAAATTTTAAAAGATGCTAATTTTTTTGTCAGCTTATAAACACATTACAAAGTGAATGACAGGCATTGCATGCTGTAATCATTTATGGGATTTAATTAATGTTATTAACTCATTCAAATCAGAAATATCTCAACTTACAGGTAAAAAGAAACATGAACAAGGAGCTTTATCTGGTAAGCCAGGTTTGCTTACCTTATTTATGAGCATCCGAGGTGACACGGGTAATTATTTACATTTGTTATTTGCTCTGGTTAATATGGAGATTAAATTAGGTGCTGCTCCCTTTAACCCTGACATTGACAGCTGTGGTGTTTTTAAGTTAATCTCTCACTCGCATTCAAAGGGGATTAATAAGGATTGAAAACGGTTTGTGTATAAAAATGTATATCTGGGATAAGCTATGAATAAATGAGCTGGGGAAACGGTTATGAAAACCTCTGGATGAATGGTCAGCACCTGCTGTGGTTTGAATTGCTTTTTGGTGGTTATTTTCCTTCAGCTCTTTGCCAGATGCAACATTAATCCGAATCGAATTAGAATCACCTTCATTTGCCACATGTAGAAGAATGTTAAAATAAACCAGACAGGTATATACAAAGAGCTATTTTAAATAAAAGCTCAATTAAAAAAAAAACAGTGTTTTGGATGTTTTATAAAATGACAGCCTGATATAACATGGCGTGAGTTCAAACGTTTAGAAACATAAAAAACAGATTGTACTTCACATGTGGTGTTTGCTGAAGGTCCGTCACATATGCAAAAAGCATGCAACCTCTATAATACAATAAAACATAACCAAATGTGATATATGATGACAATGATGTGACCCAAGAGAGCATAAATACATCTCATGCTCTTCTGTAATTGATCATGATGAATGCCTTTAATTGTTCGGTGCATTGTATACATGCAGGCTGTGTGTACATCAGTTGGGGCAACTTTGTCTTAATTAAGTGTCTATGTGTGCATAGATTTCAAATGGGGGGATGGAGGGGATTTGGCTCAGATTATCTGGGCTAGTGTAACAGTTCTGAAGCTAAATGTTTTTAAAGTAGAGTTTAGTAGAGTTGGTTCTTATGTATCTGAAACATCTTACAGAGGAAATTATTTTATCCATTATGATTATGCTTCTGTTTCGTCCCTGCGAAACCTATAATTTAATATTTTATTATACCTATACTATATTGTATAGTTACAATATAGTTGATATAGTTTATTTGATTTCGAGTAAAGAAAATGTTTTTTTTTTATGATTTTGGTTTTAGTTTATAATAACCCTGGTGCTGAAAACTGAATTTGCAGTAGATAGATTCATCGTTGACATTCATATACTGAGAGAGGAGAAAAGTAGGAAGCATCTAACCCTGAAGTCAGGGTGCCATTGCTTACTATATGTTTACAGGTCTACAAATCTATATTGTGTGCTTTATGTCTTACAAAGTGTGTGATCTGCCCACAAATAGATTTAAAGGAATAATGCCACCCAACAATGGAGTCCATATACAAAGTCAAAGGTCACCCCAAAAAAAACATTTTTCAAAATATCTTCTTTTGTTTTCCACAGAAGAAGTAAAGTCATACAGGTTTGGAACGACAAGAGGGTTTTTTTGGGTGAACTATGTCTGCTGCTTTAAATTTCACGGCCACGAAAATGAAAAATAATTTGACTATTAACAGTTAACAATAAAAATGAATTATATGTTGATAAATAATTTCACTCTTTATTGTTTGTTACATTCAACTGATTATTAATGCTAAATTAATACTTTAATACCATAGTTTAATAGAGATCAATTATATGTGTAACAGTATGAATATAAATTTGAGAATTTATTATTTTTATTATTATAATTTTATCAATTTTATTATAAAAAATTGTGTATATCATGATGTCAATTAAAACAGTTAAAACTATACCAACTAAATTTAATTTGTAATAACAAAGTACCACTAGATGGCGTAAAATACATAGTAGGCCAAATCGATGGTATTAAGTTTTTTATACCATAAATATTCAGGCAAAAGCTTTCTTTGTTGTTTTAAGAATAATATAAGAAGAGAAGAAGAAGAAAATGTTAATAACATAATACTACATACTGAATTATTAATTCATAATAAAATTCTTGTGCCTTTTGTAATATTTATATGAATATAAAGAAAAGAAAATTTTAAAGAAAAAATACAAATAAATAATAATAACAGATTGCAAAACTATAGTTTCTCTTCATAATATAATAACAATAATAATATAAAAGTTTATCATTCTATTTATTTAAAAGAGCTAAATTATAACAAAACAAACGTTAATGTTCAATGAAATATCTCAAGGGTTAGTTCAACCAAGAATGGAAATTAGCTTGTGTTTTACTCACCCTCAATGCATCCTAGGTGTTTATGACTTTCTCTTTCAGACGAATCCAGTCGGAGTTTATTAAAAACACATAACTACTACCAAAACACACAATATTTTTATACTTTTGTGAATAATTACCTGTCAGGGTCTTTGAGAAAACGATGAAAGGCAAGATTTTTTACTGTCACACTGATAGTTTTTGCAGTAGATTGCCCAACAGTGCGTTCTTTTATTCCACTTTGACCTCTCTTTCATTCTTATTCTGTCTGTTTCTGTGTATCTGTGAAGTTACACACCTAGTGGCTGTTACCCAAAAAGCATCAGAGTTTCACCTCTTGGTCTTCTATACTCTTTGATATCTCAGATGCAAAAACCTGCTACTGCTGATAGAGCTTTGATAGCCAGACATTTTTAATATACTCCGAGATATCACCTGAAATAAGAACGTCAGATAACCCTAGATCTTTCCTTTAACGGGGCTGAGGAGAACGTGAGTACGTCGGATCCAAGCATCTTTAATTGGAGAAGATACGACGTTGTCATAAAGCTGCAAGGGTCAAACGAGCATGACAGGTATATGGTGGTCAAACACAATAGTAATCTAGGGGCATCGGGGGTCGTGATGCAGAACAGAGTCACAGGGGCAAGTGCTAAAAGAAGGATCCAGGACAAACAGGCGAATATGCAAAACCGATAAAACAGACAAGCTAATGCTAAGGCGGGAAACAAACAAGGGCTTCTGTATTGTCGCTAAATCGTAGGGGATGTGCTGAATAATACTCGGCAGAGGGAAGGGATAAGGGTGAGTGTTATATAGTGAGGGAGTGATATTAAACAGCTGGGTGCAATCAGTGTAAACAGCTGTGTGCAATCCGTGCTGAGTGCTATCAGTGCAATGCATGATGGGAAATGTATTCCGGGGTGATGTGCAACAGTGTGTAGTGCGAGAGTCAATGAAATTGGAAGTTCATGGACCGGATTCATGACAGAGCCCCACCAAGGAGTGGCTTCCAGATGCTCCAAACACTATACGATCCAGGTGGGTGGTGGAGTGGAGGCGGAACAGGGGGAGGGGTGGAGGGCCACCTGGAAGTGGAGAGACAGGACGAGGCAGGTAACTGGCAGAGCATAGACCAGGGCGGAACCCCGGCAGCTCAGGTGGATGGAGACCACCACAGCAAACACCATGACCGAACGATCCCCCTGGTGGAGCAGAAGGACCACCAGAACAGACTGAAGACACCAACGGCGCGCAGAAGACCACCCAGAACCAGATAGTAGAACCACCACGTTTGAGGCCTAGGAACACCAGAGCCAGACAGTATACCCACCACGTCGGAGCAGAGGACCACCAGAGCCAGAGAGTAGACCACCACGGTGGAGCAGAAGACCACCATGGCAGAGCGGAAGACCACCACGGTGGAGCAGAGGACAACCACGGCGGAGCAGAAGACCACCACAGAGGAGCAGAGAACCACCACGGCCAGACAGCAGACCACCACGGCGGAGCAGAAAACCACCACGGCGGAGCAGAAGACCACCACGGCGAGCAGAAGACCACCACGGCAGAGCGGAGGACCACCACGGCGGATCAGAGGACCACCACGGCGGAGAAGAGAACCACCACGGCGGAGCAGAAGACCACCACGGCCAGACATCAGACCACCACGGCAGAGCAGAAGACAACCACGGCGGAGCAGAAGACAGTAAGCCCCCCGGTGAACCACACCGAGCCCAGGAGACCATTGCAAGACTGTAACACGAGGAGCGAGACAGACAACACAGAACAGAACATTGTGTTGATAGCCAAGGCTGCACGTTCAAGGCATCCTCCTGGCTGGGTCGGACAGGACAGAGTTCACAAACGACCACCCCTTGGCAAGATCACAAAGACGTCACTAATGGCCTCTATAGCTGTGACAGGACGGGCAGGGAGTTCGCAAACGGCCTCCATAGCTGTGACGGGACGAGCCGGGAGTTGGCAGACGTCCTCTATAACTGTAACAGGATGAACAGGGAATTCACGAATGGCCTCTATAGCTGTGAAAGGATGAACAGGGAGTTCATAGGCGGCCTCCTTGTCCGGAACAGGACAAGCAGAGAGATCATAGACGGCCTCCTTGGCCGGAACAAGACGAGCAGAGATTTCATAGACGGCCTCCTTGGCCGGAACAGGACGGGCAGAGAGTTCATAGATGGCCTCCTTTGCCGGAACAGAACAGGCAGAGAATTCATAGGCTGCCTCTTTGGCCGGAACAGAACAGACAGAGAGTGCATAGACGGCCTCCTTGGCCAGAACAGAACAGGCAGAAAGTGCGTTGCTGTGCGCCACCACCACGCAAGGAACTGAGTCAAGTGTCGCCATCTCGGGAGGTTCTGCAGCCTGCGCCGCCACCTCTGAAGAGACTACAGGGGACACCATGGCCTCTGGGAGCACAGAAGTGGACACCGCTACCTCGGGAGGTTCGGCAGCGTAAGCCACCACCTCTGGAGATGTTGTAGCCGGTGCCGCTGCCTCTAGAAAATCGGCGGTGGAGTACGCGGCCCAGATATACCATAAAGCAACCCCCCATATGGGACGTGCTGCAGACAGGGGAATGATTCATGATAGATGAGTGAGGTGGTGGGTTTTGGATACCACGGTGCTTGCCGATCCATCGGTGCGTGCAGACACCCAGCGGGGTATCCCTCACACTGCTACCAGACTGGATAAACGCAGGGCTGACCTTGAGAATCTGGTGTGACAGAGAAGGCTGACATGAACTCTGGATGATCGCTGTGATAGCAACGAGATTCTGGTGAATAATCTGGCCCCTAATGGTTAGAGCGTCGGACTCATAACCCAAAGGCTGTGGGTTCGAGTCTCGTACCGGCAGGGATTGTAGGTGGGGGGAATGAATGTACAGCACTCTCTCCCACCTTCAATACCACGACTGAGGTGCCCTTGAGCAAGTCACCGAACCCCCAACTACTCACAGGGCGCCACAGCAAAAATGGCTTCCCACTGTGCCGTGTGTGTGTTTCACGTTTGTGTGTGTTCACTGCTGTGTGTGTGCTTTTTGGATGGGATAAATGCAGAGCACTAATCCTAGTATGGGTCACCATACTTGGCCACATGTCAGTTCACTACTGAGGGCGTGACGAGGCTCTGATGCACAGCTGAGACGTAATGAGGCTCTGGCACCTCAGCTGCGACTTGACTGGACTCATGAAGATCAGCTGTGACCTGACGAGACTCATGAATATCAGTTGTGACCTGACGAGACTCATGAATATCAGCTGTGACTTGACCAGACTCATGAATATCAGCTGTGATCAACGAGACTCAGATGAACCTTGACTGGACTCATGACAAGCATCTGTGACTTGACTGGACTCATGAAGATCAGTTGTGACTAAACTTGACTCATGATAATGAAATGGAACCTGACTGGACTCATGACGATCAGCTGTGACTTGACTGAACTCAGGAAGAACAACTGTGACTTGACTAGACTCAGGAAGAACAACTGTGGCTTGACTAGACTCAGGAAGAACAACTGTGGCTAGACTAGATGCGGTTGTGTCCGCTATCTTGTGATCAGGCTCCGCAACTGCCGCCATTTTGTGAGCTTGCTCTGGTTCAGCCATCACCTCAGTCACAGACATGGTGTCGCTTCCTTCCTCCGCGACACCCACCGTGAACGCTGAACCAGTAGTCAGCAAGGCATAGTCAATAAAGTCCTTTAAGCTCTAGTTGCATTCACTCCTTGGCATACGAGATTTCGTGGGTTCATTGAGTCCAAAACGAAACAAGTCCTTAAATAAAATCTCATCATAAAGTGGTACCTGATAGGATAGTTCATAGAACCGGTGAACATACTCCTCAATAGAAAGACCTCCTTGCCGAAGATGTAGTAGCTCGGTGACTGGGTCCATACCAGGCCAAAAGCCGCTGGATCCTTGTGTGGCCGAGTATTCTGTAACAGGGCTGACGAGACATGAGGCGTGCGGATCCATATGCAAAGCTTTATTAGGAGAAGACACAGACGTGGGTCATGAAGCAGGCAGGGTCAAACAGAGGCAGACAGGTATATGGCGGGCAAGACACGAGAATAATCCTAGGGCTAGCGTGGGTTGATGAACTGCAGACAGAGTCACAGGGGCAAGGCTAAAGGGAGGAATCCAGGAAAACAGGCGAAGATCAAAACCGGAGAAAACAGACAAGGCTAAGGCTAATGCTAAGGCAGGGAAACAAACGAGGGCTCTGTAGTGTCGCTATCGCTAGGGGAGTGATAATCGCTGAACAATACTCGGCAGAGGGAAGGGATCAGAGTGAGTGTTAAATAGTGAGGGAGTGATATGAAACAGCTGGGTGCAATCAGTGTAAACAGCTGTGTGCAATCCGTGCTGAGTGCAATCAATGCATGATGGGATATGTAGTCCGGGGTGATGTGCAATAGTGTGTAGTGCGAGAGTCAATGAATTTGGAAGTTCATGGACCGGATTCGTGACACTTCCAGGGTGAGTAAAACAGGCTATTTTCATTTTTGGGTGAACTAACCCGTTAATTCCATTGTACCACTAGATGGCGTAAAATACATGGTAAAAGCCAGATGGAAGTATTTAGTCCTCCAATGGGAATGTTGTACCTGATATGACTGCTATTCCCAACACTGAAATGAATATAGTATACAGCAGTGTTTATACTGCAGTACAGCTTAATAAGAGTCTGATCATATTGTGTGTGAATGTGTGCATGATACAATGTTTCAATCAGTCACTCAAACAACCATTGAGAATGACAGCTCTCAGTTCA
This sequence comes from Sinocyclocheilus anophthalmus, assembly GCA_018155175.1. Taxonomy (NCBI): domain Eukaryota; kingdom Metazoa; phylum Chordata; class Actinopteri; order Cypriniformes; family Cyprinidae; genus Sinocyclocheilus; species Sinocyclocheilus anophthalmus. The sequence goes on from JADLZN010004518.1 coordinate 53,870, forward strand.
TTTTTAAATCAGACTAAATTCTGTGGTTCTTCATTGTGCCTTTGTGTGTGTAACTAAAGAAGCATGGAGGGCAAAATATGTAAAAACTGTAAAAATCTAAAAACACTGCTGTTAACCCTATTTGAGCGCACATGTGTCTCTCTCAGGTATGACAGTAGTAAGAGAATCCCTCCTTCATGCACAGTATGACACATATCTGAGCTTGCTCGATTACTCATGAGTCATGAATCAGGACCAACCTGCTCACATTGCAACAGAAAAAATAAATTGCTATTATTACCCCTATTGCCCCAGAGACTGGTTTTACTGGTTTTCCCTAAGCTAATATGGAATTTATGTTTTATGGTAATACTCTTTTCTCCATAAAGTTGTTAAAATCATCTTATAACAAGTTTATTTCAATGGCAAATTCATTAGAACAGTAATGCATGATTCCTCATACAACAGAACAGTGAGTCTGCAGAAATAGAAAATAGAAAATAAATAGAAATCTGTAATACTCTGTCATTCTAAAAGAGGAACTCCTGGGATGCTATATTGCCATTTCATGCTTTAGTCCAATATCTAAACCCCTGTACTGAGCATATTGGTGTAATCTATTATAAAAGCAACAGCAGATTATCATGGATGATAGAGAAACACATGGCCTTACACAGGAAGCCCAATTGTTACCACAGGAAGTGCTAGCTCTTAGCTCCTTAAGAGCTGTGAAGTCAGAAAGCCAATGGTGGTTTCAGAGGTTTCAAACAGGAGATGACTCCCCATGGTATCAACCAAATTCAAACCAAAGATAGATCAGAAAATAGAAGAAAAACAGAATGAACAGATTTATGAGAAATGTACTGAGATATCTAAATCATCTATATAAAAAACTAAAATATCATTCATCAAATAAAATATTTTTCATTAATAAAGAGGAGAGTAGAAAACATGACAAGATTAATGCATCAAGCTACAGTCCTTACAATGGGTGCATTATTCTTTGCTCTTATTTCATTATGTAACTGCCCAAAGTAAATTATTTACATACATACTATATTTGTGTCTTGGCGTGATTAAAAAAAAAAAGGCTGCAAAACAGAAGTACTGTTTGTTCGTGTGTGTGTGTGCGTGAGTGCGTGCGTGTGTGTGTGTGTGTGTGTGTGTGCCTACTTAACCATATTTTGGGGACAAATTTGTACCCACAATTGAGCAAAACCTGACAAAATCGCCAAAAGCCTCCATTTGGGGACGTCCTCGTTTATAAAATTGGTATAAAAATAAACAAAAATGTTTTGAAATTGTAAAAATGCAGAAAGATTTCTGTGAGGGGTAGGGTTATATATAACTACTGTATATAAAACAATAGATATATGTAATTTCCCCATTTAGATAGCTTAGTCAACAATAAAAGTGTGTGTGTGTGTGTGTACTGGTTTATATATCCTGGCAAGGGTGTAACTTTGGTTTGAGAAGTGGGGGGCACAAAATGGGGGGAAATGTTTTCGATTTGAATCCCATTTCCTGCATGTACATACATTTATGGACTATGGTGATACAAAATCCAGGAAATAATTAAGTTGATTAATGATCAATTCAGGCAAAAAGAATAGTAGGCTACTAAACTATGAATAAGAAAAAGATGTCTTACTTTCTTTATTGTTTAATATGGGCCGATCGCCAAGACTTGAGAGAATAATTTTATAAAGTCGAAAATGTTCACCATAAATTTTTTGAATAATGTTTAAATAATGTGAGACTGTTAAACAAACCTTTATTTCAAACTAACCGCTGTACCTGAAAATATAAAATAAATCATTTGTTGCACAGGACAGAATGTTCTACATCAGTGGTTCCCAGACTGTTTAGAGTGGAGTACCCCCTGAGGCATTTCTGCTTAGGCCTACCCTCTCTCTTCCACTTAGACTGCACCTTTTCCATTAAAGGACAATATTTGCCCCCTAAATTGACTTTCCAATGCATTTTTTATCTTTATAAATAGAATATTAATAAAAAAAAGTTCAATAGATTAATATGCAATGATGATAAAAAAGTGAAAAGTTATTATTTTACTAAAACCGCCAGTAGGTGGCGGTACGTCACTGTCTTAATTCGTGAGTCATCGAGTCATTTGTTCATTCAGTAACTAAGTGGCTGTATTTATAAATGAATCATTGAATCAATGACTTTCGCGAACGATTTGTTCACGAAACACCGCAAAACTGCATTTTGTTCGCGTACCCCCTCTGTCGCCTCACGTACCCAAGTTTGGGAACCACTGTTCTACATTAAATATCTAGCTAACAACAGTCTGTTACCTAGCAACAGTGTATGTTAACGTTAGCTCAGTCAAAGTAGGCTAACATTAACAGGTGTAGACCGAAAATATGATTAGTCTGACCTGAGCTTATGTAACATTAACCCCTGTCTGGTGTGGACTTAAACCTGACTACACACAGACATATGGGGGCTCGTGTCACGGTGGGGACCTAAATTGTGGTCCCCACTGGTACAAAAAGCTTATAAATCGTACAGAATGAATTTTTTGAAAATCTAAAAATACAGAAAGTTTCCTGTGAGGGGTAGGTTTAGGGGTAGGGTTGGTGTAGGGCAATAGAATATGCGGTCTGTACAGTAGAAAAACCATTACGCCTATGGAGAGTCCCCACAGGAATAGCAACCTGAGTGTGGGTGTGTGTGTGGTGTGTGTGGGCGTTAAAAAAGACATTTTTACAAAACTAGGGTAATAAATAATACCAATTCACTTGTAGATGTGCTAACATATAGGCTTATTCATAACTAATAATAATATCATGACCGTAATCATATTATATAGGCCTATTATATTATATTTTAATAATAGCCTATGTAACAATATGTTGTATTATTATTTATTATTATTAAGCACAACATATACCTTGTACTTTACATAAATCCCTGTATAAATGTCATAAATAAACAATATAGCCTATAAAACATCTATTTCCACATTGTTGTCAGGTTGAAGCCTACAGAAAACTCTGAGCACCAGCTAGTCTTGTGTAAAAGTCTAATTCCAGAAATGCAGAGGAAATACTCTCTGCTGTGTTTCTGTAATTGTCAAACATTATAGCGCTATTATAATCTGATACGAGGCTCTAGTAAATATACAAGAATGATTTCAACTCTATATTTGGCAGCGTGCATGGACGCTCATGGGAAAATGCTTGCATAGAGTTTCTGGTCACATGACTGGAAGTGTAGGATTTGACTCCAGCTGGGAGAGCAGAGAGGAGCGGAGCGTGTTCAACAATACACGCATTCAAAACACTCGCGTTTCCACGTCCCCGTACGTGGATCTGTCACGGGAAACTATTGCACTGGTTTCTTGAAACTTTTCAAGCTTTTATACAATTGCTGTTTATATATCAAACAAGGATATTTGGGCAGCGTCATGGGAATTGGGAAGTTTACCGGCTGCGCTATGGAATAGCCCAAGTCGTGGATCCGATGTGTTTTCTTCAGCATCAGGAAGAAATACGAGCTAACTCGGAGAGAAGTGGAGAGGTTTAACTTCTTTCTGACATTCCTCTTTTTTGCTCCCTTGAGTTTGATTCAAAGTTATTAAGAGGCAAGATGGCGGCCGATCCCGTGCAGGTGAGAGAATTATTTTCTCTTTTATTTACTAACCGCGCGCTTTTATTTGCTAACCCACTTTGATCGCATTACCTTTGTTTTCATCTGATCACTACTTTAAAATTTCAACACTCTTCTTAAGCATTAGATAATGACTTTTAACTGTATCTGAAAGGGTTAAATGTGGCCTAGAAATATTGACACACAGACCAACTGTTGCTTCAATCCCAGCATACATGCATAACTCCAGTGGCATTCAGAACAGCAGTTACTCGATGTTTTGTACCTCTTTGTCCTTATTCGCATAATCTTTTTATAACTCATGAGACCTTAAAGTTATTGTTTCTTCAACGGCATGTTTACAATATATGTTTACTATTTGAAAGTAAAATTCGTTTCCTTTTTGTTAAATGCACTATGTCCTTTCGTTTTCTCAAAACCCCTGAGAGCTGATTTCATGAAGGAAATATTAAATGATTAAAAACGTTTGACTAAACAGCAGTGTATTTGTGCACACGAAATAAAGGGAGAAACTGTGGAGCAGAACCTCTTTTTCGTTTCCTGAGGGAAAATCTGGAGTAAAATCTATTATTAGTAACATATCCTGAACGATTCCACCCTGGCAACTCCCTGAAACACTGCTGAATACTGTATGAGGCAATGTCAGTGTTTGTTTGCCTGCTTTTCATGAAACACGTTTTTAAAAACATACCGTTAAAAATTATATTGCAAGTTATATAAAGAAAATGTAGTCAACTTTACAAACAACTGACGTCAAAGGCAATGTACAAGTTTTGACTTTATTAATTTAGATGAGTATAAACTGGCTTTTTGCAAATTGAAGGTCATGTAAATGAATATTTTGCCTTATGTAAGGGTTTTAGTCCAGCTGTTGCATAATTTGATGGTCTTTACATCATTGGTAATGCAACAAAATGTCCTATCTTTATTTCTTAAAAGGCATGTTTCTTCAAATATAATGTTATATTTGACTAACTTTGTAAATTAGTAAACTAGCTTTTTAACTAGTTAAAACCTTTGTTTATTCATTTAGTTGTGTGACATAGCCTAGGCGTTGTACTGTCACAACTGGCATTCTAAGGAGACACAATGATTCAAACAAAAGGATTCAAGTGAAAACAATGCAAAGTAGTAAAGAAGTATAGTATGTAGTGTTGAAAGTGTAAATGGTTGTGAATCAGGCCTTTGTGAACAGGATTATTTCTAAACTCGTGTCATGTTGCTTTGAGAGGGAGTACTTTGATTGCTGTGTTTGGGTTGTGTCTCCTCCCCACATAATTGCAGTGAGGCACAACTGAAACCCAGGTAACTGATACTCTTCGTTTGAATGTTCAGAGGAACTCCGGCAGGTTGGTTTTGGCTGGAGTGTTGGACAGGTATCACTCTGGCCTTATCTGGACCAATGTTTTGAAGGAGATAGAGGCAATAGCTCGAGAATTACACAAGGTGCTTGTGTAATCGTGAGGCAATGGCTGTAGAGATAGAGAGCTCCCATTTTTATTTTCTTTAAAGATTAGTTTTAAATGATCGATGTCAAAACACACTGGTATAAGCAGTCCACAAAATATTTCAGTTTGTTTGCTGAAGTTGAGGGCATGTTTCGTTGCAAAGGAATTCCACTGCAAGTTTTGGTTTTCTTCCTGTCTTGTTACTATGAATGGTGCCTTTTCTTTTCTTTTCTTTAACTGTAATACATTTTTATTTTAAATACATTATAAAGTTTTATTGATTGAGAACAACAGAAAACAAGCTGTGCACTTGGGCTGCAGGATTATGACAAAAATCGTAATTGTCGATTATTCCCATGAAATTGTAATTACGATTATTAATTACGATTAACACAATTTACACTGAATTATGTTTAATTATCTGTGACGGGGCTGACGAAGACGTGAGACGTGTGGATCATCTGCAGGCTTTATTCAAGAGATGTGGTAAACAGGCAGGGTCAAACAATGGCAAACAGGAATATGGTGGGCAAAACACAAGAATAGACCCAGGGCTAGCGTAGGTCCCCGATCAGCAGACAGAATACAGGGCGAGACGATAGGTAAAATCCAGGAAACTGCAAAGAATCAGAACCGCCGAAAACATGCAGGCAATGCAAAACAAGAACACAGAGACTCGGAATGGGGTACGGGCTAAACAATACTCAGCAGAGAAATGTGGTTAGAGTGGGTGTTATATAGTGTGTGAGGTGATTAGAAACAGCTGTGTGCAATGAGTGCAAATCAGTGCAGTGTGCAAAGAATGATGGGATATGTAGTCCGGGGTGCTATGCAACAGTTTGTGTTGTGCGAGAGTCAATGTAATGGAAAAGGTGACCTCTGGTCGTGAATAAACAGAAGTCCATGGACTGAATTTGTGACAATATCATTGTTTGAAGCAACTGCATGCCATATTTTTTTTATGAAAATAAACAAGCTGAAAACACTCAAACTGAATAAAACTTTTATTGCTTTTCTAGTATTAAGCCTCAAATGTCAACTAAACATCGGATTGGTTTCTTCTTTAAATAATAATAATAATAAAAAGTTAAAATATGCATGATATTATATAAATAAAAACAATGGGGGAAAAAAAACCTTAAGATGACCTGTAGAAAGAAAAAAAAAACATAAGTGGACTTTGAATGATTATGTAATTGTGGCATCCGTAATTTTAATTGCGATTAGAATTCAATTAATTGTGCATCCCTGTGTGCTCACAAATGGTCCCTTTCTACCATTGAATCTATGTTAAACTTTCAGATGCAGGTCTTTGCCATCAATCTCATTGTTGGTGTAGAGTCATCTTTGTTTGGGGTTGTCATTAGGCCTGGGTGATAAAACGGTATCGATATTTATCGATTGGTACACCTTCTTCGATAACGGGATGTAGGGGAGAAAAAGTTCTTATAGGGGGCACAATATAGGCCCTGCTCGTTAGTAACGCAGACAGCACACACAAACCTGAACACATGCTGAATTGAGTGCTGTGCCTGCCTGTGATGAGGAGATTGTGAATTTAAAAAAGAATTTATCGAATTTAAAAATCATTTTCATTGGGACGTGCAAAATTTACATCACTGTTAGGTAGGTGCGACGGGGCGTCATCAGTGGAGCACGCGATTGCGTGTGATTGATGTAGTGCGTGTTGCAATTTTATTTTTGTTTAGTGCTACCGCAGCATATACACATTATCGTGGCGTTAATCATTCAAAATATGCGATAAAGATAGAACTCATGCGGAAAGATCTTTGTATTGAGATCAAACGAAACCAGGCCTTCAACAGAACGCAATTCGCGGCCATTTTTAGACGAGCAAATATGACGTGCACTCGCGATCACAGAAAAAAGATTTAGCCTGCAAAGTTAAAGCGGTTTTAAAAAACAGATTATAAAACACGTCGTGATAGTTTGTGTAGTTTATTTCTTTGTGACTGCTGTCATATGGGTGTTTATTAAATGCATCTGATTGAAAAGCCTTTGGCTCTTTGGATTACAATGCCTACATACATATTGTTTTTTTTTTTGGCTGGTTTGGGTTCATAATTGTTTATGCAATTCACAAAATTATATTTGATTTATACGTAAAGCACGTTTTTTTAGACAGTTATTTCCATGCGTTGACATTTTGTGCTGCATTATTTTGCTCATTGCGAAATTTTACTACTAGTTGCTACACAAGTGTACATCCCATCCATCAATTAGCCACAGACCTGTCAAGAACCTCCCAGTCAAACAGGAAAAGGCAGCTTGACCAACATGAACAATGATAAATCAGATTTTTAAGTCCCTATTATTAGTTTGTTTTTAAATGTGGCATTAAGGTGGAAAATCTGTCTTTGTTAATCTTCATTTTTACTTGGAAGGTCACCAGACATATATTCCCATTTAATCTAGTTCTATAAAGAACCCTGTGCAAGACGTTTCCTGAGTGATCTGTGCCAGATCACAAGGTCTATTGGATTATGTGTTTGCTGTGAGTGCTGCAGAGGTACTAAAGGTAATGGAACAGATAAGGTAGTGGGTTAGAGGAAAGTCTTTTTACTGGCGTGGGTCCTGGGGGTCATGGTAAAACCATAATAGGATGAACTCTGAGATAAAACTCACAGGATGATGCTCAACCCCTCATTGGCTCTGAGCTCATGCATGACTCTTTTCAGTGGGTGGAGTCTCAGAGAACTGGTTCTATGGAGGGCTTCACATGTTGGAACTCCTCTCCCTACTCGTTTTTAACTTGCTAAATTAAATCTAAACACATGGACGCTAGAACTATAGGGATATAGCAATACTAGTTCATGAAATATTTGTAATAATTTTAAAATATTTATTCAATTTTATTAAAAAAATTAAAGTTTTTTTTTTTTTATTCTCTTTTTAATAGTTCATTGTGTATATGTAATAATTTCCAATTATATGCACTAATATAACAATAATAGTAATATACAGCAATATTAATCTGCGTTATAAGCAGTATTAACCTGAGCATGTGATGCAAAATAATCAATAGATCAGACTTAAGTGTTTTGATTCACTTAAACAGAGTTTGAGTCATGAATCAAACTCTAAAGCCTTTTTTTATAATGCAGTTTAAATCATAGATGAATCATTAAACAAGAAGAAATACTGAAACTAGTGACAAACTGAAATGGTCTGGGAAACTTGATGCATTGTAGTTTTAATAATTAGTATCAACATTGAATTTGAATATTACTTTTACCTAGATGAAATCCTCTCACAGTGCTCCACAAAATATAATAGAGTGATGAAAGGGTCATGAAACCCCTGTTTCAGCACTGGTTAGTTCTCAACAGTTAAAAAAAATGCTAAAAAAAGTGGGCGTGGTGCGGAGCGGAGGGGGAAGAGGGGAGAAAGTAGGGCTGGACAATAATTCAATAATATGTATCGCGATATAATTTTTTTCAATAACGGTGATATGATTTTTAAATATATTTCCGATATTTCGATATACATTACCAGTTTCCCATACATTGATTTATTTGTGGTGTTTGACTTCGTTGAATAAACATGAGCACTGCACGTTTCAAAATCATAACACGGTGCAGGTGTTTTATATGAATGTATCTCTGAAGGAAACCGACTGTATTCAGAATAGTTTCGAGGGCATTTTGCTTTGCTCTGATAAAGTAGCGTTCATGATCTAGTAGCGCTTTGATGACAGCCATACTTGAGAAACCGCTAGTTTTTATCACTCTAAGAAGCGCCTGCTGGCAGAGAATAGTTTGCATTTTAAATAGCCCGTCTCCAGCAACATTTTCCAGTGTTTTGGTATGGTTGTTGTTCAATTTTTTTATTTCTGGCAGCGCTCGGCACTTTCATCCATACCTTTTTCCTGCTGAAAGCACATTTGTTTAAATCGATAAGAAGTAATCACCTACAAAGTACACTATCCATCTAAAAGTTTTGACCGTAAGATGTTTGTCGATGTTTTTTTTTTTTTTTTTTTTTTAATTCTCTTCTGCTCACCAAGGCTGCTTTTTTTTGATCCAAAGTACAGCAAAACTGTAAAAATGTGAAATATTTTTACCATTTAAAATAACCGTTTCTATTTGAATACATTTCAAAACTTAATTCCTGCGATTTCAAAGCTGAATTTTATCATCATTACTCCAGTCTTCAGTGTCCATGTCTTCAGAAATCCTGCTAATAATGGGCGATCTGGCTGATTATCAATATTTAAAACAGTTGAGTACATTTTTTTTTCAGGATTCTTTGATAAATAGAAGTTCAAAGATCCACATTTATCTGAAATAAAAAATCTTTTGTAACATTATACACTATTCCTTTCAGTATAATTTTTATACATTTTTTTGGGAAAGAAATTAATAATTTTATTTAGCAAGAAAACACTGAATTGATCAAAAGTGACAGTAAATACAATTATAATTTTACAAAATATTTATATTTCAGATAAATAGTGTTCATATCGATATCGTAATTATATCGTATCGACCGAAATTAAGATATATATCGTGATATAAATTTTGGCCATATCGTCCAACCCTAGGAAGATGACAACACACAACTTCGCGTTCAGACAGTTTCATTTCGCTCCCGTCGAGTTAAAAACACAAATACATGCACAGCCATTTGCACTCTGCATCGAAAACATATATATGAACGTGCTGTTGCACCTCTGATAACTTTTTAGGCTTATTCTGCAGCATTTATATAAGCATTTTGACAGCTTGTGTCACGGAGCTGTAAAAATGCTTACACTCACTAAGTGAATGAATCACGTTTGTGCCGAACTCTTATTAAAAAAGCAAAAACAAACACTCTCCTTGCCTTTTATGTCATGATACGTATTCCTCTCCAGTTATGAACGAGAGGGTGGCGGGGGTTCCTCATCACAGTCTGAAGTGTCTAGTTCCATAGCAAATGAATCACAGCGGTGCTGTGAATAATTAATCAAAGTGTCTTCTTCATAGAAAGAAACACGTAGTTCCTCATGATTTTTACTAGACCCCGAGGAGAGAGCAAGATCTCTCCACTATTACTATAGTCCGTTGCCAAACAGCACAAACTTGTGACGTCAACATTTAGGAGGGGGGGAAGAGGATTTAGCTCACCGCAGCTAAAAATCACAACAAAGCTTAAAATTAACAGTTTTCTCCAATAGTTAAAATTATCGGATGCTAACATTTTTCTATAATGTGCAACACAAACACCTCTGCTAAAATCTCAGAAAAAGTAGTCTGGGGTTTCATAACCCTTTAAGTCAGGGAAGTCGTGGCCTAATGGTTAGAGAGTCTGACTCTTACCCCCAAGCGTGTGTACACCGTTACTGGGAAACTGCAATATGTTAGCGTGGCAGAGATGAATTTGCATTTCAATAGCCTTTTCTTGCGGTTTATGGTCCATCAATGCAGATATAACTCATGTTGTTACGCACAAACACTAGAGGGTTTTAAACTAGCAGTGTTATGGTGCCAAGCAACATTTTTGATTTAGTTTTGTCATAGTCTTTTGCCTAAATGCCATTTTATTTTAGTCATATTTAGAGGTCATGGGCTAAAGATTTTTTTTTAGTTTTATTGCGAGCGAAAGTCCCCAGTACTTTATCGGCCTAAAATCTAATGGTTTTAGTTAGCAGTGCAGTAGGAAGCGGTCTTCCTCAAAACTGTCCAAACCCATTATAGGGTTCGATATAGGTTTATCACGTGATGACACCACATTAACTGCGTGACACACACGTGCTTCATGTTAAACTATTAAATAACCGACTGCGGCCGTAAGACAGGACGGGTGGTTCTTTTATACGAAATACAATGTTCAATAAGAGAATGCTCATTAATGCCTTCTTAGCTATATGCGTCCACTTGTAAAATTAAAAAATATACCAATATCTTCATTCTTTCATCACGCCTATATAGTTATTTCTATAATAAATTTAGACATAGCTTTAGGTCTCTAAATTTTTCAGATAATCTAGGGGAGAGAGCGAGCGAGCAGTAGAAAATTTATACATGTCTTTAAAGAAAAAAAAAACTTTTGCTTGTTAACAACAGCCACAATACTAAAAAACGGCATGGCACCTGATTCCGGCTGCGATAAGCCCTTTAAAACCGGATGCAATGGATGCATGTTCTCCCTGCTGTTTACGTTTACTTCAGACGTAATTAACTATGTTTACGTGAATACTCGTCAAAACGTACAATTCGACATCATTTTGTGTGTAATTCTCCGTTCATGCGGCGCGAAAGAGTACTCGTGTGCTGTGAGACGCGCTTTCCATGTGTATGCTTCAGTGTCTGTGCTCAGAAACTCGGATTGAATTGAGTTTCTCTCTTAGCATTCGTCATATTTACCATAGTCTGCCTCTTCTCACGTAATAGCCGTCCACATATTGACATTTTTACATTTTTATTGCTACGCTCGCCCAAGTGGATGTAATGTTACTGCTTACTAGCCCGCGCGTGCTATAGGACGCACGGCGAAAAACTCCGGGGACCACCAGCAGATTCGCTGGTCTGAAAAGGAATGCTCTGCCAATCGTGCGGGCCTAACGGGGCTCTCGTTTGATCCTGACGGAAATGTCTAAAATCGTAGATTATCGTTCGAGTTGTGGTGTGTCGGTTCGAAGGCACCGATGTTAGCAGTTCGTTATGGCCAATTTAGGTAAAGGGCCAATGTGTGTCTCGTGACGATAAAGAAGCAGGGGCCGAGGGCGGGAGAGCGAAGGATAATCTCCATCGAAGTTTACATCGGCGCGTAAATAGGATGGCTCTGGTTTACATTTTTATCGATACTGCTACTGGGCCTTTTGATACCAGGTAGCTGATGGTCGGATCTGTTATCGCTATATTGTTTGAGTGGAAAACGTTGTAGTGAAAAGTTGCCCTATATGCTCGAAAGGATTATGGCGTAGCTACCATACTACTGCTGAACTTAAGCAACTGTATTAAAGTTCTTCAGTCACGAGCGATGAGTTATTTTTCTCTGTGTTTTAATTTGAGTAACATTAAAGGGGTCATTTGAGCTTTTTTTTTTTAAAGATCATTATTTGGTGTATTTGTACATGCTTTAATGTTCAAAAAAACAAAAAAATTTTTTTCCAATATGGTACATCTTGTAGGTCTCTATGCCCCCCCGCCCTCTCAAGTTTTCTACAAGTCCCTCCTTTCACAGCGCAGTAGCTCTGATTGGCCGCTGAACCATTGCAATGGTGGATTGGCCAAACATCGAAGCACTCGTCGAAATTTAATTGCCCCTTACCATAATCGCTAGCTCAATCTTTGAAAAATAATTGACATACAGAGACCCAAAGGGGAAGTGACGGCCACGTGATGAAGCTTGTATAATGGTTTGCAGTACACAAGCCACGTTTTAATGGACAGACAGCTGCATCTCTGAGGTGAGCTGAGCTAAAATCTCCTTAATTCGGTTTCTACTCACAAGTTGAGCACTCCAGTGGGCTAAATCTTTATGGCAGCAAGATGGACCAGTGACCCATTCACTTGAAGCCTTTACTGCCCATTTCCAAGAAGTATTCGGGAAACCAGTTGGAGGTTTCGCCATCGCAGAATAATTACATCGTCTACATCAAGGCAAGAGCTCCATTTAGGATTATGCTCTTCGATTCAGAAATCTAGCAGCTTCCAGTGGATGGATTGAGCACTACCTGTTAAAGGATGTATTCCATTGCTCCCATGGGACCGTAGGCTCGACAGGATGGGGCAAAAATGGGCTTGGGGGAGATAATAACAGCATGGGAAGATCATCTGCCATCCTCGTCTTGTACTTGGGCTTGCCCCCCCACCCCGTCCCCTGCCATTCACCGACAGTATCACTGAAAATGCATGAAAACTTTAAATGTCAATGTCACACTGGGGTAGGGTGAATCCCATTCTCTGCCAGCGCGCTGCATGTGTGTGTGTTCACTACTCACTGCGTTGTGTGTGCACTTGGATGGGTGTAATTCAGAGTATGGGACACCATACTTGACTGCATTTCACTCACTCATTCACTTAATGCTTTATTATACAGGGCATTAATATTTATAACTCGTACGTAAATCATTCACAAGTCTCATGAATAAATACGAAATGAATGAATGAATAAGGTCTTTTTGCATCATGACTTGAAGGTTTTTTTTTTTTAAACAGTGATATGATGACACAACAGTAATGAGTCCTAAAACAAAACAATGGCCCTTCAATCTCCACCATGTGTTTTTTTTTTTTTTTTTGTGGATTCATGGTATAAATAAAGAATCTGATTTAATTTGAATAACTTAATATAAATTAAGCTTTTTTTTTTTAAGTTTGAGTTGAAATTGCTCACTATTTTACAGGTATTTGCATGAAAC
>JADLZN010004519.1:0-82500 GCA_018155175.1 Sinocyclocheilus anophthalmus
AAGCCGTTTCCTCTAAAAAGCTGTAGTGAAGCCTCTCCTCCAGTGACATCCATTCAAACAAAACGGCCTCTGGTCTCCTTTCCCCACATACTGCCAGACCGGAAGCGTTAACTTTAGCTGTTATGATTTTTTGGCTAGTGGTTGCAGGCTTGCCTTCTATTGGCTTTGTCTTGGAGTCTCTACTAATGAGCTGATGACCTGAATCAGGTGTGTTTGGAGACATGCAAAACGTGCCGTTTTTGGGGTGCCTCCAGGACCAGGGTTGGGAACCACTGGTCTAAATCATCAATAATGTCATCCTGTTAGCCTGAAAAGAGTGTTGAGAGTTTGTATGGTGTTTGTTTTGCAGGAGTAGCAGTGGCACAGTCCCGTAGTGTCAGTCATGGTGGCGCTGTCGCTGAAGATCGGGGTGGGGAATGTGGTGAAGACCATGCAGTTCGAGCCCTCTACCATGGTGTACGACGCCTGTCGCATCATCCGGGAGAGAGTTCCAGAAGCACAGCTCGGCCAGCGTGAGTCCGTCACCAGACACTCACAACCCTGAAAAGAAGTGACAAATTCAGACAAAAAGCATTGGAAGTTCTCATGTGAATGGCAGTGTTATTAAACATTTGATGGCTGAAATATTCACATCTCATGTCAGATTGATCAACTGTAAAATTTAAAGTACAATTACTGACTTATCAAATTTCCACATAATCAAATGAATAAAAAATAAAAATTTTGATAACACTTTAGTATAGGGACCAATTCTTACTATTGCTAATTAGCATGCCTATTATTAACATATTGGCTGTTTAAAAAGCACATATTCTGCATGAGCATATTTTTCATCTCTAATCCTACACAATACCTAAACTTAACAACTGCCTTACTATTAATAAGAAGCAAATTAGGAGATTATTGAGGCAAAAGTCATAGTTAATGGTTTGTTAATAGCGAGAACTGAACCTTAAAATAAAGTGTGACTAATTATTTTAATGTTAAAAAAAATACATACTTTGTGACTGACAACTTTTGTTATAGAATACACTTGTTTGAGCACAGTTTGGCCGTTGGTTTACTTCAAATTATTTTCAAGATCTGTTCATTTATCCATTGTTCCTTTCATTATGGCTATAAAGTCATGCAAAAACGATATTCAGTCTCCACAATATTATTATTGTACAGAGCGCACAAGTACCTGAGAAAATCATTGAGCTGAATCCTCCATCACTCATCACACATCTCCATCGCGGCTCGTTAGGACAAAAACTGATTAACTGGGAAACGATAACTTTCATCACGTGCTGGGCCATCTCGTCACATCTGATATCCAGACGTTTTTTGGTTTTAGTTAAATTTTTTTTTATCAGACTTTTAATCAGATCAGTAAAAAATCAGTTTGTCATTCACTGTTAGTCTTCCTCTATCCCACATTTAATAACTTCTCCCACATTTCATAAAAAACTTAATACATAGCCTACAGCTGTCATGGGCAGCAACACTAGTCAAATTATCCATATTTGGCTAAAATCCCAGCATAATATCTCTGATTTTGGTTTTCCTCTTTTAGCTTTTGTTCCATCCAAATTCTCTTCCTTTCAAAGAGTAAAGAGAGAAAAAAATACCAGAGAAGCCAAAACATACCACAGAAATCAAGCGTAAATCTAGTTTGTGCTGCGGCGCTATAATGGGCCTGTATCAGGGTGCGGCTGGGTCCCAGCTGTTATGTAATAGTCCTCAGTACTGCTCTATACTTGTCTTAACCTGTGAGTCATTCGTCTGTTTGACAGACTGCTTTCGTCCAAACTCAACAGCTTATGTGGAATGTGTAGTGGTCTTAAATAGCTCGTCTGTCAGTGTTGCCGCATTATATTTGGAGGACACTATCTAATCCCTCAGAGGAAAAAGCTCAAATTCTTTCCTGGCATCACCAATGAAAATTATAGTCAATGTGTTTACATAAACTGAGCAGTAATCTCGGCCCAATTTTAAGTAAAACAATTCATATTTTCTAACTTGACCTAATCACTTAAGGAAGAAAATCAAAGCTTTTGGAAGCCAAGCAGTGTCTCTAGTGCTTGAAACTGGCGACAGTAGTTGTTTTTTAAATCCAAAACATGTCATTTATGCAGGACTCAGCGATAAGGATTTTTTTTCTAGTTTCTAGCCCAGTTGGAACAGTGGCTCTGCCACAAAATAAAAATAAGTAATTGTTTTCATTGTTTTGTAACCTTGTTTTCTAATAAATAAGGTTGTTATGACTAAAACTTTAGATACCTGGAACATTTTACAGTTCTTGTTTCCTTACCACAGCAACAATTAGTGGTTCAAACATTATTAAAGACAAGTAAACCGTAATAAGAACAAATAAGTTTCACGACAGTAACTCTAAAAAAAAAAACTAAGTAAGTAGCTCAAATAAATACAGTAAAACAAAGATGCAAATAAAATAAACATTTGGGGTGTGTGCACAGAAAACCGCTTATCAGACACCGGGGGGCGAAAACTGAATTGAGTTCTTTTTCCACATCATCTTGTGTTATTCTTTAAAGGTGACATATCCGAACCGCTCTGACTTTTTTCCAGGTTTTAAGTGCTATAATCAGGTCCCCGGGTGCATCTACCAACCAAGGAAACGTGAAAAAGATTAACTCAGTAACTTTGTTTTGGTAAGCCTTTTTCTGCAAGAGTCTGAGAAAACGAGCGCGTCTGATCTCGCTCCGCTGGTGACGTGGCACAGGGATCTCATTATAATATTACCGCCCCTTAATCTGTAAGTTTACACCCATGGCACCGTTATTGTGTTTTCGCAAGTGACAACTGTGTACTAGTTCTAATGCCATGGCGAAGTTTGAGCAAAACATGCTAACTGTTTTGTCTTTGGCTGCACATACTAGCATAGAACACTGTTTAGAGTCCCATCCTCAGAGGAGACAAGAGAGCAGTGGATTTATTGATTTGTTTACTGTATATTATGCTGCTGCCACACATATCTAATATAAACATGTGATTTATTTTCCAGCTGTTTACCTTCACAGACATAACCGGCTGTTTTTTGTAACTCATGTGTTTTTAACATAAAGTTTTGTGTGAATGAGAACTTAGTTTAGTACTCGCATGCTGTGACAGCCGCTTTCTGTTAAAATTCAGTAAATGTTGGGAAATGTTCAGTCAATGCGCCTTCTGATTTTGACAGTCTTATCAGGTTGTAAAATGCAATCTGACCGCCCACTAACTCTGCTGTCTTCTTGCAGCCAGTGACTATGGCCTGTTCCTGTCAGATGAGGACCCAAAGAAAGGCATTTGGCTAGAAGCAGGCAAAGCACTGGACTACTACATGCTGAGAAATGGGGTGAGTCTAGAATATTTCAAATAAAACATCAAGTAAAGTAATTCAATTAAAATATTAAATAGAATAATGCTCATTGTGAGTGCGCTCTCTATAAAATGTTTACTTCTCTAGTAGTCACAAATGTGTAAAATCATACAAAATCAAAGGTGTGGAATTCATGCCCACTCTTTCTATATTTTCACTGGGATTGTCTTCAGGGAAATGAAATTTTAAATGTATTTGAAATAAGTCCATGCACTTTTAAGCATCTGTAACTGGTAAAGCATGGATCTAGCAAAACCAGGTTCAAGTGTTGATTGCCAGTGTACTTACTGATAAAATGTAACTGTAAATTACTTTGTAGCATCTGTCAAATGAAAAAATGTAAATGCCAACATTATTTGTAAAATCAGTGTTATATTAAAATTATATAAATGTGATAGTCAGTCCTTAAAAACTGACACTTATTTAATATACAGCAGATAACACTAGTGAACATAATTTGCTGATATTTATAAAGGATTTTTCATAAGAACGTGCATTTTTTTTAGGACACTCTGGAGTACAAAAAGAAACAGAGACCCCTGAAGATCCGCATGTTGGATGGAACTGTTAAAACAGTCATGGTGGATGACTCAAAAATCGTCAGTGACATGCTAATGACCATCTGTGCCAGAATAGGTAAGTTAGTATCCATATGAGGAGCGAGAACTCCATTTTGCCTGCTTTTTAGTAATTTCTAGGCCAGATCTCTCTTGTTTTATATTATACATGGATAACAGGTCTTACCAGTTCAGTTGAATTAGCTCACTGTGCTCACTGAGTGCTCTCAGCATTGAGGTACCACAGGGTTCAGTGATCGGACCGCTGTTTTTCTCTATCTACACTGTACCACATGGGATAGTCATCCAGTCACATGTGCCCTGTTTTCACTTGGTATAAAGAAATTTTTTGGTGATCCAATAAGAAGTGGTCAGTGCTAAATATAGGTGGAAACCGCGTCTGAAACATTTGTGATCAGAACTAAAGCTACATTTGGATGTAGTCAGTGAGGCTTAAGATGATTAATGGAGGTCTGCAACAACACTTAATTTAGGTCTGTAAAATGGTGTTTAGAGGTTTAATTGAACTGTTATTACCCCTGAGAAGCAGTTTGAATGCAATGAGAGCGTAAAAACACTTTTTGTTTCTCAGGCATCACAAACTATGACGAGTACTCGCTGGTGCGTGACGTGGGCGAGGAAAAGAAGGAAGAGACCATGGGGACACTGAAAAGAGACAAGACCCTCCTGAGGGATGACAAAAAAATGGAGAAACTCAAACAGAAACTTCACACAGATGATGAGTGTATGTCGCTTCCTGCTTACCATGAATAAAATAAACATTGATGCATGTTGTTTGCCATTTTTGCAGGACTTCAAAACAATACATACAGTGTATTCTCAACCTGTTCACTCAAAGGAATTTCATAATGACAAAATGCATATTCTCATGTATTCTAGATTCTTGTTGACTGAATTTCTTTACACTGCACTCTGGCTAATCCATTAAAAAAATACATATAATTACATTTTTGGATTTGAAAAGACATTTTAATATTCCAGTTTTTAAGATATGAGAAATGAAATTCATCAAGTGTTTCCCAAGTTTTTTTTTACATTGGATGATATTTTGGAATCTCGGTGAGAGTGGTGTGGGAGAGTGTGTTTGTGTGTGTTTGTGTGTGAGTGTGTGAGAGTGAGTGAGAGTGTGTGGGTGTGAAGTGAGTGTGGGTGTGTGTGTGAGAGTGAGTGTGTGAGTGTGTGTGTGAGAGTGAGAGTGAGAGTGTGTGGTGAGAGTGTAGAGTGAGAGTGTGTGTGTGGAGAGTGAGAGTGTGTGTGTATAGGGAGAGGGAGAGTGTGGGTGTGAGGTGGAGTGGAGGTGAGTGGGTGTGAGAGTGCGTGTGTGTGTGAGAGTGAGTGAGTGTGTGTGTGTGATAGTGAGTGTGTTGTTTGTGTGTGAGAGTGAGTGTGTGTGTGAAAGTGATTTGTGTGTGTGTGTGAGAGTGAGGGTGTGTGTGAGAGTGAGAGTGTGTGTGGGTGAGAGTGAGTTAGTGTGTGTGTGTGAGAGTGAGTGTTTGTTTGTGAGAGTGAGGTGTGTGTGTGTGAGAGGAGTGTGGTGGTGTGTGAGAGGAGTGTGTGTGTGTGAAAGTGAGTGTGTGTGTGTGAGAGTGAGTGTGCGAGCGTGTGAGAGAGTGTGTGCGAGCTTTGTGAGAGTGGATCTGTGCGTGCCCTGTTTGTGGTGAGTGAGTGTTGTGTGTGCTTGTGTGAGGGAGTGTGTGTGTGCGCGTGTGAACTGTGATTGGTGTGTGGTGCCGTTGTTAGAGTGATGTGTGTGTGCCGTGTGTAGTGATCGTGTGTGGGAGTGAGCGTGTGCGTGTGATGAGCGTGTTCGTGTGATGAGCGTGTTCGTGTGAGTGAGCGTGGCGAGAGTGAGACGTGTGAGAGTGGGTGTGTGAGAGTGAGCGTGAGCGTGTGCGTGTGAGAGTGAGTGAGCGTGTGCGGGTGAGTGAGGATCGGTTTGTGTGGAGTGAGTTAGTGGGAAAAAGGCGGTTGTGTGTGTGTGTGAGTGAGCGTGTGCGTGTGAGAGTGTGTGCATGTGAGAGTGTGTGTGTGTGAGAGAGAATGTGCGTGTGTGTGTGTGTGTGTGAGCGTGTGTGTGTGTGTGAGAGAGAGAGTATTGTGTGTGTGTGAGTGAGAGTGAGCGTGTGTGTGTGTGTGAGAGTGCGCGTGTGTGTGTGAGAGAGTGAAGGCGTGTGTGTTTGTTTGTTAGAGTGAGCGTGTGGTGTGTGGTGTGTGAGAGCAGCGTGTGTGTTTGTGTGTGAGTGAGCGTGTGTGTGTGAGAGTGAGCGTGTGTGTGTGTAAGTGAGTGTGTGTTTGTTTGAGAGTGAGTCTTTTGTGTGTGTGCATGTGTGTGCGAGTGACGTGTGCGGTGTGGAGAGTGAGCGTGGGCATGTAAGCTGTAGTGTGTGAGAGTGAGCGTGTGCATGTTTGAAAGTGAGCGTGTGCATGTGTTTGTGATAATCGTGAGCGTGTGCCTTTGTTTAGAGTGAGCTTGTTTGTGAGAGTGAGAGTGAGAGTGAGCGTGTGTGTGTGAGAGTGAGAGTGTGTGTTTGAGAGTGAGCGTGTGTGGGTGAGTGAGCGTGTGTGTGTGTGAGTGTGTGTGTGAGACAGTGTGTGTGTGTGAGTTGTGTGTGAGAGTGAGTGTGTGAGTGTGAGTATGTGAGAGTGAGTGAGTGCGTGTGTGAGTCCGCGTGAGAGTGAGTGTGAGAGTGCGTGTGTGAGTGAGTGAGTGAGTGTGTGAGTGAGTGAGAGTGGGTGTGTGTGTGTGTGTGAGTGGTGTGTTTGTGTGAGGGAGTGTGTGTATGTGTGTGTGTGATGTGTGTGTGAGAGTGAGTGTGTGTGGGTGGGAGAGTGAGTGGTGTGAGAGTGAGAGTGAGAGTGTGTTGTTTGTGTGGAGAGTGTGAGTGTGTGTGTTTGTGTGTGGGTGTGAGTGTGTGTGTGAGAGTGAGAGTGGAGTGTGTGTGTGAGAGTGAGAGGGAAGTGTGTGTGTGAGAGTGGAGTGAGAGTGGTGGTGTGAAGTGAGAGTGAGAGTGAGTGTGTGTGAGAGTGGTGTGTGTGGGAGATGAGTGTGTGTGTGTGTGTAGAGGAGTGTGTGTGTGTGTGTGTGTGGAGATTGAGTGGGTGGGGTGTGTGGGTGTGAGCGTGAGTGTGTGTGTGTGGAAGTGATGGGTGTGTGAGAGTGAGTGTTGTGTGTGTTGAGTGAGTGGTGTGTGTGTGTGAGTGTTTGTGTGTGAGAGTGTGTGTGTGTGTGTGAGAGATTGAGTGAGTGTGTGTGTGTGAGAGTGATGGAGTGAGTGAGTGTATGTGTGTGTGTATGTGTGTGAGTGTGTTTGTCGTGAGAGTGAGTTGGTGCGAGCGTGTGTGATAAGTGAGTGTGCGAGCGTGTTTGAGAGTGAGTGTGCGGCGTGTGTGAGTGAGTGGGTGTGTGCGTGTGTGAGTGAAGTGTGTGTGT
This sequence comes from Sinocyclocheilus anophthalmus, assembly GCA_018155175.1. Classification (NCBI taxonomy): domain Eukaryota; kingdom Metazoa; phylum Chordata; class Actinopteri; order Cypriniformes; family Cyprinidae; genus Sinocyclocheilus; species Sinocyclocheilus anophthalmus. The sequence continues at coordinate 7,370 of JADLZN010004519.1, forward strand.
GCGCGTGTGAGAGTGAGTGTGTGTGTGCGCGAGTGTGAGTGTTTGTGTGTGTGTGGCGCGTGTGGAGGAGTGAGTGAGTGCTGTGCGCGTGTGTGCGAGTGAGAGTGATCGTCGGTGTGGGTGTGTGCGTGTGTGTGTTTGTGTGTGTGTATGAGTGTGTGTGTGCGTGTGTGTGAGAGTGAGTGTGTGTGTGGTGTGTGTGTGTGTGAGAGTGGAGTGTGTGCGTGTGTGTGAGTGAGTGTTAGAGAGTGTATGTATGTGTGTGTGAGTGTGATTGTGTGTGAGAGAGTGAGTGTGTGTGTGTGTGAGTGAGTGAGTGTGCGTGTGTGAGAGTGAGTGTGTGTGTGAGTGTGAGTGTGTGTGGAGTGGTGTGTTGGGTGTGAAGTGAGTGTGTTGTGTTTGAGGATGAGTGTGTGTATGTCGTTGTTGCTGTTTTGTGTTACTGTGTGTGTACTGGTGTGCTGGGACGTGGTGGACTGTAGTGTTCTCGTTTTGTCTGTTCGTGGCACTTTCGTCGTCTTGTTTTTGTGTTGTGTGTTGAGGCAGAGTGTGGGGTTTGTTCGTGAGAGATGTTATGATGTGGGTTTGTGGGTGTGTGTCTCCAGTTTGATGGTAGGCTGAGTCGTGTGTGTGTGTGTGAGAGAGTGTCTTTTATTTTTAAACCATTTAAACAGAAATATTTTAATCAATGCTCAATTGCTCAAGTTTTTAGTGTCATTGTGTGTAATCACAACCGTACAGTGGCTTTTAGAATATTAATGAGTATTTAATAAGGTCATATTTTTATATAAATGGATACATTTATTTGTAATACAGGTGATTATTATTTTTTTTTCCCCCCACTGTTTCATATTACCAGCAGGCTATTTTTAGTATATAACCTGTAGCATTGCAGTATATAAGTAATATTGCTAAACGCCTTGGGTTTTTTCCACCCGTTTCCTCACTTGTCTTGTTTCTTTCTTTTGTGTTTTTCCTCTCAATTAGAAAAGACCAAAAACCTGCTCTTCAATGGGACCAAAGCCGTGATGGGTCGAATCTGGAAGTCCGACGCACTTGTGTCCGATCCGGCCGCTGTATCTCCGGCTCCTGGACATCAGACGCTTCTCAAAGGACAGACACGCATCGGGCTGGACGGACGGTTACAGCGAGCAGACGCTGCTCCAGGTGAATCCATCAGAGCAGAGCAGAGCCAGATGTGATGCGTTCAGTGTGAAATAAAGCAAGAAGCTGTGGTTTACAGTGACTTTATAACAGCTAAGGGGCGTTGTTAGGTACGTCACTATATAATTAAAAAAGAATATAGCAATTATAAGGTTTGTTTACTGTAAGATAATGTATATACCGATTTTTAATTTTATATAAAATATTGCGCACGAAAATTTTTTGGGGCCCCCTATAAAATCTCATAAGTCATATGTCTAACCAAGTTATGTTCCACATTTGAAGTTTATATCACCAAAAGTTGTGGTTCTTGTGAGATTTTGTTTGGGCGCTATACCAGAAATAACCTCGGGGTTACACCCAAAGTTATATATTTTTTTGTTTTGATGCAGTTTTGTGTCTGAAATCAATCATTTTCTGTCACTGTATCACTTCTATTACCAAATATGGGGAACCTTGACTGTCAGATATTTCCAACGATGTGTGTTTTAAGATTACAAAAATAATTTGTTAAAACACAAGCCACTAAATAACATTTTATTTATATATATATATGTGTATGTTTTAATATCTTTATTAAATCCCTGAAAGTGTGACTTTTATCAGAGGGTGAGTATTTGTTGAAGTCTTCGTTTTCTCTCTTAATTAGCATAAAACCCCCACAAACACGGTTCCTCTCTGAATATGAGCCAGATTACAACGATTTGTTCAATTCTCAGCCCATTTTCACTTGTAGAACATTATAAACCTAATCCTGGATTCAAGGTCTGAATTATGGCTGATGACAGAAATAAGTCTTCTGCTGCATCTGTAGGTGATTTACGGCATCTAAACTGCTACAAAAAAAGCTTATTTTTCTAATTTTGTGAAGTTAAATTGAATATTTGGTCAATTTGTTTCATTTGTAGATTGTAAATTAAGTGTGGGACGTTTTAAATACCTTTTTGGCATTAAAATTAAACTTGACATTTGACTGCTTTTATTTTGATAAGTTACGCATCATTTGAAATCATTCTTATTTTGTGAAAATTACATGGAAATATATATTTTTTTATATTAAAAAGGCCTGTGAAATCAAGCACGGACAGTAAAACAGCCATAACATACAGATTACAGAATGTTTTACAGTCTTTTAATAACAAAACACATGTTGAGTGCATTTCAAGCAGAGGTTCATCCAGAAACGAGTAAATAAAACTATTTCGTCACCTCATTAAATCCAAACCGTTTGACTAGTTACTGTTCCATTCTTCACAATATAAGTTGTGTACGGAGTCATGTTTGGGATTACTTGAGGCTAAATGATTGTGGTTGTGTTCAGACTGTCCTTTAATCAACACTGACGATGTTTTGTGCTCTCTTGAGCTGCGGTGACTCTGTGTGAGCTGCTGTAGTAGCTCTGTGTCTGCGTGTGTCGTCAGGTTGTGCAGCGGCTCCTTCAGCGTGTTGTGTGTGTCAGAGGGTCTCGGGTTCGAGGAAGCCGTGCTCTCGGTGCGAGCGTCCCGCGTGTGCAGCGTGTATCCGGCAGTGCAACATCTGCTCCGAACGCTGCTGCTCCCTGTGCACCGTCACCGAGTGAGTCGACCACATTAAATGCTGCTTTTGACTCCTTTAATGGAATTAGTTCACCCAGAAGTGAAAAGTCTCGCCCTCAGCTGTTTGCGATGGTAGGTGAGTTTTCTTCATCAGATTTGGGAGAAAGTAGCATTGCCTCGTGTCTCCGAAACGTGAGCTCTGCATTGAATGGTTGCCGTCAGAATGAGAGTCCAAACAGTGATAAAAACATCACAATAATCCAAGCACGCCCAGTCCACAGTTAAACCATCTGGGAGAAGACCAAAAGCTGAGACAAATCAAGTATTAAGATGTTTTTAACTAAATGCATGTTCACACCAATCCATAATAAACTCTTCTCCACGTGAAAAAAGTCCCATCAGAATCCAGCCATATATTTGTTTAGAGCTGTTTAAACGCTGCTTTATCTGTGCAGATTTCTCTCCTGATTAACACCAGAACACTTTTTCACTGGAGGAAGCTTGGCTTGTTCCAGCTTTTGTCTCTCGATGTTAACTGATGGGACTGGAGTTGTGTGGATTTTTGTGAAGTTTTTATCAGCTGTTCGGACTCTCATTCTGACAGCACCCATTAACTGCAGAGGATCCATTAGTGAGCAACTGATGCAATGCTACATTTCTAAAACAAACTCATCTACATTTTGGATGATCTGAGGGTGAGCACATTGTCAGCACATTTTGAAGTATTCCTTTAAAGCGAAGCTCATATGCATGTTTGGGATGTTTAGTTTTGGATTTGCATGCTATACCAACAAACATGCACGATGCATAACTTTACTGTATTAGATCTGTAGTTTGTTTTTCTTCTGAACCCTCGTCTGTCTGTTCTCTGTGCTCAGTTACAGTGAGCGTTATGAGCGCGTCCTCTGCTGTGGCTGTTCATCCTGATGGCACTGATCAGATCAGACGACTGATGACCGTTACGCCAGACAGGATTAATGCATTACCAATTAAATGTAAATGAGATTATTTTATATATGCTTGCCTTGTTTCTTGCTCTTTCCCTCCTTTTATGTACAAACTCCTATGATTTATTGAAATAAATACTTGACATTAATACTTTCATTGTGTGTGAGAGAAATATTTATTTATTTCCGGATGGATTTAATGTAATTTGTACAGTATCCCACTCTCTTGCCCCTTAGTTTGTTTTTATAAATATATATATATATATAGGTCTGAGATCACGAGAGGAATTAGATAGTATGTGTGTATATATATATATATAATATATATATAATATATATATATATAGTGTCTATATCCATCTATATATATAGCTCTGAGATCAGACCCATTATTAATGTTATCTTTAATCTATAAAAGAAGGTGAAAGAAGGAGGGGGCTACATGTACAAATATGAATTACATGAAATCCATCCATAAATTTCAAACAGGTTTTTAATCTCTTAAAACTAGATTTGATCAAGTGGTATTCACCAGATGTCGCAGAGGTCATACAAGACTGACTCGTGCATTTTTGCTTAAAAGTAAAGACCCTACTCGATGCATGTTCTGCAAGATTCCCCTTTCTGTCAAACATATTTTATTGAACTGTCCAGCTTTTAATGTATGTAGAAAACTATTTTATGAAGTGAACTCAGTTATTTAGTATAATTTTGCCAGAAAAAGTTTTAGAATGTATCATGCTGGATGTTAAGTAATTGTCTTTTTGCTGGTTTTTATTGGATTTGTATACTTGATTTTTGTTAAAATCGTTTTGCCATGAAAATAGCATAAGGTCCTGACCATGGCATAAATTAAAAAAAATATATATATAATACATGCCATATATACATTAGAGCTGCATTGTTGGGTGTTTTAAGAGTGGTGTGATCAGGTTTGTCACTAGAGGGCAGCACCTGAATATAATACTTCATTAGTTTCTCACTGAACAGCTGTCTCTCTCAGGATTACATTCACTGTCTCCTAGCAAAACTTGAATCATTAAAACCATAAATAAACCAAGTTCTCGAACACTAGTTTTTCTATTCTATCTACTTGTTTGTATGATGGTGCTTTTTCTTTTAGAATGACGTGGAAGTCTAACAGTTGTTTAAAGTCAATGCAACAATTAATCAGACTTTAAATGATACTGGAACCGGAGGTCTGATGCTCCTGTAACACTTCGGGACACTGAAGTCAGACTTCTGTGTAAATTGGGAACTTTAAGCTCAATCAGACACTGAACCGTCATACACAACTACTTCTGGCTTGGAGCAACTGTGCTGTTTCATGCATTAAAGAACCATAGTGTAACCATGGTACCGTAGTCTTTCATATTAGGGTTTAGTTGTTACTGAAAAATCTCTTCTGCTCAGCAAGGCTTATTTAAATTGATCAAATACAGTAAAAAAAAATATTGCATATTTTGAAATAAGCTTTTATACCTGTATGTAAATGTTAAAAATAATGTATTTCTGTGATGTGCAGCTGAAATTCCATCATCATTACTCCAGTCTTCAGCATCACACGATCCTTCAGAAATCAGTATAATATGCTGATCTGCTGCTCGAGAAACATTTCTGATTATTAGCAATGTTGAAAACAGTTGTGCTGCACAATATTTTTTGTGGAAACCGTGATGCATTTAATTTTTTCAGGATTAACAGCTGAACAAAAGTTCAAAAAGACAGCGGTATGTGAATAGAAATATTTTTCTCAGTTATTTTAACTGGTCTTTACTGTCCTGTGCATCGGTTAGTGCATCCTTGAAAAAAAACAATCTTACTGACCCCAAACCTTAATGGCATTGAATTGTTTTAAGGATTATTTGTCCATTACAATTTGCTTTAAAGAAATACTAACAGTAGGTTAAATAAAGAGCAGACGCTCTTTACTGCACATGACTGTTTGTTTTTGGGTTATATGACAAAATGTTTCCTCTAATATGTGTTATTTTCATGAATATTTTAATATTGCATTTCTTTACATGCTCTCGCTATTAAACACGCAGCTCTTAAATCAGGGACATTGTTCGGCTGCAACCCAAATCAAACACACCTGCCTGTAATTCTAAATAATGATGCAAATTTGGGTCTGTTCCCCACAGAAAGCATCATATGACTTTAGAAGACGTTGAATGTAGCAGACTAGTTGTATGAACTACTGTTATGAAACTTTTACATCCTTTTTGAAGCTTGGAAACTTTCATTTCGTAATTGTGTGGAAGATCGACACTGACTTCAGCATCTCCACAGATGTATGAAGGTGAGTAAATGATGACGTGATCTTTTAATATAGATCATGATATTAAGGGCAGGAGTCTTCATGCATGCTGTGGAGATGGAAAAGCAATTAGATGTTCCTGACACTCCTCCGGTTCTTTTGTGTGTGCTCCTCTGCAGCTGTCCAGACTTTCATCACAAGTGTTTTACTGTAAAAGGTCACAGCCGTGACTTCCGAGGCGGCTCCTTTTTCCCAGAGCCACATGCCAGGGACCCCCGAAGGCCTGCCGGGCCCCGCTGACTCCTGGACGCACTTAAGTCCAGGCGTGTGGCTCTGCATCACCCCCCATTTGTACAGAGCAGCTGTGCGCAGACACACAGCCGGCTGCGGTGATGCGGCTGCTATAAATACGTGTGCGTGTAGTGAAAGAGTGACAGCTGTGCACTGGACTCTGCTCCTCCAGCAGCTCACGCTTCATATGGGACAAGGACATGCTACTGAAATCCCCCTTCTTATAGTCAACTTTTGATTTCCATGAGTTTTTCAAACATAGTCAGTTTGCTATGCATAATTTCACGATTCAATGATGTTCTATGTGGTTGTTGACAAAAGAAGGCATTTTGTAGCTGGTTGCTAGGGTTTTTAAGTGGTTGCCAGGGTGTTCTAGGTGGTTGTTGACAAGTATCATATTGTGTAATCGCTCAGTCAGTGTTTCAACTGTGGAAAGACAAAAGAATGCATTTTGTAGCTGTTCTGAGTGGTTGCTAGGGTGTTGCTAGGGCTTTCAGAGTAGCTGTTGATAAAAGAATGCATTTTGTAGCTGTTCTGATTGGTTGCTAGGGTGTTGCTAGGGCTTTCAGAGTAGCTGTTGATAAAAGAATGCATTTTGTAGCTGTTCTGAGTGGTTGCTAGGGCTTTCCGAGTGGCTGTTTATAAAAGAATGCATTTTGTAGCTGTTCTGATTGGTTGCTAGGGTGTTGCTAGGGCTTTCAGAGTAGCTGTTGATAAAAGAATGCAGTTTGTAGCTGTTCTGATTGGTTGCTAGCATGTTGCTAGGGCTTTCTGAGTGGTTGCCAGGGTGTTGCTAAAGTATTGTGAGCATTTATAGCTTGTTGGAACAAGTATGCAATTTCAAGATGTTCTGAGTGGTTGCTAGGCTATTCTGAGTGGTTTCTAAGGAGTTGCTAGGTGGTTACTCATTTGACACGAGCATTTTAGCCTGTTCACACAAGAATTCATTTTCTAGCTGTTTTTGATGGTTGCTAGGGTGTTGCAGGGGTGTTTGATATGGTTTTCTGTGGTTGTTACCCGAGGGCGTAACGGTACACGTATCTTACCGAGAGTGTTTGGTGTCTTTCGGTTCGGTAAGAAAATACCCCTTTTAACCACATTAACCACCAATAATCACAATAAACTTTGTGTTTTGTTACTTTCGATTAGGAACGAAATCTCATCTTTCATATTCTGTCCATTTTATAATGAATTTCAAACAATAAATGCCGTTTTTGTGCTCGTTAATGTGGCGTGACAGATTGCTCAATCCGAGATGGGACTGCCATTGAATTTGCGAAGAACCCGCTCCGAAGTTTTGATCTAAATCAAATTATTTGTGATTTGAAGATCTGTCATGAAAACAAATGATGACGGCTGCTATTTTAACAGCGAATTGGAGTTCTAATTGGAGAATTAGATTTAGAAGTTAATGCAAAAAAATGTCCTTGAAAGAAAAAAGAAGCAATTGTATGTTTAGTTGTCTTCCCCTGCTGTACTGAAAACGTACCAAACCGTGACTTCAAAACCGAGGTACGTACCAAACCGTCATGTTTGTTTACCGTGACACCCTAGTTGTTAGGGAGTTGCTAGGTGGTTGCTAACGAGTTGTAAGCTTGTTGATAGAAGTATCTGTTTTCAAGCTGTTCAAAGCAGTTGCTGGTTTGTTTTGAGGATATGGTATTATCATGATTTTTGTACCATGTTAGTAGTACTATGGTAAAATACCTTGAAAATGTGATGCTGCATGAACAACATATCATGATATTTATCAAAGTATCACAGTATTACCATCTCCTAGCATCACTGTGTGACCACAGTGCTAAAAAGGTGATATTGAGGATATAATGTTTTGATGTTAATTATATAAGACACAAAGGTCCGGTCTCTGACAGAGCATTGCTCTTTTCTGTTTTATGTGCATGAGTGTGTGTGTGTGTGTGTGTGTGTGTGTGTGTGTGAGACTGCATCGCTCCTTTTCAAGTGTGACCACCTGTCTTTTGTTATGAGGTAAATAAATAAATAAAACAGGCCGCCACAAGATTCCCGGACACCGTCGCGTTGTCAGAGGTCAAGGTCTCCCACCGCTGGCCTTGCGCGGTTGAAGACATCCAAGTTCAACTTCCTTCTCTACAAAGACTTGCTGTAGTTGGGGAATACATGCAAATGTGCAGCTGTGGTGAAAATGGAAATACATGAAGCTTTTTGTAAGCGAGGGCACAAAAACACACATCTAATAAGTCAAAAGAGACGACAGCTGCGATCATCACAAGAGTGCTACTAGTAATGCGCGCTTGTTTCATTGCTAGTTGTCTAGTCCAGTCCTTCAACTGGTTTTGCAGATTCAGAATCAGGATCTTCAAGGGGAGACCAAACACAGTTCGCAAAATAAAATGCCCGTAAAATCAATAGAAATAAAAACCATATGCAAAATGATGACATGAAAGACTAAACTATCGTTTTAACATTGTCCTTTTAGTTGTAGTGTTTGCTTTCTAAATGTCTCGAACATTTTGAATGAGTCATTTAAAATATTTCACCAAGTAACAATGTTTTAATGCCGCCTGGGTTTGCTAGGTTCTTACTCGCATGCTGTGAAGATTTTTAACTTGACACAAGTATGCATTTTTCAAGCTGGTCTGGGTGGTTGCTATAGAGTTGCCAGGGCTTTCTGAGTGGTTGCTAGGGTATTGCTAGGTGGTTGCTCACATGTTGTGAGTATTTTTAACTTGTTGGCACAAGTATGCATTTTTCAAGACTTTCTGGGTGGTTGCTATGGAGTTGCTAGGGCTTTCTGAGTGGTTGCCAGGGTGTTGCTAAGGTGTTCTGAGTGTTGCTCACTTGTTGTGAGTATTTTTAACTTGTTGGCACAAGTATGCATTTTTCAAGACTTTCTGGGTGGTTGCTATGGAGTTGCTAGGGCTTTCTGAGTGGTTGCTAAGGTGTTGCTAGGGTCTTCTGGGTGGTTGCTCACTTGTTGTGAGCATTTTTAGCTTGTTGTTATAAATATGCATTTTTCTTGCCATTCTGAGCGGTTGTTAGGGTGTTGCTATGGTTTCAAAGTGGTTGCTACAATGTTGCTGGGTGGTGGCTAGTGCTAAGTGGTTGCTAGGGTTTGTATTTGTTAGGGTGAGCATTGCTACCTTGTTGGTATGCATTTTTCTATCTATTCTGACTGGTTGTTATTGGGTTGCTATGGCTTTCTGAGTGGTTGCTAGTGTTTTCTGAGTGGTTGCTAGGGTATTACTAGGGTGGGCATTTTTAGCTTGTTGATACAAGTATGTATTTTTCTATCGTTCTGAATGGTTGCTATTGGGTTGTTGGAGTTTTTTGAGTGGTTGCTAGGGGGTTGCTCTTAACTGTTGCTAGGGGGTTGCTGGGTGCTTATGTTTTTACATTGTTTAGCCTATATCTTTGCAAAATTGTAAGAATATTACTCTAATCTGCTTCTAGAAGGCATGAAGATATTAAGATATTATAAACATGAACATTATGATTTCCTGCAAAGCTGCTGTGAATCTGTGTGTATTGTGAAAAGAGCTATATACATAAATACATTTGATTCCCTGTTCATTGCCACATGACCTTTGACATCAACATCAAAAAACGTGTTTTCTCCTCCCATTTGAGAGCAGACTCATTTATGCACGATTAGACGCTTGCGTCCGTTTTATCATCAACATTTAATGTTGTTTTTCCTCCTCTGGTTTCTGATTATATGACTGATCTCTGGCAGCAGGTGAAATGTCAGTAAAGCGTAATCCTCTGGGCCTCTGGTTTACATTCTAGTATTTCCAGCCAGACCGCCACACACCCTTATTTACACCTCGTCCCCTTCACGCGGGTCTGCAGCGGTTCACTGAGCTTCAGGGCAGAACCTGAGCGCCGGAGCAGACAATAGACATGCCAAACTACTAACCGCACACAAAAGAGTCGGATGGGGGCAGGGTCATGGGAATCACACCGGAGAGCAGCTGGATTGCTTTACATGTGCAGTCGGAGAATAATTAGCAAGAAAATGACCAGTGAATTGACTTTGAGATTCCGAATTAGCCACGCATTTTCTGTCCTCCTCCGGGGTGGATGTTTGATTGCTCAGAATGCAGATGAGCGTCCAGTGAAGGAGGCGTTCTTTCGTTAAAGAAATTAGGAAGTTAAAATGAAGTTTTTAAGGGTGTAAACTGAATGTAAAGCACCTGCTTTATATCTTGCATCCACATCATCCTCTGTATCGAGGAGAAGCTGAAGTGTTTTCTGTGCACAGATCTCCACCGACAGACGGGAAACTCCTTGGAAAGACGTTTGAGGTCATTCGTTCCTGGTTCACATGCGTTTGGCCAATGACTTCCATGAGATTTTTTCCATCGTTTTATTGAGATTACACTCAAAATGAGCAATGAAATAATGAAGCTGAGCGAAACTAGGGAAGTTATGTTAACGCCAGAATTTTTCGAGACTTTAAGATTTTCGCCTGGGTCATATAATTGTTTACTTTGTGTAGTTTTGATGTTTTATGAAGATGAGGGCATCCATGTTGACATCTGTACAATTTAACTAGATTTTTTTTTTCTGGCCTACAGAAGCAAATGTTTTTTATTATGAAACCCCTAATGATTTATCTCTTGAATATGTTGCCAACTTTATTTTATTGCACATCATTTTTTTTCAAACGTACGGAACAAAAAAAATTCCATTATTTCTTCTTGAATTCAACTCTGAAATTTCACCCCACCCATTTCCTTGACTTTTCTAGGCACCTGCAGCATTTAAAAATATATATAATTTTATAGAAATTACACTAAAAAAAAGAGTTAAATCTGAGCAAAATATGGAATTTATATTGACTACAGAACAACCAGTGGTTGTATTATTTTCCTTTTTTTTTTTACTGTGTAGTTTTGATGTTTAATGAAGATGTTGACATCTGTCTAATTTAACTAGATTCTACAGGTAGAGTTAATTGAAAACATATTTTGGTCTGATCTAGGTTGTTTTATTTTTAGCCCTACAGAAATAAACCACTCTTTTGTGTTTGTTTGTTTCAAATTTAAATCTTCCATTATTCCTTCTCTTAAATTCTCTCTAATAACCCTTATAAAAATATCAGATTTATTTAACCAATGCATTTCTATGACTTTTCTAGTCACCTAGAATGACAATTTTAAAACTCATTTTCAGAGATTATACTCACACTTAGTAATTTTATTTAACTTTAATAATAGTTCTTTAACTTCTATAGGCCATTGCAAATCCACAGATTTTCCATAACTGAAGATGACGATAAACTGAAGATGATTTTACATGTAACTGTTTATAATTTTTCTTCTGGTAAATATTCATATTGTTCTGAATGCAGTTTTTCTGAAATGCAACGTCGCTCAAGCATCATTTAAAAAAACAAAACAAGCACAATTCCACATAAAATGTTGTTTAATCTACGCTTTAGCTAAATAAAGATTTAGATAAAGATTGTCACATTTTCACAGCACAAACAAACAGGCACAATGTGCCCGAGAATGAAGAAAGAAAGAGAGCAAAGCAAGCGGAAACACACAAAGAATCCAAATAAATTACCAAAGAATTCAGGCAAAATCAACTCAAACAGATTGTCATCTACATTCACTAGAGGACTTACAATGAAGCTTTTGTTTCCTATAAAATATGCTTTTGTTTATCAAAAAATTATATTACATCTAATGGCACTTCTACAAAGTCTATTAAAAAGTCTCAACTTAGTATCATCAAGTCAAAATTCTGAGATACAGTCCAATTTTGCACAAGAAACAAATCAATAAATATTACTTACGATTATACAGTTTCACAGTCTGAACCTTTAGAAGACAATAATCCGGTATTAATGTACATATACAGCAGGCTGAACTGAGAAACCCCTCCATCGTGTTAAAAGAGACATTATTACTGAAAATCTGACCGCAGAAACACTGAATCCTGATGACTTCATTATTGCATTCATATATTGGCTTTTATGAATGTTGAATAGCATCAGAAATGTGAATCTCGAATGAATAAAAAAATAAAATGCACAAAAATCCCCAGCATGTGAAATCTTCTGTTAGCCCACAAACTCCAGTGTAACATGCTATTAATTTGCACAGAAATTAAAATGTAAAAAAACAAACAAAAACATGACAATAAACTGTAAATTGTCAATAAACTGAATCATGATGCAGATATGCAACAGAATATGATGCACGCTTGCTTTTACATGTGCATCATCAGAAATATCATAATTGTAGATTATTAGTCTTCATGTCATTCAGATGTTTGTGCTTGTGATCCAACAGTTTTTAACCTCAGATAACGACAGCGATTTGAACTGGAAGACTGTGAAAAACTGCAGCTTTTACCAGAGATTTCAGTCATACTACATCCTAAACGAAATGTGACAATGATCTGATAAATAAAATACATATTTACAATAAATATACAGTTAGAAATAGCAGCCTACGGTATATGAGTGTTGTATCTATCAGTGAAGTGCTCGATAGTCGATGAAATCAGGTTCTCACATACAGCAACTGATCGATTATCCCAACATTAGAGAGCAAATATCAGCTTTAAACATCAAGTCTAGAGTAAACCCTGAACCAAAACCAGCTAATAACTAATCAAGTTTATCAGGACCGATGAAACGTACAGCATAACGTGGGTTTTTAGTGCTAGTTACATAAAGAGTCCCTCAAATGAGCAGAAAACGCCTTCAAAACATTTCTGAGATTCAGTCAGCAGTGGTTCAACCATATTTCTGTTTGCAGAAAGAGATATGAAATATTCCTGTAGATGTTAAAAAAACTATTAGAAGAATCAACGTTCTTCTGATATTAGTATGAGCTTAACTAGTCCTTCATGTCTTCTAAACCCAGATCACCATCAAAACGCTTCGATCTGATGAGGGTCGGTTCAAATCCAGTCCTCGACTAAAAGAAAGCCACGTAATCCGGACCGAGAGCCAGTAGCTTTAAAAGGCGACGTCACTTTAAATGTTGCCAAGTGCTTCAGTGAAACATTTCAGTGACAAAGCCCTTCAGGAGATAAACACACACAACTGTAACAGCGTAAATCAAATCTGCCCGTCTGGACTTCAGATATGCGATTACGCAGAAAAACTATGAAATCATGAACATACAGTGCTTTAAAACTTTCTCTGTCATGGCGCTCAAATGATTTGTAATAAATTACAGCAGCTACAAAAGCAAATCTTCTGGACGGAGCTGCAGAACTGGTTTATCAGTGCACTGCATTTATATACAGTATATATGTATTTTTTACTGTTCATCAACAATTTGACTCATCTGAAGACCTTTGACATCGTGTATTTGGTGTAGTATATTAGTTGGTGTGTTGTGTGGTGTGTTATATATTAACTGTTTTATATCACATCTATTTGAAGTAACGTGTGTGTTAAAATATTACGATGAATATTTAAATGGTATAATCAGTTAAAACACATTTATTTATTAATAGACAATATAGTTAAGTTATATTTCAATATAATTTAACACACACACGACCCTGGAGCACAAAACCAGTCATAAGGGTCAATTTTGTGAAATTGAGATTAATGCATCATCTGGAAGCTGAATAAATAATCTTTCCATTGATGTATGGTTTGTTAGGATCGAACAATATTTAAAAATCTGGAATCTGAGGGTGCAAAAAAATCTAAATATTGAGAAAGTTGTTCGAATGAAGTTCTTAGCAATGCATATTACTAATCAAACATTAAGTTTTTATATATTTACGGTAGGAGATTTACTAAATATCTTCATGGAACATGATCTTTACTTAATATCCTAATGATTTTTGGCATAAAAGAAAAATCAATAATTGTGACCCATGCACTGTATTGTTGGCTATTGCTACAAATATCCCCCAGCGACTTAACACTGCTTTTGTGCTGCAGGGACACATATATGATGTCAAAAACGCAAGTGCATCAAACTGTTGATTGCTGGAGACACAATAGTGTTTTACAGTCATTAATGAACCAATTTTCTGCCACCTGCAAAATACTGGATATTATTGTTATTATTATTCTTCATAAAAACTGCTGTTGTTTTTATACAAAAGGCCGTGATTGCACCGTGTTTGCCCCGACTTCATCCTATAGCGAGCGTCTTGACGAGGCCGCAGTGGAACTTGCGTATGTGTCGGTACAGATCACCGGACTGTGTGAAGCGCCGCTCGCACCACTTACACGCATGTGGTTTCTCTCGCGTGTGCACCACGGCGTGCCGGCTCAGATTGTGTGAGTACTGGAAGCTCTTCCCGCACTGTCCGCAGGTGTACGGCTTCTCGCCGGAGTGCGTGCGCTCGTGCCGCTTGAGCGTGTACATGCAGGAGAAGGTCTTGCCGCACTGCGAGCAGGTCGGGACAGAGCCGTCAGGCGAGAGCTTCGAGCGAATGCCATCTTTCTCCTTGAAGTGCGAGCTGAGGTGGAGCTGGAGCACATGTGCGCTCGGGAAGACCTTGCTGCAGAGCGGACACACGCAGACCTGCTGTCTGCCCGGCGTGAGGAGAACCCCGCTAGATGTGGAGATGTCTGAGGACGCCAGGTCGTCTTCATCCTCGCCCTCGCTGTCCCTGAGATGATGCTCCGAACGCACACGCAGCCCACTCTCCTCCTCCATCAGGTCATCGTCCGGAGGGAGCAGCGCAGCCGTGGCCTTGTTTTCAGGGAAGAGGGCAGCGAACCCTGTCACCACCGAACTCCTGGCGATATTCCCAAAGCGCTGGCTCTCTGGGCTAACCGGATCACCGTCCTCCTGCTCTGACAGCAAGTCATGTTCGTCTTTAACAAGTGGCTCGGTGCCCTGCTGCTGGCTGTCGAGGGCCAGCTGTCCCGAGACGTAGGAGGGGTGGAAGGCGTCTCGACTCGACAGAGGCTTGAAAGACAAATCCAGCGCGCGGTCCGTGTCATCCGACGCCCGGGACCTCTGGGACACAGGGACGGCCGAACTACTGACATCAGCTTTTGTTTTTCCAGCTGTTCGGACACAGGCCTCGGCCTCGGCTGACACATAATTGACACCTACAAGATCCGGGGACCTTGCACAACAAAAAGAAAAAAAAGAGGCTTTATCTCCCAGAAAATCTTTCTGATACAACACCATGCAGAGGTGGACAGTAGTGAAGTATTTTTACTTTACTTGAGCAAATTTAATAAGTATCTGTACCTTATCAGAGTGTTTTACTTTTACTACATTCCAAAGCATAATGTCATACTTTTTACTGCACTATATTTCATAAATAAAAGTTTTTACTTTTAAACTTAAGAACATTAAAAATGTAGTACTTTTTAAGTAAAACTTTGAATTTTACTTGAGTACAAGTAAGAAAGTACTAGATTTCTAATGTGATTAAGTGTTAAATGGTAGTTA
Source organism: Sinocyclocheilus anophthalmus (assembly GCA_018155175.1). Lineage (NCBI taxonomy): Eukaryota > Metazoa > Chordata > Actinopteri > Cypriniformes > Cyprinidae > Sinocyclocheilus > Sinocyclocheilus anophthalmus. The sequence continues at coordinate 22,947 of JADLZN010004519.1, forward strand.
ATGTGAAGCGTAGTGCAGTAAAAAGTACAATATTGTGTTTTGGAATGTTGTGAAGTAAAAGTGTTCTAAAGAAAAACTCTGATAAAGTCCAGACACATGAAAAGTACTTTTAGCGCAGAGTAAAAATACTTCACTGCTGTCCAGCTCTCGGGCTTGAAAACACACTGAAGGCCATTGAGAAAGTTCATGCAGCTACATTATATCGACTCTCACAAATGGACATTTGGTCGTGAGTTTCAAACGGTCAGAACTCAGAATTGTGACCCTGGAGCACAAAAACAGTCATAAGGGTACATTTTGGTAAAAATTTGGATTTAGCATCATCCTGAAAGCTTAAATAAATAATCTTCCATTGTGTATGGTTTTTAGTATTATAACTATTTGAAATCTGGAATCTGAGGGTGCAAAAAAATTAAACTCTTTAAAGTTGTCCAAATGAAGTTCTTAGCAATGCATATTACTAATCAAAAATTAAGTTTTGATATATTTACAGTAGAATTTAACCAAGTATCTTCATGGAGCATTGATCTTTGCCTTTATCATATCGTGTTATGTATAATTTTGACCCATACATTTTATTTTTGGCTATTGCTACAAATATCCGCCAGCGACTTAACACTGCTTTTGTGCTGCAGGGTCACAACAGTAGTTTCTTTTATTTCACTTCTAATTCAACATAAAGTTCACTGAAAAGGTGACCTTTATCAAAGTCATACTAACTTTGTATTTAAAAAATGTATTAGGAGTACACTTGAGTGTACTAGTGTATGAAAGATGGGTTCAAGTGTACTACATGTGGTAACTAAATACATTTTTTAAATACAGCGATAGTATGTTAAAAGTGCATTTTAGTTCATATTCATGGTGTCCCAAAACAACAGTTGAGTTCATTTAGATGATCTTAACGTTTTAGCTTAAGGCGATACACGCAGGTGAATTAGGGTAAAATAAACTGAACTAATAGTTATCGCCTTACTAACCCAGTTGATTGATTACATTGGTAATAGCAAAAATGTTAGGTTTAAATATGCAAATGAGGCATAATTTAATGAAATATGTGCTTATCTGCATAGATTTCTAGTACAAAAAATCTAAACACTGGATGAAGTCAGTTTGAAAAGTTTTTACAGAGGGAATTTTGGGTATCTTTTTTTGCCAGTCCATAATTCAGAAAATGATTAGAATGGACAGAAAACAATATATTTTCACAGTTTTGGGGGAATAAAATGTTGTATATAGTCAAGCAAATTATATATGAACAAATCCCTCTGGAAAAACCTTCAGAATATAGACGGGAATAAAAAAAATGTCAAGTTTGGTGTGTGTAAGTGCTACTGAAGTGCAGATTTATGGCTCAGTGTAGGAGAAAAACTCATTTTGAGAAAACGGCCTTTAAAAATAGGCATTGTAATTGAAATCTATTGACACAAATAGATAAAGTGCTGTAAAAGAAACACTTAACAGTGTCTTTTGGATGTTTTGGTTCCACTAGTCTGAAAAAAACAAAAAGGCCAAAATCTTAAACTTGACAGGTGCATTAAAAAAACAGTTTTTGCCTGCAGTGTCTCCTCTTAAGAAGTACTAAAGAATCATTTTTAGTATATTAAGTACAAAATTAGTGTGCTAAAAATAGAGCACTTTAAGTATATTATGGAAGTGCCTGGGTAGCTTATATACATGCAGTATCATACTCTATTACCCGTCGGGGTGACCGTTTGCCTTCTCGCCGGACTCCACCTCGCACAGCTCCTTATCCTTCAGCTTTGCTTTGCACACCTTCACGATGTCGTACATGTGCAGGTAGCTGGCGGCTGCCAGGATGTCTTCCACTGGAAGAGCGCTGAACTCCAGCTTTCCCTCGTACATGAACTCCAGCAGCAGCCCGAACGCCGGCGGCGTCACGATGTCGCTGTTCAGATGCACCACGTCTCTTTTGTCCAGCTGGTCGCAGTAGAAGAGGTGGAAGTACATGCTGCATGAGGCCAGGATGGCTCGGTGCGCTTTGAACCGCGTCTCTCCCACCAGCACAGTGCAGTCGCAGAGGAAGCCTTGGTGTCTCTGCTGACTCAGACACTGCAGTAACTGGCGGCTGTGGTCTGGGAACTCCATTCTTATGGCGTGATCTGCCAGAAAACAGGAAAAACTGGATGTTAAATAAACGCCGGGTAGCCATTCACAACGGTGCATCTACAGGCCGCCGGAGACAAACAAAAGTAGACCCAACCCGCTGCGTGCTGCATTACAAACATGAGCTGTGGGTTTCCAAGCTGCTTTTTTTCTTCTAGCGCTTCTCGTATGTATGAAGAAGAAGATTTTGCATGTTATTTTCCTGTGAAACAATCTGCATCGTATAAAATAAACAACTTGAATGCACAACAAAATGAAAAAAGGTTTTATCTCACAGAAGATCTTTCTGATTCAGCATGAAGACACACTGAAGGCCACTGAGAACGTGCATGCGGCCACATTATATCTATCGACTGTCAAAAAATCTACATTTGGCTGAGTTCTCAAACACTCAGAACTCAGAATGGTAGTTCGAAGCTACAAAGGAATCTTGTATTTCACTTCTAATTCAGCTTACAGGCCGCTGAAGACAAACTAAAGTCATATCTTTTGTACTTCCAAGATGTTTGCAATGCAGCTGCAGTATGTCTGTCAAAAACTGACATTTTAATTGTTTCAAAGATGCTTTTTAATGCACAGCAAACAGCTGTCTCAGGTTTATAGTTTCAAGCTACAAAAGAATCGTTTATTTCACTACTAATGTAACATACAGTACACATACATTATCGTAATACTGTATATTAAAAACGAGTTTCAAAGATGTTTTTTTTTAACTCAGAATTAGTTTCAATCTACAAAAAAAAAGATTTCTCACAACTACAAACAACCTACTACATTAAAAACGAGTTGTGCTTCCAAGATGTTTGTAATGCAGTTACATTATATCGACTGTCAAAAACTGACATTTGATTGTGCGTTTCAAAGATGCTTTTTAATGCACAACAATCTCAGAATTATAAGCTACAAAACAAACATTTATTTCCCTTATATGAAATAAATGATATCCTACATTCAGAACCAGTTCCTTCCAAGATGTTTGCAGTATGTCTGTCAAAAACTGACATTTGAATTGAGTTTAAAGATGCTTTTTAATGCACAGCAAACAGCTGTCTCAGAATGATAGTTCCGAGCTACAAAAGAATCGTTTGTTTGACTTCTACTTCAGCATTCAGGCCAAAGACCAACAAAAGCAACACCATTACAAACAAGTGGTGCTTCCGAGATTTTGCAGCGCAGCTACAGTATATGTCAAATATCTGAATGAATTCAAGACAACTTGTTTAAACATTTAAGCTAACAAATTATGATCGCAAACCCGCGACATAAAAAAAATAAAACAAAAAAAATAATACCTTAGATAAAAAGATACAAATACCATTCAACTATTAATGAAAAAATAAATATAAAATAAATAATAAACATAATATCAAAAAAAAAAAAATAAATAAAAAAAACATAAGTAAAAAAAAAAATAAAAGAAAAAAAAATAAAAAAAAAAAATAAAAATTAAAAATAAAAAAAAAAAAATAAAAAAGAAAATAAAAAAAAAAAAAAAAAAAAAAAAAAAAAAAAAAAAAAAAAACCCATAAAAAAAAAAAAAAAAAAAAAAAAAAAAAAAAAAAAAAAAAAAAAAAAAAATCAAATAATACACTAGAACAATAATATATAAAATAATAAAAAAAAAATAAATAATAACCCTCGTTTTCTTCTCTCAGAGCGTGCATCCAGTCATGCGCAAACAACATCTCACATCTCCAGCTCAAACATGACGACCCTCATATAAACTCCCAGATCCAGAGCCGCAGACCCCTGAACGCAGCCTCGCGTCCCCGTCCGTGTGAAAACGCGAGAGACCAGCAGCGTGGTGTGTGTGTGTGTGTGTGTTGAGAGTGTGTGTGTGTGTTTGTGTTTGTATGTGAGTGAGTGTGTGAGTGTGTGAGAGAATATGTGTGTGTGTGTGTGTGTGTTTGTGAGCGTAGAAAATATCGAGCGTGTGTGTGTTGTGTGTGTGTGAGAGTATTGTGTGTATTGTGTGTGTGAGTATTGTGTGTGTGTGTGTGTGTGGGTGAGAGTTGTGGGTGTGTGTTCTGGTAGAGTTCAGCTGCTCTGGCCACTCAGCCTCAATCTCTCACTGTGTCTTTATGCCATATGTTCCTCTAAAGAAACCTCAAACTCCTCTGAGTTTTTTATTTTAACGCGTTATAATTCTAATACGCTTTTTAAACCGACAGACGGACGCGTCTCGCTGATAGTAAAGCTTTGGAAGCGCGAGCGAGCTCATGACAGGATACTTTTGTTTTAAAACTCAAGCTCGCGAGAACAAGACAGCGGTGCCTTACGCGGAACTTTTACGCGCTTTGCTCCTCTTTAATGCCTGATTTCACGCCCAAACACCCCGTGAGCTGATGTGGCTCGGGTCGCGTTATAAACTCCGGAGTGGTGAAGAGCGGCGGCGGAACGCGGACAGAGTCGGGGATCAAACGCGCCGCGGAAACATTGTGTCGCACTGGAGTCCAGATCAAAGCGCACACTCACCGCTGTGTCCTCAGATGGAGCCGCGAGCTCTCATGGTGTGTGTCCAGATGTTGAGTCTGTGTTTCCGCTCCTCAGCGCGACTCGAGTCCGGTGCGGTGAAGCTCCGCGCTGCGTGTGTGGGTGTGTGTGTGTTGTGTGTGTGTGTGTGTGTAAGCAGGTTGTTAATGGTCCAGTCTCGCGATAACACCAGTGTACTGTACTTCAGGACAAACTCACACTGGGGCAGTAAGTAGCAGAGTTCACTTAAACTACAGCTGTGTTCCTCCTTCATTCAATAAAAGACCATTCTTTTTGTTAAAATAAAATAAATAGTTAATAAATGTAGTTTAAAATTTATATATTACTGTTATATATTTATATATTAGTGCGGTCCAAACGATTAATCGCATTCCCAATAAAAAGTTTTTTTGTTTACTAATATATGTATGTTTACTGTATTTTTTATGTATATACCTTATAAATACACCCACATAACGTATATATATGTTGAAAATTTTACATGTACTACATTAATATATTTATATTATTATATTTTCATAGTATATAATATATTTAATATATGGACATAACATATTTTTCTTAAATATATACATGCATGTATTTGTATTTATATATACATAATAAATATACACAGTACACACACATATTATGTAAACAAAAACTTTTATTTTGGATGCGATTAATTGCAATTAATAGTTTGACAGCACTAAAATATATATATATATATGCATACATGTAAATGTAAAAATAAATCTTTTATTTTGCCTTTGTTTAATTTGTTTTTAGATCTTTTATGTTTTGGGGTTTATTCACAAGTTGCAATATCTGCCTTAATTTTATATAATGCATTAATTTCTAAATTATTAATGAATTTTATATCTTGACTTTGTGCATTAATAAAAAAAACTATTATGTAGTATTTTTTGTTTACTTTTTATGTTTTGGGGTTTATTCACAAGTTACAATATCCGAATATCTTAATATGCAACATTTAAATTTTATATTGAAATATTTCAAAATTATAAATGCATTTTAAATCTTGAGGTTGTGAATTTAAATTAAATCAATTGGTCATGATTATTTTTTAATTAACTTAATAAACTGTTTTAAATATGACACCTACCTGGTGCATTTTTGGTTAGAAGAAAAGCTTAAAATATGAAACACGTGCAAACACAAGGTGAGGTGACGAGGAACTTAAACTAAAGAGTGCCAATATGAGACTGTTCTCTTTCTCTGGAAAATGAAGTGTTTTTGGAGAGGGCTCTAGATGCTAAAGTTATTTTTAAGATTGCAAATTGCGACGATCCTCTCAAACCCGTCCAGCCTAAATGCATTCCTCTCTTTCAATACATTAAGTGTATAATTAGAGGTCTTTTGAGAAGCCGCCCCTCCTCCTGTGGTCTTTGTTGAGAGCGCTGATGTGTTGTGTGCTGAGAGCGTTTGCTGGGATCTGATCGAAGCTAATCCTGCTCTGACTGGAATGTCTTGGCACTGACTCGCACTAGTCTTACTATTTTCACCTGAAAAGCTACTCTGTTCATACAACAAAATCAATAAAAATATTTGAACTTGGACAATTACACTAATTACACTTGGACAAACATAAACTGAACGATATAGGATTCTGAAAAACAAAATAAATTACTAAATAAATATTAAATAAATTTTTGAAAAAAATAAAAATAAAATGATTCTTTCAAATCCCTGTTCATGTGCCTCTTTTTACAGACAATAAGATTTTCTTTCTCACGCAAAAGCTCAAGTTGCTCTTTGGATCGTCTCAAATCAAGCTGGAGAACATGAGCATCAGGTTTTGTTCATGTAGCAAAAGAGACACTGACAAAACACTGATACATTCCCAAATTCATGTTTATTTAATTATAGCTGATCATTTTCAATGAGTAATGTAGGAAAAAATCCAACCCCTCCTGCATCTCCAGCCTGCTTTGTAACTTTGCTAGGCATCACCTCTAATTCAATGAATAGCATCTGCTAAATGGATAAATGTAAGTGTGACTGAAACAAAGCAGCATGCAGTGGTTTTCACACAACAGAACTGCAGTTGACATGTTTTGTGAGTAGAAGCAGCAGAAGAACAGAGTTACAGGGCTATTTTGGGATGGCTCTTCTATAAGAACACTCAAACTGTTGTTGATCCTGTAGGCGCAGTGCAGACGTGAGCAGGAGCTGCAGCTGCTCAACTCGTGCATGGCCTCTGCAACTGTTCAGGTCACCTTTTGCCCAAACTCCAGCTGTCCAGTGCTTTGAAAGAGCCATTTGAAGCTTCTCTAAAGGACTGGTTAAGCAGGCTGTTCTGACAATACTCGAAGGTTAGGATTCCTCTTGTATTAGTTCATCTGTGCTGCTCTTTCACACTGGACATAGTTTTATCTGACAATTCGAATAGTTAAAGGGATTTTTTTTTTTGGCATTGATGCACTTTCGGTTCTCATTGCACAGAAGGTTCTTTAAGGTTCTTCACATTAAGAAATCAATTTAAGAACTGTTCATCTGGGAAACCAAAAATGGTTCTTCATGTGAACAGATTTGGAGAAATGTAGCATTGCACACGTGCTCACTAATGGATCCTCTTCAGTGAATGGGTGCTGTCAGAATGATAGTCCAAACAGCTGATAAAAACATCACAATAATCCACAGCACTCCAGTCCATCAGTTAACATCTGGAGAAGACAAAAGCTGGAACAAATCCAGCATTAAAGGGGTCATATGATGGAGTGTTACAAGCTCTTGGTGCATAAAGAAGATCTGTAAAGTTGCAAAGACTAAAGTCTCAAATCCAAAGAGATATTCTTTATAAAAGTTAAGAGTCAACCACACCTAAAACGGCTCGTTCTAACACACACCCACATATCTACATCACTATGTGGAGATATTAGCATAATGCACCCAAATGTGCACGCACAGAAAGAAGGCGCTAATCTTTTATTTGGTTTTATTCTTGCTGTAGTTTTGTTGTTGCCGCCTCCGCCATGTCGTGAAGACGCTGTGTGCTTCGTTGTGAAAGCGAAACTACTTTGTTTGGTCTTCCAAAAGAGGACGATATCCACTTCATCATGCCTAGAGCTGATCTGTGCTGGTCGCTGAGGGAATACATCAACTTTCACCGTGGACGAAGCGGAATCCAGCCTGGGATCGTCACGTGTGGTTGCCGCTCATTCGTTGGATCCGCCGGCCGCGCCGTTCTCGACCACGTCGCCTCAGCTCACTCTAGCCCGGCCTCAGCGCACGCTAAGCCAGACTTCCCCTCACTCTAGGCCTCTGTGTTTTTCGTTGTGAAAGCAAAACTTTGTTTGGTCTTCCAAAAGAGGACACAACTAGAAATCAGTGGTTAAGTTGTATTTACAACACTGTTCCAGAACAGTTTAACCCAAATATTCAGATGTGTGCAGCACATTTTATGGAGGACTGTTTACTGATCCGGGTAGAGCGTACGTAGACTACAATGCCGGCAGTTCTGACTCACGTAAGTACGTTTTCATTTAAAGGATTTGTCACTGATGATTCAAACGCGAGTTTTGAGCAGTGTAGCGTGCTTGTTGTTTGTCATTTCTCCGATCACATGCAGCCAGGTTTTTATGTTTACGCAGCGTGATGCAACGCGTAAAAAGACAGTATAAGTCATTATAATCCGTAATTATGTCCCGACTGGATGCAACAAATGCCTCGTTTGTAATGGGTTTTCATGTTTTTGAATCATCGCCTGACAGTGCATCATCACAATATGGCAAGGGGCGAAACATTTCCGTCTCACGCTTGAGGTATTCGGCCAATCACAACACACTAGATAGCCGGCCAATCAGAGCACACCTCGCTTTTCAGAAACGATGAGCTTTGTAAAAATCGACAAAAAAGGCGTGGCATAGAGGAGAAACAATGTACAGTATGTGGAAAATAATGTGTTTTTTTAACTTTAAACCGCATAAACACATTTCATTATACCAAATACACAAAATAATGTTCTTTTTAGCAGCATCATATGACCCCTAGATGTTCAAACTTCAAACTGGCTAAAATATGTGAAAAAGCGGTCTCATCTGAATCAGGAGAGAGATCTGCACAGATCAAGCACCATTTAAACAGCTCTAAACAAATATGTGGCTGGATTTTGATGTGAGAGACAACATGAGATGGACTTTTTCACTGGAGGAAGAGTTATTATGGATTATGGGCTTGTATTTTAGTTAAAAATATCTTGTTTCAGCTTTTGTCTTCTCCAGATGTTAACTGATGGACTGGAGTGCTGTGGATTATTGTGATGTTTTTATCAGCTGTTTGGACTCTCATTCTGACGGCACCCATTCACTGCAGAGCATCCATTGCTGAGACACTGATGCAACGCTACATTTCTCCAAATCTGATGAAGAAAACAAACTCATCCTGATCTTGGACGGCCTGAGGATGAGCACATTTTTAGATCATTTTCATTTTTGTTTGATCTTTTCTTTTAAGGGTGTAGCTAAATCACAAATTAGACAATTTTTCAATAATTTTATTAGTGCTTCACAGGTTAGTGAAAGTGCTTTTTGAATCAACAGTAAACAAAGAGGACTATAATTGGTTGTTTGACTGACATCAGCACAGACACAATGATTTTTCTCAGACTCGGATGTAAGCAATGCGTTTCATTCACTCGTCCGGAGAGAGAGGTCGGCTGTAGTTTGTGGATGCTGTGTTTACAGCTTACACAATGCAGTGGTTGTGTTCATGGGACCGGAGCGTCTGAGACCGGCTCAGAATGACAGCGAGAGGTTCTCACAGAGAACCAGAGTGAGAGAAAACTTCCTGGAAGCTCGTTTTTTTTCTGTCCGTTCTCATCAATGGCATTCCAGCCCGAGCCTCTCTTCCCCTGGACAGACAAAAGCATCACATTCCTCTGCTGTCCTCTGGCCGGCCCATCCATGCCATTCACACACACACACAAACAAACAAAACCGGCTTCCCAGCTCTGGATTTCCACTGGAGATTTACCATCAGATCAGCTGGGATGCAGGAGATCCTCACAGGAGCTGATCACCTAAAAAATGACAATTCTGTCATCACTTTCTGTCCTCTGTGGAACAAAATAAGCTGTTTAGCTCAATGTTCATATCTCTTGTGAACAATTCATACTGTTAAGTTCCAGAAACTTGCTGGAATATCTTAGATAACTATAATAAAATCATAAATATTAAAGAGTAAAAATCTAATAAAATAGAATCTTATTACTCTTAAATAGATAGGACTTTACACACTATAGCCGTTAACTCTTTAGAAACTCATTGTAGCTCTCAAATCCTATTTGCACATATTATCTTTGTCATACAGTAACAATTTCATAATAAAATAAAATAACTAAATCAATAATTTTTTAAATGCATATATTTTAATTTTACAATATTTATTAGTTTAATATTTAAAATGAATTAAAAATCATGAAAATTGTTTTATAAAAAATAAAAAAACATTATAGTTTGTCTAGAAAATCAAATCACATATTTTCTTGATCAAACATTAACAGTTTTTATATAAAATTAAATATACATGTAAAATTAATAAAATACCTTATGAATGAATATTTAAAAAAACAAAAATTGAAAGGTTGTTGAAAAGTTAGATTTTTGTTATTTTTTTGGAATGAAATGAAAGATCAAACGAATGCACAATATATTTTCACAGCCTTTTTTTTAATACACACAAACAGTATTTTTTCTTTGTGTCTTTATAAATGCCTTTTATATTATACATATACAGCAATCAAATATTAAACGAGCAAATTATTAAATTATGAAATAATTTTATTTTGTACATATGTATAAACTCTAGCCCTGTCTCTAGTGTAGTAGTGTAGTATACTGTAGTGTATTGTGGTGTAGTACACTGTAGTGTAGTGTGGTGTAGTATACTGTAGTGTAGTGTGGTGTAGTATAATGTAGTGTATTGTAGTATACTGTATTGTAGTATACTGTAGTGTAATGTAGTGTATCGTAGTATACTGTAGTGTAGTGTGGTGTAGTATACTGTAGTGTAGTGTAGTGTGGTGTATTGTCAGTGTGAGTGTGTGGCGGGCTCTAGGAGCCTACGCGTCATTCTCGTTCTACGCATCGTTCTTCCGCAGGCTGGAGTCTCTCACTGTGGGGAGTTTAGTGTAGTATACTGTGGTGTAGTGTAGTGTAGTGTATTGTAGTATACTGTAGTGTAGTGTAGTGTATTGCAGTATACTGTAGTGCTGTGCGGTGTAGTATACTGTAGTGTAATGTAGTGTAGAATACTGTGGTGTACTGTACTGTAGTATACTGTGGTGTAGTATACAGTAGTGTAGTATAGTGTAGTGTATTGTATTGTGGTATAGTGTAGTGTAGTGTGGTGTGGTGTAGTATTCTGTAGTTTAGTGTAGTGTAGTGTAGTATATTGTCAGTGTGAGTGTGAAGTGGGCTCTAGGACCCAGTGTGCCACACTCGCCGGACTCTCTCCACAGGCTGGAGTCTCTCGCTGTGGGGAGTGTAGTGTAGTATACTGTACTGTACTGTAGTATACTGTAGTGTACTGTACTGTAGTGTAGTATATTGTCAGTGTGGTTGTGCTGCGGGCTCTAGGACCCAGCGCGCCGCTCTCGCCAGACTCTCTCCGCAGGCAGGAGTCTCTCGCTGTGGGGAGTGTAGTGTAGTACACTGTAGTGTAGTATATTGTCAGTGTGAGTGTGCGGCGGGCTCTAGGACCCAGCGCGTCGTTCTCGCCAGACTATCGCCGCAGGCAGGAGTCTCTCGCTGTGGGGAGTGTAGTGTAGTATAGTGTACTGTACTGTAGTGTACTGTACTGTAGTGTAGTATATTGTCAGTGTGGGTGTGCGGCGGGCTCTAGGACCCAGCGCGCCGCTCTCCCCAGACTCTCTCCGCAGGCTGGAGTCTCTCGCTGTGGGGAGTGTAGTGTAGTATACTGTACTGTACTGTAGTATACTGTGGTGGACTGTATTGTAGTGTAATGTATTGTCAGTGTGGGTGTGCGGCGGGCTCTATGACCCAGCGTGCCGCTCTCGCTGTACTCTCTCCACAGGCTGGAGTCTCTCGCTGTGGGGAGTGTAGTGTAGTACACTGTAGTGTAGTATATTGTCAGTGTGGTTGTGCGGCGGGCTCTAGGACCCAGCGCGCCGCTCTCGCCAGACTCTCTCCGCAGGCTGGAGTCTCTCGCTATGGGGAGTGTAGTGTAGTATACTGTACTGTACTGTAGTATACTGTAGTGTACTGTACTGTAGTGTAGTGTAGTGTGAGTGTGAGGCGGGCTCTAGGACCCAGTGGGCCGCTCTCGCCAGACTCTCTCCGCAGGCAGGAGTCTCTCGCTGTGGGGAGTGTAGTGTAGTATACTGCACTGTACTGTAGTATAGTGTAGTGTACTGTACTGTAGTGTAGTGTGAGTGTGGGGCGGGCTCTAGGACCCGGTGTGCCGCTCTCGCCAGACTCTCTCCGCAGGCAGGAGTCTCTCGCTGTGGGGAGTGTAGTGTAGTATACTGCACTGTACTGTAGTGTACTGTAGTGTACTGTAGTGTAGTGTAGTGTATTGTCAGTGTGAGTGTGCAACGGGCTCTAGGACCCAGTGTGCCGCTCTCGCCAGACTCTCTCCACAGACAGGAGTCTCTCGCTGTGGGGAGTGTAGTGTAGTGTAGTGTAGTATACTGTACTGTACTGTAGTATACTATACTATACTGTAGTGTAGTGTGAGTGTACGGCGGGCTCTAGGACCCAGTGTGCCGCTCTCGCCAGACTCTCTCCGCAGGCAGGAGTCTCTTGCTGTGGGGAGTGTAGTGTAGTGTAGTATACTGTACTGTACTGTAGTATACTGTACTGTAGTGTAGTGTGAGTGTGCGGCGGGCTCTAGGAACCAGTGTGCTGCTCTCGCCAGACTCTCTCCGCAGACAGGAGTCTCTCGCTGTGGGGAGTGTAGTGTAGTGTAGTGTAGTATACTGTACTGTACTGTAGTATACTGTAGTGTACTGTACTGTAGTGTGAGTGTGCGGCGGGCTCTAGGACCCAGTGTGCCGCTCTCGCCAGACTCTCTCAGCAGGCAGGAGTCTCTCGCTGTGGGGAGTGTAGTGTAGTATACTGTACTGTACTGTACTGTACTGTACTGTAGTGTAGTGTGAGTGTGCGGCGGGCTCTAGGACCCAGTGTGCCGCTCTCGCCAGACTCTCTCCGCAGGCAGGAGTCTCTCGCTGTGGGGAGTGTAGTGTAGTATACTGCACTGTACTGTAGTATAGTGTAGTGTACTGTACTGTAGTGTAGTGTGAGTGTGGGGCGGGCTCTAGGACCCAGTGTGCCGCTCTCGCCAGACTCTCTGCGCGGGCAGGAGTCTCTCGCTGTGGGGAGTGTAGTGTAGTATACTGTACTGTACTATACTGTAGTATACTGTACTGTAGTGTGAGTGTGCGGCGGGCTCTAGGACCCAGTGTGCCGCTCTCGCCAGACTCTCTGCGCGGGCAGGAGTCTCTCGCTGTGGGGAGTGTAGTGGAGGAGAGGCGAGGACACGCTTGTGCTCATCAAAACACTTTGACCAGTTTTCTGCGGGATTAAAGTAGCACCTGAAGCAGCGAGCTCCTCCACAGCAATGCGCCGGAGCCCTCAGTGAAACCCGTCTCGGTAAAGTCTCTCTCCATTCAGTTTGATGTCAGTTATTGAAGCTCTGCTGCGCTCAATAGGATGCGGTTATTTCTCTCTCAGAGGCCTAAAATAAAAGACTCGAACTGTCAAATGAAACCGCCCCACACGGGGTGAATGAAAGTACTAGTTTAGCTGCTGGTTAAAGCGGTGATCTGTAGTTTAGGAAGCGCAGGAGTGTCTTTCTTCGTCTCTTTGTTCATCTGTCAGTTGTTACTTTGTGTCACTTTAAGCGCGCGGACGCGCAGGCCCAACGCTACAATGTTTAAATGTAGCAATATTCGAATGTTACAACGTTTCTCTCGTCGTTCTCTGCCGTTCTCTATACATTCCGATGTCTCTGTATGTGACAGTCCTGCTGTGTTTACGAACGACATGTGCCTAACGTACTGAGTGTGTCTTCCTGTTAATATTTGATCACACTGTAATCTGAGGTGCTTGTGTTTACGTCGAGGACCTGACTAACACTAATTACCACAGCACTACCATATTGTTTTGACACGTGCCGTGGTATTCTTTGAAGAGCGTTGGAGTATTATGGAAATGGATGAATTGGATGTGAACATATATACGTGAATTCCAATGTAAAAGTCTGTAGAGAGAGTCGTATGGATGGACTGTCAGATGTCACATGACTGGAGCTGAAGATGCTGACAGTATAATGAGAGGATATCTGACTGTAAACACTCACAAGCGCTGCTTTAGCTGGGTTGTGGTTCTGTGCTGTGACTTCATCTAATCATGATGGGTCTTGTTTACTTCAGGCTTGTTTAGTCTTTGATTCTTGATTGTTTTTGATTATAGGTTGTGTGGAGCATTAAATCAGGACCTTGGGTTGGGTGTACAGTACCAAAGCTTCCACACGCTTACTCGTTCTGCATGATTTCCACATTTTACTGTAATAGTGAAGTCATTTAATCTATGAAATCACACAAATGGAAATATGGGACTGATTACGTGATTCAAACATGTGACACAGATTCATACATTTCATCCTTCTGCTTCAAATACTACATCAAATTATAATACAAAAATACATTAGGTATGTATGTATGTATCTATGTGTGTGTGTATAAATATTTTTTAATATTTATTTTAATAACATATGAGAGTTCATGGGCAAACAGGTAACTCCTTCTTTAACATCTCAAAAATCAAATTTTTTCATTGTGCATTCCACAAAAATACAGCTAACTAACATAAACACAATAAAACCTGATACCAAATAACAACCATGACTTTTTAAAAAAAAACCCCTGCAGTTTCTGTTTTTTTCAATAAACTTCATAATTCTATTCAATAATACATAAACAATGTTACAATTATGGATATTATATCTATATATATATACTAAAAGACATATACATATATATACATAAATATAATATACCGCAAATGACTTCTAAAAAAATGAATTTTTTATTATTATTTTTGTTGTACTGTTACAGATGAAACAAATAGAAAGCTAATTAAGTAGATGGATATAATAGTTTTATCAGTCTATTAGGGTGTGACGGTGGAGGAAATTTTCCCCCCGTTAATTGACTTGTGGTATCACCGCGGGTGCGGGGCGTTCCCTCTTTCCGCGCTTTTCCTTCGCGTCAAATAGCTTACAGCGGCGGACCTCATTTTACTTTCGTCGGTTTCGGTTTCTGGTGCGTGCTGTGTCAAGTGGGGTTGGCGCGTCCTTGCTTAATACAACGCACTTGTGTCAAAGCGTAACTCTGGCAAGCGGGGGGGGGGGGGTCTCATCAACTCCTTTAGCCTATATATAAAACATATACTTTTTATAACAAAACAAATAAAATGCACCATGCTATAGGGCAGGCTATGCTTAATATAAAATAACAAATAACTTACGTAAAGTTTAAATAGGTATACAAAACTCGAAATAAGTAAACATGTATAATATATAACCAAATAAATAAAGTAGAACGTTTATTAGCAAAACGAATGTCAAATAAAATTTAAAAAATGACACGGTTTAAATAAATTAAAAATCAGCAAACAATGTGGAACCAATTAAATAAGAAATGAATGTTTAAAAAAACGTCCAAAATCAGATAAACGGCAAAAGTCAACATGCTTTTCAAAATCAAAAATAAAACAGGCGCTTTTGCGTTTCGTTTCAAAACTAAATCATCCGCAATCGTCTTGTCTGTCTCACCCCACTCGGCGTCTGTCTCGCCTCAACCGTCGTGTCTCCTCGCCTCACTCGTCTCGGCGTCTCGCCACTCTTCTGGGCCGTCTTTCTCGCCTCACTACATCTCGTCCTGTCGTCGCCTCCTCTTCTCGTCTGTCTCGCCTTACTCTTCTCGTCTGTCTCGCCTCACTCTTCTTGTCTTTCTCGCCTCACTCTTCTTGTCTTTCTCGCCTCACTCTTCTTGTCTTTCTCTCCTCACTCTTCTTGTCTGTCTCGTCTCACTCTTCTCGTCTGTCTCGTTCTCGTCTGTCTCGCCTCCCTCTTCTCGTCTGTCTCGCCTCTCTCTTCTCGTCTGTCTCGCCTCACTCTTCTCGTCTGTCTCGCCTCACTCGTCTTGTCTGTCTCGCCTCACTCTTCTCTTCTGTCTCGCCTCGCTCTTCTCGTCTGACTCTTCTCGTCTGTCTCGCCGCACTCTTCTCGTCTGTCTCGCCTCACTTTTCTCGTCTGTCTCGCCTCGCTCTTCTCGTCTTTCTCGCCTCGCTCGTCTCGTCTTTCTCGTCTCGCTCTTCTCGTCTTTCTCGCCTCACTCTTCTCGTCTGTCTCGCCTCACTCTTCTCGTCTGTCTCGCCTCACTCTTCTCTTCTGTCTCACCTCACTCTTCTTGTGTCTCTCCTCTCTCTTCTTGTCTGTCTCGCCTCTCTCTTCTTGTCTGTCTCGCCGCACTCTTCTCGTCTGTCTCGCCTCACGCTTCTCGTCTGTCTCGCCTCACTCTTCTCGTCTGTCTGTCTCACTCTTCTCGTCTGTCTCGCCTCACACTTCTCGTCTGTCTCGCCCCACAATTCTCGTCTGTCTCGCCTCACTCGTCTCGACTGTCTCGCCTCACTCTTCTCGTCTGTCTCGCCTCGCTCTTCTCTTCTGTCTCGCCTCACTCTTCTCGCCTCACTCTTCTCGCCTCACTCGTCTCGTCTGTCTCGCCTCACTCGCCTCGTCTGTCTCGCCTCGCTCTTCTCGTCTTTCTCGCCTCGCTCGTCTCGTCTGTCTCGCCTCACTCTTCTTGTCTGTCTCGCCTCTCTCTTCTTTTCTGTCTCGCCTCACTCTTCTCGTCTGTCTCGCCTCACTCTTCTCTTCTGTCTCGCCTCGCTCTTCTCGTCTTTCTCGCCTCGCTCGTCTCGTCTTTCTCGTCTCGCTCTTCTCGTCTTTCTCGCCTCACTCTTCTCGTCTGTCTCGCCTCACTCTTCTCGTCTGTCTCCCCCCACTCTTCTCGTCTGTCTCGCCCCACACTTCTCCTCTGTCTCGCCCCACACTTCTCGTCTGTCTCGCCCCACTCGTCTCGTCGTCTCGCCTCGCTCTTCTCGTCTGTCTCGTCTCTCTCTTCTCGTCTGTCTCGCCTCTCTCTTCTCTTCTGTCTCGCCTCACTCGTCTCGTCTGTCCCGCCTCACTCGTCTCGTCTGTCTCGCCTCACTCTTCTCGTCTGTCCCGCCTCGCTCTTTATTTTTATATAAACGTATCTAAAATAATTTTTGATGTACTATTTAAAGATAAAAAGGAAAAAAGATTAAATAGGCATATGGATATTTTAAATCTAAAATTTTAAAATCAAAATTTTTGATGTATGATAGATAGATAGATGGATAGATTAAAGATAGATTAAAGATGGATGGATGATAGCTGCGGTGATGGTGGATGGTGGCTAATTAAATCTAGATCTAAATTAAGTAGATGATAGATAGATAGATAGATAGATAGATAGATAGATAGATAGATAGATAGATCGATCAAAAGGTTTTTATAATCAGTCAAGTGTGTCCAAACCTTTGACTGGTACTGTATAATTTCTGTACATTTATAACAGTCACGTCAAACTGAGGCCTAGACCTCTTCTCATGCGAACACTAGTCATGAGCCGTTAGTGAGGGGTCTCTCCTCGTCATGTGACCTGTGGGCGGATGAGGGATGAAGATGCTGAGGGAATGTTTTACATTCTTCTGCGAGACGTCTCCGAGTTCCTTCGGGTCCCGCTGACGCAAATGTGCCACCAGTAACATGCAGAATGTCAAGAATACAGAAACTCGCTCAGACTCAGTCAGGCGTATTGTGCGCGTCAGCGGTCGCGGCGCAGATGAGTTGGAGCCGCTGGAATCAGTCTGACGCAGAATCACATCTTATGACTGTCCTTGCCTGCTTGTTGCAGTCTGATCGCACTTCTGCTCGCTCCTGGAAACTTTACACTGTAAACTCGAGCAGAATATTAAACATGGGCTTGAAAACAGAAGCACAAGTTTGTGTTTTAGTGTCTGTAAATGATGTTTTATCCACTCATATCCTCATCGTATAACCGTCTGACTGCATGTCTCTCATTTGCATTGAATGGAGTCTGAGTTTACAGACGCTAGCAGAATCGTGAATGACTTCAATCAGGGTGGGACAGCGAGCGAAGGGCCTCAGGCTCCGCAGATCATGTGACCCCGAGCAGGGTATTGGGTTCATTCAGACAGCCAGTTCTGGCTGCGTGCCATGCACTCGCTGTGTGTGTGAGAGAGTGTGTGTGTGTGTGTGTGTGTGTGTGTGTGTGTTGTGAGTGAGTGTGGTGTGTGTGTGAGTGTGTGTGTGTGTGTGTGAGAGAGTGTGTGTGGACTGTTGCAGTAAAAACACTCAGCTCATGTTAAAAAGCAGGTCTGGGTTTGCTGCTCAGGGCCAAAACATACTCGCTTCCGTCTTTGTTTTTTTGTTTTTCCGTGCATCTCTTATTTTTATTTTTATGCCTGTTTTGCAGTTGTAATATCCACTAACACATGAACTAAAATTATAATTCAAAAATTTAAATTGTAAAAGTATTTTTAAATATGGGAATGATGTAGTGATTAAAATATGTGACAACTCGCTTATAAATCAGCCAATTTTATGAGGTGTATCTTAGGATGCTTTGGATAATATTAGGGCTGTGCGATTAATCGAAATCGTCATAAAATCGCGTTTTGAGCATGCACGATTTCTAAATCGCTTTACAGCACGATTTTCCGTGCGCCCCCGACCTCCCGCAGTATGCCATCCGAACCAATCAGAATGCAGCGGCCTAAATGGAGCATGAGAACAGAACGGACCGGTGCGTCTGCAGCAGTGCAGCGATCGTTTCCACACGGAGTCTATTTCTGCTGTGCTGCATGCGCTGAATTAAAATGACAGCGCATTATTCGCAGTAAAAAATAACATGGATTAGCACGGAAATGTAGTAATTACACCATAAATGCATATAATTAAAGTCTACTGTTTCACAGTCAACACATGGCTTTTTGGCTAGATTTAAAACAAGGAAAAGTGCACTTTTAGATAAACAAGGCAATAATAGATGGCACTCGTGGTGGTAGTTAAAGTTATATTTATTGAGTTTAAACTTGAATATGCCTATGAAAGATTGTATTACTGTACTGTGATAAAAGAGAATCACAATGCTGATAAAGCATTTTCAGAAACAACGTTTGGATTTGAAATCAAAATAAGGGATAAATGTTGTGTTTGTGGATCAGGAGCGGACTGCAAACGCGAATGAGTCCATGCTGCTTCTGCACCGCATACACATACTGTATACGCACTGCAGACGGAGTACGTGTCAACTTGGCACAACAAATCTAGTTCAACATCTGAGGCAACACCACAAAGAGCTCTGTGACCAATGCATGGCCCTGGACACAGGATTTTTTTTTTCTGCCATATGTCTATTCTAGAGACATTTTGTTACACCTTTACGTAGTGATTATTTTGCCTTATGTCTGTTCTAGAGACATGTTACAGCTTCTTGATAAAGTTCTAAAAAGGCTAATTTGGGTGCATTTACATTCATGAATGTTGATTAATGTACACTGTCCCTTTTTTGTGAAATAAATAAATAAATAAAAATAAAAAAAAATGAACTACGTTCATTGTGTGTGGTGTGTATATTTATATATAATAATATATATTAACTACAAAAGAGTTTTTATTATATAAAGTATAATAAAATAAAAACTTAACCCTAAAAACATATTAAAAAAATAAATAACAAATTGTTTTTCATTCATTATTCATTTTGATTACTATATACACTTTTTTTTCCAGTAAATGGCATGTGCTATATATTCTAATATGCTGTTTAGGACTGTAAAAAATATTTTTAGAATTTAATCAAAAGATTATTGCAGGTAAAACCCCCCCCCCCCCCAAAAAAAACACACTAATTCAGTTTTTATATTTATTGTTTGCCCTATTTATGTATATCCATTAACACATTACCCAACACTATTATTAAATTCTAAAATTAGATAACTATTACCCTGTAAAGTATTTTACCTCCCTAATTGGGTGGTAATATTTAAAAAAATATTTATATATATTATTTTATATATTATATATCGTTTATGCAAAATATTTGTTTTGTAGATGGCAAACTGCAGACTGTAGACTTTTTTTAAGTTATAAAAAAATATTATAAATAAAGACTTTCTACTTTTTCTACTTCAGAATTTCATGTTTAATTCAATGTGTTACTACTTGCATTTTCTTTTCTGCGTCAAAATTGCTTCAAAGTAAAGCCTGCACTCATTTTTGCTAGTGTACACACTGTAAAAAAAAAAAGTTGTAAATAAAGATTTTTGGAGTATGATTTACAAGAAAATACTATTTCAGTCTTTCTACTTCTACGCACTGATTTGTGAACATTTCAGTTATTGAGTGCACATTTTTCCTAGTTTTTTTCGACTAGATCCTACCTGTTTATTTTATTATAATATTTTTTTCATTCTAAATTTATGATGACGCTATACAGAAGGAAGCTGTCTATGTAGGCGGCACACTAGCTTTAGAACGGAGTGAATACGAGGAGCGTCGTTTACGTGTGACTCTGTTACTGGGGCTGTTTTGGCCCTTCATCCCCCGTCTGAACTTTGCTTGTTGTAAATAACTGAGTTCCTGTAAAGCAGGCAGTCGCTGGTCAGCGCGTTTGTGTTTATTTACGATGGTGCCAACTTTTAAAGTCGTCTTCCTTTAGCACAGGAAGTGGTGGCTTCTGCACCGAGCGCGATACTGTGTCACATTATCTCTGCGCTGAAAGTCTGTCGGTCGAGCGCTGCAGACGTGCAGTTGTTGTTGTTGTGGAGAGTGAATTGTAATTTTTTGATCGCTGATTGACTCAGAGCGTATCGAAAGTGTGTCAGTGAGGTTTTCAGATCAACTTCAGCGCAGCGCAGTCTGTTGTTAATACATTTAGATATTTATTGAGAGTTAGAGCCTTTTATGATGTTGTTGCTGAAGTTTTATAAAGCAATAAGGCGCTGAAAGTTTTTCTATGTGAATATCTGTTAAACTGTAATTTATTTCTGTGATGTGCAGCTGTATTTTCAGCATCATTACTCCAGTCTTCAGTGTCACATGATCTTCAGAAATCATATTAATATGCTGCTCAAGAAACGTTTCTGATTATTATCAATGTTGAAAAGTTACAGTCGTGATGCATTTTATTTTTCAGGATTCACAGATGAATAGAAAGCTCAAAAGAACAGCATTTATTTGAAATAGAAATCTTTTCTAACATTAATAAATGTCTTTACTGTCACTTTTGATCAGTTTAATGTATCCTTGATGAATAAAAGTATTAATTTGTTTCAATAAAGATGCTTAAAATGTCTAAATTCCAATTATAAATATCATTTATAATGGGAGTTTCTACACATTTCATCATCTGTTAAAACCTAAAAGGTTTATTTTAAATAGATTTTTCAATGTATGCAGTGTACTTTTAAAATTATTTTTTTTTATATTGATTCATACGTTCATCAAACAATACCGGTGGAGTTTTATAAACATAATCATGTAGAATTATGTTCAAGGCTTAAATGTCTTTAGGCATTTGCTTTGAGTTTATTTGCATTTTGTTTGTCTAGAAAGTGTTTCTGTTTTTGTTAGTTCCCTGATGTATTTAAAGTGACAGTTCACAAAAAAATAAAAATGTGGTCAAGTTGTTCCAAACCTGTACGAGTTTCTTTCGTCTGTTGAAGATAAAAGAAGATATATTGAAGAATGTCGGTAACCAAACAGTTGACGGTACCCATTGACTTCCATAGTTTTTTTTTTCCATACTATGGAAGTCATGGGGGCACAGACACTGGGGGTGAAATAATTCTGCCATCACTATGACTATTACTATTTTTCTATTGAACACAAAATGAAGATGTTTTGAAGAATGTTGGCAACCAAACAGTTGATGGTACCCATTGACTTTCATAGTTTTTTCTTTTTTTCCATACTATGGAAGTCAGTGGGGACCATCATGTAACAACTTGAGGGTGAAATAATTCTTCCATCATTTACTTTTTTCTATTGAACACAAAATTAAGATATTTCAAAGAATGTAGGTAACCAAACAGTTGATGGTACCCATTGACTGCCATAGTTTTTTTCCATGCTATGGAAGTCAATGGGACCATCATGTAACAACTTGGGGGTGAAATAATTCTGCCATCACTATTGCTGTTAATATTATTCTATTGAACACAAAATGAAGATATTTTCAAGAACGTTGGCAACCAAACAGTTGACGGTACCCATTGACTTCCATAGTATGGAAACAAAATACAGTGGAAGTCAATGGGGGCTGGAGTCTCATACAGGTTTGGATCAACATGAGGGTGAGCAAATGCTGACAGAATTGTCATTTTTGGGTGAACTGTCCCTTTAAGTGTTTATATGTGATGAACAGCACTGGTTTAATTGGTTTTAAACTAGTTTGCTGGTGGTTCTCCCGCAGGCGACCCGTGTGAAGAGGCTTTACGCTGGCCAGATCGAAGCACTTGGCGGATCTGGATAGACTGACGGCCTGCCGCCGGAGAGCATGACGACGGACGTGGTGATCGTGAAGGAGGGATGGCTCCACAAGCGAGGTGCGTTGGTGCTTTAGTGTGTATCGATCGGCTCTGATGGCTATTTAAAAGAGAGAACAGAGCGGCTCAAGGCTTCCCTTCAGATCGCGGAAGCTCCAGTAAACAAGTCACTAAAGCATCAAGAGTGCTGACAGAGTTCATGAAGAATTAAAGATCTGTTTGATCGCCTGAATCTGGAGTTTCCCTGAAAGACTTGGGACATTTTGAGTTTGTTTCTGAACTCCTACACAATCAGTTAAAGTCCACATGATCATAAATTCAGCCTATTTACTGTACGCTTTGAATGCCTGTTACTGAGAATAATTCATAAAGGATGTTATTCAAAAGACAAAATTGTTTTTTAAGATTAGTTAGTGCACTAGCTAACATGAACTAACAATGAGCAATATATTACAGCATTTATTATTTTTTGTTAATGTTAGTCAAAATAATTGTTCATGTCACAGTGCATTCATGCAACTTTATTGCATTTTAATAATGTGTTGCTAAATGTCAACATTGTAGTAATAATACTAAATAAGTTAACGATTATACATTTATTAAAAAAAATAATATCTTGGTACAATGACTATACAATAATAATCTAAATTATTTGAAATTAAATTGCAGTGTATTATAGTTGACTAACAATGAGCAATAAGATTTTTAAAGTATTTATTATAATATATATAATATAATACAGTGCATTAATTCATTTGAATTTAGACAAATGTATTGCATTATAATAATATAATACTAAATGTCAAAATAATCATAATAATATAATACATGATAGCAAGTAAATACATTTAAATAATTAATAAATATTAATACACTATTATATAAATTACTTAACTGCTTTAGAAGTTACTTGCCGGGTTATTACAGTTACTAAACTAGAGATACACTTACTTTGAAACTAAAATGAAAATAAAAATAAAACTGCTTCACAATAATTATAAAAACTATAATAGTATCTCATGTCCGAAATAACACTGGTCATTGTTATTTTCGGTTAACAATGCAGCGCACTTTTGTAACAATAAAACCATTTGGTAACTGTTACCAACAAATTATTGGTCATATACATTTTTTAATAACGTCAGCATTGTCGTCTGCCTTATAGAGACTCTTTTCACCATCCAGTCAAGTCCTCATAAATAAAATAATTTCTTTTTCTCATCGAATGTCCGGTTTCACTCTGAAATATGTCACATTAGTTTAGAAAAATGGGTTACGAGCCGCGCTTCCCATTGACCCAGGACACTCCTTTAAATGACTGCTCTAGATTAATCAAAGGGGAAAAAAGAAGGGGGGTGAAACGATCTTTTGACCTCTTTCTGTCACGTCTAGGTGTGTGTGTGTGTGTGTGTGTGTGTGTGTGTGTGTGTGTGTGGAACGTCCTGTCTGTGGTGCCAGCTGCGTGTCACAGATGCGGTCGATAAGGGTTGTGTATTGTGATGGAAACTGCCACAAATGCATGAGAGAGATTTACGTACATGATCAGTTTCTTGCATCAGTCTTTCTTGCACGATTTGCTTCGCTTTTGTCCAGTACGATGTCTCATAGAAGCGGCCGCACTGAGAAAATACTTACTTAGATGATTATTTAGTGTCCTCATTCGGATTGACCAATTATCCTCAATGACACATGACGTCCCCCCCCCCGGTTTAAAGGGTCATATGACGTTGCTAAAAGAACATTATGTTTGTGTATTTGGTGTAATGAAATGTGTTTATGCGGTTTAAGGTTAAAAAAACACATTATTTTCCACATACTGTACATTATTGTTTCTCCTCTGTGCCCCGCCTTTCTGAAACGTGTCGATTTTTACAAAGCTCATCGGTCTGAAAAGCGAGGTGTGCTGTGATTGGCCAGCTATCCAGTGCGTTGTGATTGGCTGAATACCTCAAGCGTGTGACGGAAATGTTACGCCCCTCACGTACTGTTGATGCCCTGTCAGGCCGGAGCTACGAGACATAAATATTAAAACCCATTATAAACGAGGAATGTGTTGCATCCAGTGAGGACATAATTACGGATTATAATGATTATACTGTCTTTTTACGTGTTGCATCGCGCCACGTACACATAAAACTATTTCTGCATTTGTGATCGGAGAAATGACAAACAACAAGCGCTACTCTACACTGCTCAAAACTCACGTTTGAATCGTCAGTGGCAAATTCCTTAAAAATGAAAATGTACTTACAGTCTGTGAGTCAGAACAGTCGGTGTGTGCATGTGTAGTCTTACTCTCCCAGATTCAGGAAGTGGGGGGGGGGACAGTCCTCCATAAAATGTGCTGCACCCATCTGAATATTTGGGTTGAAGTGTTCTGGAACAGTGTTGTAAACACAACTTAACCACTGATTTCTACTCATGTCCTCTTTTGGAAGGCCAAACAAAGTTGTTTAGCGTTCACAACAAAACACACAGCGCCTTCACGACATGGCGGCGGCAGCAACAATACTACAGCGAGAATAAAAGTTACGCCTTCTTTCTTTGAGTGAACATTTGGGCGGTGTTATGCAAATCTTCCCACATCATGACGTAGACATGTGGGGGCGTGTTAGAACGAGCTGTTTTAGGTAGGCGTGACTGTTGACTTTTAAAGAATATCTCTTTGGATTTGAGACTTTAGTCTTTGCAACTTTATAGATCTTCTTTATGCACCAAGAGCTCGTAACACTCCAAAGAGAAAGGAACAATTGAAATCTCATCATATGACCCCTTTAAACAAGGACTATTGAGAATACAAATTGCAGTGAATGAACATGTGATTGTGTTGTCTTGAATGTGTTGAATCTGGAATATTAATGTGCAGATGACTAGTTGAACTTCATGGTAGCTTTGTGTTATGGTTAGTTTAGTTTAGTATTTGAGGTGCTTTTAGCACATTTCTGTGCATGCATGTTGAGTGAAGTCGTATCACATCCACGCTGCTAACCAGAGCTGCTGTTAAGAGACACAAATGGTGGCATGTGTGATGGTTTTAGCAGAAGATCTACTCTGCTGTGACGTCAGACAGCCGTCTGGTTAACCAGAGCAGGAAACAGGGAGGAGGTGGCTAAGGGGAAGGACTGTTATTTAGATCTCAGCGGCTGATACAGAAAAATGTGAATGGAGGGTCTGCAGGGACGGGAAGTGTGTTTCCACTAGAAATAATGTCTGGCTCTTTGACTTTTCCTCCACTTATAGTTATATGGTGCACATACTTATTTAAAAGTGAAATCAAAAGCTGATTGATCATTTATTCATTGGATGTTTGTTTGATGTGTCTGTTTTCAAAGTCTGTTTTGTTGTGCATCGTTTGAGCTTAAAAAGTTTTTTTTTTTTTTTTTTTGCAAATAACACTTTTATTTCGCAAGGATGCATTAAATTGATCACAACTGAGAGTAAAGACAGTATTTAATTTTTTTTTTTTAGATTTATCTTTTTTTTCAACAAGACACATTAATTTGATCATAAGTGACAGTAAAGGCATTTATAATGTCACTAAAGATGTTAATTTCAAATAAATGCTGTTCTTTTGAACTTTCTATTCAATGAATCCTGAAAAATAAATGTATCATGGTTTCCACAAAAATATTAAGCAGCAGTTTTCAACATTGATAATAATAAATGTTTCTTGAGCAGCAAATCAGCATAGTATAATGTTTTATGAAGGATCATGTGACACTGAAGAACTGGAGTAATAACTGCTGAAAATTCAACTTTACCATCACAAGAATAAATTATATTTTAACAGATATTCACATAGAAAACAGCTGTTTTAAATTATAATAATATTTCACATTTTTATAGTTTTTACTGTATTTTTATCAAATAATTGCAGCCTTGCTGAGCAGAAGAGGCTTCTTTCAAAACATTAAAGGGTTTAGTTCACCCAAAATGTTTGGACCTCACCCCCGAGTCATCCTAGGTGTTTATGACTTTCTTTTTTCAGACGAATCCAATCTGAGTTATATTTAAAAAATCTCCTGGCTCTTCCAAGCTTTATAATGGCACTGGGCGGGTGTTTCTCTTCGTCCAAAACGTGTTAAATAAAGCGCGCGCATCCGTAATAAAATGTGCCTCACATGGCTCCGGGGGTGAAAAAAGGCCTCCTGTATCGAATCGATGCATTTTTGTAAGAAAAAAAATCCATATTCAAAACATAATAATCACTTTAATCTAGCTTGTGCGCACTGTCCCCATACGCGGAAGGCGTTCTGGGAATGATGTAGGACAGAGGCCTTCGTGTGAGGGATGTTTTATTACGGATGCACGCACTTTATTTAATGTGTTTTGGACTGTTAAACAGAAACACCCACCCACTGCAATGATAGCGCTTAGAAGTGCCAGGACCATTTTAATATAACTCCGACTGGATTCATCTGAAAGAAGAGTCATACACACCTAGGATGTCTTGAGGGTGAGTAATTTATGGGCTAAGTTTCATTTTTGGGTGAACTAACCCGTTAATGATGCCTCCGACCCCACATTTTGAATGGTGCCGTGTAAAGTGTAAATATATATATTTTTAAATTATTTCCAGATTTATTTGCTGTTGTTCAAATCCTTGAACACACACACACACACTCCTGTTTTGTTTCTGTGAATTGTGGGGACTTTTCAAAGACTTCTATTACTTTTATACTGACCAAACAATATATTTTCTATCCCCTACCCTACACCTAAACCTACCCCTTACAGGAAACCTGTTTGCATTGTTATATTTTCAGATAAACATAATTTACTATTTTTAATCATTTTTTTTCCCTCACGGGGACCGCAGGCCAGTCCCCACAATGTAAACAATTTCAGGTTTTACTATCCTTGTGGGACATTTAGTCCCACAGTGTACCATAAACAAGTACACACACACTCACACTCTCTCTCTCTTCTCTCTCTCTCTCTCACACACAACCCACCCACACACACACACACGTCCCTCTCATCTCTCACGCTCTCACACACACACACACACACGCACTCTCTCACACACACACACACACACACACACACACTCTCTCTCTCTCACACTCACTATCTCTCTCCCACACACACACACTCTCCCCCACACACACACACACACACACTCACTCTCTCTCTCATACACACACACACACACACTCTCTCTCGCTCTCTCTCTCTCTCTCTCTCACACCCACACTCACTCTCTCTCACACACACACACACACACACGCTCTCGCCCTTCCCCGTCTCTCTCTCCCGTCAGAGTGTTGGCCGGTCGCTGTCCGAGAGCCAGCAGCTGTGCCCAGTGAAATGTCACCGGGACTGTCTGTGTGTTTCGATTGGACGGCGTCCGTCTCTCTCGGCCAGAGCAAAAGGCTTCTGGTGGACGGGTGAAGATGTCACGTCACTGTCAGCTCACCTTTGCCACCGTCTGCCATCACACCGACAGTTTGTTTAGTGCTTTTGACCCGTCTCGATGCCCGCTGTCCAGAGACAACACACGCTCTGAGTTTAATAGTTTAATCTTGGCCATCCAAGATCAGGATGAGTTTGTTTCTTCATCAGATTTGTAGAAATGTAGCATTGCATCAGTGTCTCAGCAATGGATGCTCTGCAGTGAATGGGTGCCGTCAGAATGAGAGTCCAAACAGCTGATAAAACATCACAATAATCCACAAGTAATCCACAGCACTCCAGTCCATCAGTTAACATCTGGAGAAGACAAAAGCTCAAACAAATCCATCAAGACGTTTTACTAAATACATAGAGTCCATATCCATAATAACACTTCCTCCAGTGAAAAAGTGTTCTGGTCTGAATCAGGAGAGAAATCTGCACAAATCAAGTTTACAAGCCAACCGCTCTAACAAATATGTGGCTGGATTTTGATGTGAGAGACAACAGCAGATGCACTTTTTCACTCTTAATGCTGGATTTGTCTCAGCTTTTGTCTTCTCCAGATGTTAACTGATGGACTGGAGTGCTGTGATTACTTGTGGATGTTTTATCAGCTGTTTGGACTCTCATTCTGACGGCACCCATTCACTGCAGAGCATCCACTGCTGAGACACTGATGGAATTACATATTTCTCCAAATCTGATGAAGAAACAAACTCATCCTAATCTCGGATGGCCTGAGGGTGAGCACGTTTCAGCTCATTTTCATTTTGGAGTAAACTTCTTTTAAGCATAAACTCACTTCAGAACAAAAATGAATATGTAATTTTGCATGATTCTTGATTTAAGAATGTTTACTGGAAAGCAAGACAAAAAAATCGAGGTAGAAGCACTTTTTGCAGCGTTTCAGTTGATTCTGAGATGGAATTGCAACTTTCCTTATGTTGTTGTCAAGACAGCTGCGTAGAAATGCAAACCTATTGTGATTCCCTCAAGATCGCTTTGATAAAACTCCTTGTTCATGTGCACAGTTTAATTAAGTTTGATTGGATTGGGAAATATGTCCAGGAGCTGTCAAAATCCAAACAGGACAAAGAAACACTGTAAAAGCACCATAAATAGTCCCTAAGTACTCAGTTTTGGATAAACTATTCTGTGAATTAAGCTATTTCTTTAATGCAGAGTATTCCTGATTTCCTGTAGCTGAAAGAGCAATGCCAAGGTCATGGGATTGATTGCCAGGGAATGCATGAACTGATCAAATCTATGTACCAAGTGCATGAATGTAAATGCCATTAGAGAAGATGCCTTTCTGTTGCATCTGTTGCATGTTGATCACCAGTACTGTCTTGATTTTGTTGTTGGAGTATAATGACAGATTTCTGAAGCGTGAGGGTTTTTATCTCAGGGATGGTTCCTCTTGAATACAGGTCATTGTGCTCTTGTCTATAGATATAGTTTAACAGTAGCAGCCGAGGGATTTCTTTCGTGTTATGAAGAGGACTCAACGTTTGTTATAGTCGGCATTCAGTTCTCCAGCTACGGAAACGCTCCATAAACGGCATCGACCTCACAATCCCTGTACCGGAGAAGGTCACACTCTAGATCTGAGAATGACCTGGTGCTTTCGTTTCCTTCGTTAAAACATTATTAGCCTCCTGATTCTGCATTGATGTGTTCGTGTGCTGCATTTCTTTGTGCCACTGTCTTTTGTCCACATCTCTGTTTAAGTTCAGCATAAAGTCAAAATGTACTTTCTTTATTTTAATGTTCCTGCTCTTTCTGCGAATGATTCAGCAGTGATTATCTTTCCTCAAAATAATGGATTAAGTTTATTCTCTCTTCTATTTTGCTTCCAACATGTATTAAGAAATTAATACATGTCCGTTTGTGTTTCATAGGGTTTGTAAGTGCAAATGAAGATCTCTCTTGTGCTTTCTGAGGTTCTGTAGGTCTGTATTGTCTGCCAGAGCTCAGCAGTTTGAGATCTCTCTGTGTTCCAGCATGTGGAGGGGATTGACGTCATACGTTCATCTGATTCATTCCAACTAACGTAAAGAGGTTATGTTTTACAAAGCCAAAAATGTACTGTTTTGCTGCCAAGTGAGAACATCATGAAACATCAAAGAAGCAGCCAAAGAGCATCGGGGCCAGGAGCCCAGTGAAGGCCTGATTCATGAGCTCAACTCTCCATTGTCTGAGCTGTGTGTCTGCTGTAAAGGAACGTCCCCTCGTTAGACTAATGAAGGGCAAATCAATTGGAACGGAGGGAAGTGAATCTATTACATATTTACTGGATGAAGGTACTTTATGAATTAAAAGAAATAAAAATAAAAAAAATAGACATTTACATTTTCTGAACAAATGTTGTTGCTAGAATGTTGCTGAATGAGCTTTTGACAGTGTTGCTGTGTGGTTGCTACGGTGTTGCTGTGATGCTAGAGTGTTATGAGTGGTTGTCTGAGTGTTGCTATGATACTAGAGTTGCGAGTGGTTGCTGGGGTGTTGCTATGTGGTTGCTATAATGCTAGACTGTTGTGAGTGGTTGCCAGGGTGTTGCTATGATGCTGGATTGTTGGAAGTGGTTACCTGGATGTTGCTATGTGCTTGCTAGGATGATGCTAAAGTGTTTAGTGGTTACCAGGGTGTTGCTATGATGATGCTAGAGTGTTGTGAGTGGTTGTCAGGGTGTTGCTATGTTGTTGCTATGATGATGCTAAAGTGTTGAGTGGTTGCCAGGTTGTTGCCATGTGGTTGTTATGATTCTAGAGTGTTGAGTGGTTGCCAGGGTGTTGCTATGTGGTTGCTATATTGCTAGACTGTTCTGAGCGGTTGCCTGGGTATTACTATGATGCTAAAGTGTTGGGTGATTGCCAGGGTGTTGTATGTGGTTGCTAGGTGGTTGCTAGGGTGTTTTGGGTGATTGCCAGGGTGTTGCTATGTGGTTGCTAGGATGATGCTAGAGTGTTGTGAGTGGTTGCCAGGGTGTTGCTATGTGGTTGCTAGGATGATGCTAGAGTGTTGTGAGTGGTTGCCAGGGTGTTGCTATGTGGTTGCTAAGGAATTCTAAGTGTTGTGAGGTGGTTGTCCGGGTGTGCCTATGTGGTTTGCGAGGATGAGCTAAGAGTGTTTATGCTTGGTTGCCAGGGTGTTGCTATGTGGTTGCTAGGATGATGCTAGAGTGTTGTGAGTGGTTGCCAGGGTGTTGCTATGTGGTTGCTAGGATGATGCTAGATTGTTGTGTGTGGTTGCCAGGAGTTTTTATGCCATTGCTAAGGTTTTCTGATAGTTTTTTTGTTGTTGTTGTTGTGTAGTTTAAATGTTTTGTGGGATGGTCACAGCTGCTGGAAATGGTGCATCTGATCACACTCTCCTCAACAACACACATGATTTGAGGAATCATTCACGTCTGGAGCACAAACGCTGCATGTACACACCCAGCTTTAATGCAGTGCCTCAGAAGCACAGTTGTGTTTGTGTGTGGAGTCGTGTGTAAAGACTGGTTGCTGGTGTGATTAGAGAGCACCGGGCGTCAGTGGTGGTCTTGTCTGGGTGTGTCTGTGAATGTGGGTGTGCCGCTCACAAAACTCATATCTCAATCTCTTGACACTGACACATGTTACTCTACCATAGCTCTTCCTTTCTTTCAAATGTTCTTCTGTGTCTCTTTTCTAGCTTTCTCTTTCAGTTATGGATGTTTTGTTTAGTTTGTGTTCTGTTTTTTTTAGGTATCCTGCTTTACTGCCAACATAGGTTTTGTACACAGTTAATTTGCCTTGATTGGAAGGGATTCATATCCTTTTTGTTCTTAGTATTTACAGATATCACTAAAAGAACCTGCTGAACACTAATTGTCTCATTTTAGCTTCAGGCGACCCTGCCATGGATCGTGTTGCACACAGACCGTTTCATTGACCGGCTTCTACACAGTTTCCTAGAATCAGTGTGCACTGGTTTATATCAGTCATCATGTTTATACTTGATGCAATGAGCACTTCTAGAGGTATGGCTAAAATTGTGTATCACAATATGAGTCATTTAATTTCACACTAACTGTATATTTATATATACACTACTTTTCAAGTGTTTGGGGTTGCTAAGAGTTTGTTTATGTTTTGGGGGGGGAAAAAGTGTCTTATGTTCAGCATGTCTGCATTTGTTTGATCAAAAATACAGTAAAAAATAGTCAAATATTATTACAAATTAAATGAGCTCTTTTCTGTTTGAATATGTTTTGAAATGTAATTTATTTCTGTGATACGCAGCTGTATTTTCAGCATCATTACTCCAGTCTTCAGTGTCACATGATCTTCAGAAATCAGTATAGTATGCTGATTTTCTGCTCAAGAAACATTTCTGATTATTATCAATGTTGTTTTTGTGGAAACCATGATACATTTTATTTTTCATGATACTTTGATGAGTCGAAAGTTCAAAAGAACGGCATATATTTGAGAGCGAAATCCTTTGTAACACTACAAATGTCTTTACTCTCACTTTTGATCAATTTAATGCGTCCTTGATGAATAAAAGGATTAATTTCTTAAAAGAAAAATGTTACTGATCCCAAACTTTTGAACAAAAGAAAAGAAACATGTTTTAGATTTGGCTATACAGTCTTAAAAATAAAGGTTCCAAATGGGTTTTATTAGCATGTGCCAGAAAGAACAAAAAAAAAATAAAAAAAAAAACTTTTATAATGCATAAGCTTTCCATTGATGTATGGTTTATTAGGATCGGACAATATTTGAAAATCTGGAATCTGAGGGTGCAAAAAAATCTAAATATTGAGAAAATCATCTTTAAAGTTGTCCAAATGAAGTTCTTAGCAATGCATATTACTAATCAAACATTAAGTTTTGATATATTTATGGTAGGAATTTTACAAATATCTTCATGGAACATGATCTTTACTTAATATCCTAATGATTTTTGGCATAATTTTTTTTTTTATAATTCTGACCCATACAATGTATTGTTGGCTATTGCTACAAATATACCCCAGCAACTTAACCCTGCTTTTGTGCTCCAGGGACACATATTTGGTTCCCCAAAGAACCTTTCAGTGAACAGTTCCAAAAAGAACCATTTTGAAGAACATTTTAAAACCTCTTTTGACTATAAAGAACCTTTTCTGCATTTGAAAGGTTCCATGGATGTTCAAGGTTCTTCACAGAACCATTGATGCCACTAAAGAACCTTTATTTTTAAGAGTGTGCTCTCTTTTTATTGTGACTTTCTGCAGCTCAGTACTGCAAGACATTGCACATTTCTCATTTGACGGCCCTCTGATGATGTTTCCCATGTCTCCAGCGCGACACGCATCTCCTCTCCTCTGACTCTATTCATCACTGTCCAAACGTGACAGCTGAGCCGTGCCGTGAGCGCCGGCGCTCTGGCTGGAAGGGGCAGCGGCGGATCAGGGCTCCCCGGGTGGAGCGCGCTCTGTCTGCTGTCTGGAGGCCAGCAGGTCCCTGTGCTGCGGGTGATGGCAGACAGGCTCCTGCTAAATGTGCTGGAGAGATGTAAATTGCCAGAGTGCAGCTGTCAGAAGGCAGGGCGAGCGTGTGTGTGTGTGTGGGGGTCCGCTTCTGTCTGCGTATCTGCCGCAGCGGCGCACCCGCTGTGTGCTTACTTTTCTGTGCCCAAACCTCCTGCTCTTCAATTGTGCTTCACGTCCGGCCCATTTTTCTGCTGTTCGCTCTGCCTTCGTCTTCGTCTGTGTTTCTCCTCTTCCTCCACACGTCTGCCGGCGTGTTTCTGATCGCTGTGGTCTCGCCCGGCTCTGACATCCTTCATGAGCTGAGATCTTCAGCTGTTAGAGTTGCTGTTGCTCCAGAATGCGTTTGTCAAGTGGGTGAGAGGGCTGATTCTTTGTATTTAGATGAGTAAAGTTATACAAGTAAAAAAGGTTTCACACAATGAACACATTGTTTGATTCAAGAGTCGCAGATTAACGTTATCCTAACATCACAGGAAATGTTGCGATGCAATGCTGAAACTAGATTTTTGGAAGCTTGGATTTTTAGAACTTTAGATTTTTTAGACCCTTAGATTTTTTAAAACATTGCATTATTAGAACCTTAGGTCATGAGCCTTTAAATTTTAGAACTTTAGATTTTTAAAAGCGTACATATTTAGATCCTTGGATTTTAAAACCTGACATTTTTAGAACCTTACTTTTTAGAACCTTAGATTTTAAACCTTAGATTTTAGAACTTTAAATTTTTAAAACCTTAAATTTTTAAAAGCTTAGATTTTGACAAACTTACATTTTTAGAACCATGTATTTTAGGAGTTTAGATTCTTAATATCTGAAATTTTTAGAAGCATAGATATTTAGAACCCTATATAGAACCTTGGATTTTTAGAACCTGACATTTTTAGACCCTTAGATCTTTTAAAACATGACATTTTTAGAACCTTAGGTCATAAGCCTTTGATTTGAGAACTTTAGGTTTTTAAAAGCTTACATATTTAGATCCTTAGATTTTAAAACCTGACATTTTTAGAACCTTAGATTTTAGAATTTTAAATTTTTAGAACTTCATATTTTAGAACCTTGGATTTTTAGAACCTTAGATTTTTACAAACTTACATTTTTAGAACCATACATTTTAGAAGTTTAGATTTTTAATATCTGAAATGTTTAGAAGCTTATATATTTAGAACCCTATATAATTTAGAACCTTGGATTTTTAGAACCTGACATTTTTAGAACCTTACATTTTAGAACTCTTCCTAGTCTAGTTGTCTAATAACCCTGGCATTGTATATTACAAATATTTTTGGTTCTTTGATTAATTGCTTTTGTTCCTCTTTTGTAAGTCGCTTTGGATAAAAGCATGTGCTAAATGCATAAATATAAATGTCTGGCTTCACGTCATTTCCAGGAGTCAGTGTGCTGAGTTTATATCAGTCGTCAGGGGCTGTTTCTAAGATACAGCTACAATGAGCGTTTGCTGAAGAGCTAGTCACTAGTTTGAGAGGTTAATGGCATCAGAGTAACAGTCTCTTCCTGTCTAATTAGACAGAATAAACTCAAAAGTTTACTTTTTAAAAAAAACAAATATGTGCATGTAAAATTGCAATGCTTGTTTTGTGCATGCACAACGTTTTGTGCACATATCAGGATTTATTTAAAAAAAAACAACGTTTAGTTTGTGCAAACATTTGTTTACTGCTGTGAGTGAAGAATAAAATAAACAGAATGATTCAATCTGTATCTTATATTTTCATAGTGTCTTATAGGCTGCTGTTAAACACAGTCACATCACATGGATGGGAATATGCTTATGGAAATTATATGCAGATGAGGTTATGCATAGCCAAATGAGCTCCATATATGGTTATTTTGGTGATGATATGTAGAGAGGCGTATGCATATCTTCCACTAAAGGCAATTTGGTGCAGATTCTTGCATACGTACAGTTTTATAAATCAGAAAACGTTTGTGCTTATGGAAAATCTGCCTTTTGTGCATACACAGACTTTTAGTTGTACACATAAGGCCCCAGATGTTAGTCAAAAGTCTGGGCTTGCAGGATTTTTAGTATTGCTATGCTGTTACAACTCTTGATTTTATTTGCCGAAAATGACCTTTAAAAGTTGCGTTGTTCAGCATCTGTGCCATTTCACAACATTTTTTAAAAATAGTTGTTGATTATTTAATAGATAATCACAATTTAGTTTGACAGCAGACTTGCCTCATTCACATAAAGCATCAATAGCAGACTTTTCTGGCAGTTTTGTGACTTCTTAAACTGCTAAATTTCCAGTGCTGATTTGCAGTCGTTTATTTCATGGACTTTGTTATTTCAGAGGATCATAATGAGATAATATTGCACTGATAAACACGTGATAATAAAAAACTAAAAGGAAGCTCAAAATCAAAGATCCATTAAGAAACAAAATAGTTTACTGAAGATTTTCATATAAAGTGACAACAAAGTTCAACAGTCACTGAATTATTTTAATCACTGAAGAAACTTTAGCTTTTTTCCCCCCACTTTTTGGCCACTTTTGTCACTATTTTGTTTCCTTATAGATCTTTGACTTTTTTTTTTTTTTTTTTCATTTTTTGTCACTTTATATGCAAATCTTCAGTAAAATATTTAGATTTACTTTATTTTTTGTCATTTTTTATCACTTTATATGCAAATCTTCAGTAAAATATTTAGATTTACTTTATTTTTTGTCATTTTTTATCACTTTATATGCAAATCTTCTGTAAAATATTTAGATTTACTTAATTTTTTTGTCTTTTTTTGTCACTTTATATGCAAATCTTCAGTAAAATATTTAGATCTTTTACTTTTTTGTCACTTTATATGCAAATCTTCAGTAAATAATATTTTGTTTCCTAATAGATCTTTGACTTCAGTGTCATTTTTGTACTTTTCTCGTTACTTTATATGAAAATCTTCAGCACAATATTTAGTTTCCTAATAGATGACATTTCTTTGACATACTCGTCGTGTGGATTCCCCTTTTGTTTTCGATATGTGAATTGAATACTTGTGAATATAATATGTAGGTTTTGTAATCCCGAATGTTTTTCTTTGTTGTTAAACCCAGAATCATGAGCTGATATTTTCCCAGCGCAGGTCGCACTCTCACAACAATAACTGCGTTCTGTCGCGACTCATGCGAGCATCTGTACGGATCGCTGGAATTTTGCGTTCCTGTTTGTTTGTTTTCCTTGCGCGATCCCAGTAAACTAATCCATGGAGCGCTTGTTTACCGGAACGAAAAGGGGGGGGGGATCTAGAACACAAAAAGCAGCGGAGGGGAAAAACTTCCCACAGTGTCTCTATGGTAATCAGCAGGTGCCTGTGGCCGGCGAGAAGAAGTGAAGCCTTTCTTACGAGCGTGAGAAAGAGCGGCCGAGCCCTCTCCTCCCCCCCGCGCCTCCGCTCGCCCTCTTTTCTCTTGTACGCCGGCAAAACCCGCCCCAGCGGCAACAGTGGTGGCTGCCAAACGCTCCATCTGATCCAGCTGCAATGAAAAACGCCACCAACAAAAGACGGGAAGAAAAGGAGAAAGGCAGGAGAAGATGGAGAAGCTGCGGAAGAGTTTAAGCTGCTGCTTGGCAGTGCCAGGATGCCGAGACTAACCTCAGGAATGGACTTTGTTTTCGTGAAGGGGGAATTTTTGCCTCCTGGAATTGATTTGCAGGGGCACCTGTTACCTATATGAGGGCATATTTGTTTTCTAATCATATAAAATCACAGTTAATACCAAATTTTTAAATGTAAATGTAAATATTGAACAATAGTGACCGCTCACGTTTTCAGCTGTCTTGGTTGAAGAAGTTTTTTTCTCTCGCAATATTTATTTTATTTTATTTTGCACAAGAAACCACTTCATACTAAGTATTCAACTAAATACATTAAGCCAAAATACATTAACTACGCTAGTTATGCCCACAGGATATTATGAAATATTTTATTATATTTATTTTAGGTCTATATAGAGTTTAGCGTGTTTTGTGTAGCTTATATGATTAACTTTTTGACATACCTGTCAATGGTGTGTAAATTGACAACATATCTAGAATAAAATAATGTATCAATATCGAAGATAAAAACATAATATGCCATATATATCTGCTACATTTCTTAGTTAATTAATGTATATGTGTTTTTTTCTACATTAGCACGGGCTGGCCATAAAAACAGATCTTTTCTTATTTATTATTTAATTTTTATTATTGTTTTTTATATTTGTTTTATTAGTTGTTTCGGTTATTTTCGTTTCTCAAGAAATCACTAGCTATGCTTCACAAAACACGTCAGAGTCCTTTAGTTTTATTTATTTATGTTATTATTTTGCATACCTTAGCCTTTTTTGTACATTTTCGCACTGGCTGGCCCAGATCAGATATTTTTCTTGTATAGAAACACTACTAAGCGTTCACAAAACACAATATCTATATATATTATATATAATGTGTTTTGTTGAATGCTTAGCTAGTGGAGTGTGTAAAATTAGTTTTTTTGTTTTATAAGAACTTTATATTAAGCCACATTGTATTGTAATTAATTAATTTATTTAGAATTTTGATTTACTACTTTATATTAGATATGTTACAAGATTATAAGATTATATTAGATAACAGAGAAAAGGATGCCTCTGCATTTTAAACATGAAGGACATGTTTGTCGCTGTCGAGTCCTGGTTAATGCTGGCCCGTGGGGACTCATTGATATGCAGAGGACGGCTCGGCCCACAGCTGCAGGATCCCCGCTCCGAGGGGAAGGCCCAGGAAAAACCAACAAAAGAGCTCTCCCCCCCATTCCCGGTGTTCAGACTTTAATTCCCTAAATCCTGCAGCTCTCCTCCTCTGCTTCCTTAAACGCCTCCTCTCTCCTCTCACACACAGCCTGTCAGTGCCTTTCCCGTCCGAAGCGTCAAAGTCTCCGGAAGTGTCAGGAACTCTTTCAGAGGCAAAAATTATTCAGACACCAACCAATTTTTTTTTTTTACTACACTCTTAAAAATAAAGGTGCTTCACGATGCCATAGAAGAACATTTTTTGTCTAAATGGTTCCATAAAGAACCTTTAACACCTGAAGAACCTTTCTGTTTCACAAAAGCTTCTTTGTGGTGAAAGAAGGTTCTTCAGATTACAAAAAGTTGAGAAATAGATGGTTCTTTAAAGAACCTTTGACGGAATGGTTCCTTTTGGAACCAAAAATGGTTCTTCTATGGCATTGCTGTGAAGAAGCGCGGGGCCCCGTGCGACCGCACCATTGCACCCCCTACGGACGGCCCCTGCACACGACACACACACACACACACCCACACGCACACACACAGAACACACACACACACAAACACGCCACAGAAACCCACACACGCACACACACTCGCACAGAAACACACACACACACACAAAAAAACAAACACACACACAAACACACACCCACACTCACACACAAACACCCACACACACACAAACAAACACAATCACACACACTGCAGTAACATCATCCGTCACGGTAATGTGTACGACAAGCATCATACATGCAAAGACGCATGATGAGCTGTGTGATTGTTCCTGGTTGCGTCTGTGTCCTACTGGATCTGAGCAAAACAAGAGCGATTAGAAAAGTAGAAGTGTTTATTGAGAAAAAGATAGAGCTGAGAGAAAACACTTTTCGAGTTTACAGGAGAAAACAGAGTGAGCAGAGACGAGGATACGGTCAACGGATGTGTGGCCAGACCGCGTCACAACACAAGGTTGTGGGTGTGTGTGTGTGTGTGGTTTGGGTGTGTGAGAAACGCTGCACGTTTTGTCTGACAGCAGCTGTGTTCCCACAATGCTTTGCGATAGTGGTTTTATATGCTTAAAAGATTTCTATTTCAAATAAATTCCGTTCTTTTGAACTTTCTATTGATCTGTGAATCCTGAAAAATTAAATTCATCACGGTTTCCACAAAATATTGGGCAGCACAACTGTTTCCAACATTGATAATAATTCTGAAGTATCATGTGATGCTGAAGACTGGAGTAATGATGATGGAATTTCAGCTGCACATCACAGAAATACATTACAGTTTAACACAGATTCACATAGAAAACAGCTGTGGTTTTACTGTATTATTATATAGATAGATAGATATAGATATAATTTTAATTTAATATTTAATAAAAAAATATTTTTTATTAATTTTAACAATGTATTTTTATTGTGCATTTATACATAACTACTACGTAAAAAACATTTATTTTTTTTTGTTTTCTCTTACATAAGTCTTCACAATTTTACTATATTTTTTGATCAAATAAATACAGCCTTTGTGAGCAAGAGACTTAAAAGACATTAATATTACATATATATGTAAAATGTGTGTGTGTGTGTGCCATATGGTACTTAATTAATATGATATCGTATCGCAGATCTAGTATTTAATATCATGCACAATATGTGACGTCAGGATTTAACCATTTTTTCAAGTATTTTTCCAGAACCATAAAAACATTTCTTTTTTTCTCATGACAAAGCTTACATGAAAATGTAGAACCCTCCGACTCTTTTGGATTATGAGATATTTTTATAATGCCAACCCTTATCAGAACTAGTGACCGTATAAATTTAAGTTAAATATATATTTTAAAAAAATATTTTTTTTGGCTTAATTCATTAACTCTAGTTTTTAAGACTTATCTTTTGCCAAGTGACATTGTATTTTCTGTAAAGGATATGCGTTTGTGAAAAGCGCTGCACAAATAAACATGCACTGAAGGTTTAGGTCTGACTTTTATTGAGCTGAAGTTGCAGCTGTTTGACTGAGAAACAGGAACTTGTGACAGACCAGACTTCTGTGTTCAGTGTTTGTTGATGGATGCAGTCGTGTGTTTGTGTGCGTGTGTCTGTCACGAATGAGGCATGAAGACCTGGACTCTAGATTAATCTCACACACGCACGCACACGCACACACATACACACTCACCTCACACACACCACACACACACCACACATCACATCACAGACACACCTCATCTCACTCCACCCACCCAACACACTCCGCAGCACACACAACACATACACACACACACCTACCACAGCTGCATACACACCACTCCCTTCACACACACCACACACACCCCACACTCATCACACACACCACACACACACATACACATCCTACGCATCATACCATCACACCACAACCACACACATCTCACACACACACAACACACACACACACACTCACTCCACCAACACACACACACATACACACACACACACCACACACACACAAAAACACACACACAAAAACACACACAAACACACACACACACACACCCTCACACCACACACACACACACACACCTCACCTCACACACCACACCACACCACAAGACCACACACACACACACATCACGCACACACACACACACACTACACACACACGCAACATCCACTCACACACACACACACATACACACACCACACACACACACCTCACTCACCACATCAACACACCACACACGACAATCTGCCATCACACACACACACACACATACACACGCATGCATACTCAATCACACACACACACACCCACACACCACTCTCAACACACACACACACATACACACATACATACATACATACATACACCCACACACTCACTCACACACACACAACACACATACATACAAACACACACACTCACTCACACACACACATACACACATACACACATACATACATACAAACATACATACAAACAAGCATACATACATACAAGCATACAAACATACATGCATACATACATACAAACACACACATCGTCGGTGCCCGTCAGGCCTGCGCTGTCTGTCCGTTTAAGACCATTAGCAGACGTGCTGCGGTCGATGCAGCGTCACACATAACAGCAGTAGTTTAGTGTTTCTGTGTGAAAGGTCCTGAGTCTGGCTGGATGTGTGTGGTGTTATACGGTTTGCATCAGACAGACAGACAGAGCACTTCTGGGTTTCTTTTGAATGGATGCTCACATAACACTGATCTCTATCTTAAAACACACAACAAACCAGATACAAGAATACCTTACCTTAATCATATTTTTGATGCTATTTATATACTAGTATTTAAAAGTTTGGTGCTGGTAAGATTTTTTAACGTTTAAAGTCTCTTTTGCTCACAAAAGGCTGCATTTATTTGACTGAAAGTAGCTATTATACTAAAAAATAAGATTCTTAAATATTTTAATTAAACTGTTTTTTCTGTTTTATATACTTATTATATAATTTTGATATATATGATTATTATCTAAAATGTATTATATTTTATCTTAGATATTGTAATTTTTTTATATTATATTAGAAATTTTAATTATTTCCAGATGTAAGCGGAATTAAAATAATGTATACCATCAATATATATAAATAAATAAAAAATATAAAAAAAAAAATATCAAAAAAAAAAATATATATAACACAATTATATTTTTTTCACTATATTTTGATTAATAGATAGTTCAAACGAACATCATTTATTTAAATAGAATTCTTTAGTAACATTATTTGTAACATTTTACCATCATTTTTGATTAAATTCATTCTTAATTTAATTTAGAAATTAAGTATTAATTTCTTTCAAGACCTCATATTTATCATTTAGCAGATGCAAAGCAACATAGCATATAAATGAGGAGCACAAGCAGCGATTCATCACATATATTTGCTCTAATGTAACGTGCTGTACTTCCTAAAGTTAGTGTGTGTTTTTGATCTCCAAAACCTCTTAGCCTGCAGAACAGGTTTGAGCGAGGTGCTGTTCTGTGTAGCCATGATGAAAAATGGCAGCAGCCGTAATAACATATTGGGCATCTGCTGTGGATGAGAGTCTTAAGTGCACTGGGCTGAAGGACAGATGTTGTGGCGTTCGCTCTGCTCCTCCACAGTTGTTGTGAATCAGGTGGACTCATTTGTAATGCTTTAGCTTTATTGATGCTCCACATCCGCAGAGAGAGAGAGAGACGGCCGGATGATCTGGAGCGCTGCTCTACTTTCAGCAGAATTACAGAGACACACTCACACACAGCGCCACACCCACTCACACTCACACACACACACACACACACACACACACTCATCACGCACTCACTCACTCACACACCCTCTCACACACACACACCACCCACACACACCATCACTCACTCACATCGACTTCACACACACTCTCAACACACACCCACAACACACACACTCCTCACACACTCCACCTCACACTCACACACACACACACACACACACACACACACACACACACTCTCACACACACACACACACACACACAACATCACAACACACGAGCACACATGCACATCACACACACACACACACACACAACACTCATCATCATCATCATCACACACACACACACACAATCATCATCACCACCATCACACACACACGCACACTAGAGGTTGAACGACTTCTGATTTTTTTAAAGTCGACTTTTATGTGATGAAAGTCGAGTCGAAGTCGGCTAGTCTCTGATGACGTCATTAATGAACAAATAATTCTGGAGCTGTGACAAACACCTTGTGAACAGCTATGGCATATGACAGCGCTGCCCACATTGCTATTGCTCCTATAACAGCTCATTTTATCAGTTCTTTTGTCTTTATGTCGTTATATTTCTCACAGATTTCTGCTCGTTCTAAATCTGATACAGATAAAGTAGCACAGTAAAGATTACATTCATATGAATGCATTAGTGAGGGCGATTGCGTGTGTGAATTAGTTCTACCTGGCAACGTCTCTCTACTAGAAGGGAAGCTGTGGGATTTGGTTATTAAGAAATATATGCTTGAACTTTTCAGTTAACTATTTTATTGAGAAATCACAGAACAGTGTTGACCATACATTTCTGTGCTACTGAATGATTCTGTGCACGTGATGTATGAGCTACTGTCTGAAGCCTATGTGTGTGCATTACAGTGCAGCAGCGCATTAGATTAGAACGCGATTAACTTACCTGTACAATAAGCTGTTTAAAACGTGCATTCTCCCATTGTGGAGCGCTTTCAGAGTATGCATTTATTTGTCATTTTAACTGTTTGGAAACAGAGCGTAAATGTGGAAGTCCTTCAAAGATTTCTTATCCTGTTGCGTCCTCTATAGGACCAGCGACTAGTCGATTAGTCGGTGCAACCCCTAACACACACTCACACACACACACCTCACTATCTCACACCCAACCCTCCACACACACACACTCAACAAACACACACTCACTCACTATGCCTCACACACACTCACACACACACACTCACACACACTCACTCACTCTCTCTCACACACACACACACATTCTTTCTCACACACACACACACACACTTTTACTCTCTCACACACACACACACACTCCCACCACACACACTCATATCTACACCCACTCACCGCCACACACACTCACACATACCCCACCACTCAGCTATCTCCACACACATCAAACACACACACTCACGACATACTACACCTCATTCACTCACTATCTCTCTCACCCACCGCACACACACACACACTCCTATCTCACTCACGACAGGCCACACACACACACAACACTCACACACACACACAC
The DNA here is from genome assembly GCA_018155175.1 of Sinocyclocheilus anophthalmus. Lineage (NCBI taxonomy): Eukaryota > Metazoa > Chordata > Actinopteri > Cypriniformes > Cyprinidae > Sinocyclocheilus > Sinocyclocheilus anophthalmus. The sequence goes on from JADLZN010004519.1 coordinate 66,685, forward strand.
AACACACACACTCACACACTCACACACACCACACACACCACACACACACAACACAACACACACACAACACACACACAACACACCCCTCACTATCACTAGCCCACAACACTCACACCCACACAACCACATGACACCACACTCACTCACTCACTATCTCTCTCACACACACACACACACACACACACTCACACACACACACACACACAACACCACACTCACACACACACCCCACACACACACACACACACACTCACTCACTATCTCACACACACTCACACACACACACATACACACCACTCAAAATCACTCTCCCACCCACACACACAACACACACTCCCTCACTATCTCACACACACTCAACACACACACTCACACCCTATCTCTCACACACACACACACAAACACTCACTCACTATCTCACACACTCACACATACACACACTCACTCATATCGCACACACACACACACACAACACATCACTATCTCTCACACACTCACACACACACAATGATTCCCAAACATTTTTATCAGCCGAACCCCTTTGAGCTAAAACACTTACTTCAAGATTTTGAGTTAATGTTTCTATAATTTAACAACACATTTGCACGTTCACAGTTATCTGATTTGTTTTTATTTGAAAGTTACTTTCTTATTATAATTTCAAATTGTGTTATTTGGAAATTATTCATTTATTTCAATTTTGCATTCTCATTTGTAAGCATTGAATTTTCACTGCTTTTATAAAAAACATGTAATATAATTTTACATTTTATAATTTAATTCATTTTTAGTAAATGCTTTTAATTTGATTTGCATTTATTTGGGAATTATTTATTTCAATTTTACATCATTGAATCATTTTTAGCAAGTGTTGTGTTTTGCCAGTTTTTAATTTTAAATAAAAAGTCAAAATACAACACAAATTAAAAAAAATATTAAAATCATATTAAAATCGTAAGAAGGTAAAAATTTAAATAAACAATTTTCAAATACATTCTTCCTAAAAATGCTAACATCCTAGACGGAAATTGAGTAAAACAATCAAAATAAAACACTAAAAATAAATAAGAATTTTTTTTAGTAAGCATTCTATTTTGACTGTTTTTATGTAAAATATTTAGTATTTTACATTTTTATCATTTAATTTTTTGTTTGCTTTTATTTGGAATTTTCTTTATTTCAATTGTACTTATGATTTTAATAATTTCTGTAAGTGCTGTATTTTGACTTTTTTATTTAAAAAATATATTAATTTGACATTTTGTATCAACTCACACACCATCAGAGGTTCACAAACCCATTTGGGAAGCCTTATACCTGACGCCTCTGCCTAAATCATTAGTGTGGTTGTGTATGTCTGTGTTTCGTGTTCGTTCTAGCTGCTGTTCATGAAGTCCAAAACATAGTTCTCTTTGCCGAAAAGCATATTCAGTTCACTAGCATTATCCAAGAGCACTGAGCTTCACATTTGCACATCTTAACTTGCTCATCATCATGTGAACAGTCCTGTAAGAGAGGAAAAGTTAGAAAATGGGCTCTCTTCAGAAAGCTGAAAGTGATCTGAAGTTTCTGTGAAGCGTTGCAGTGTTTAGATGACAAATGCATGTGTAGCTGCTCTGTTACGGGCCAGTCGCTGCTCCTCTGGTCTGTCACAGCTCAAATGAGCCGAAAGCTGCTAAAAACCAGCGAGACAGACGTTTGCCGTGACACATCCACACTTTAGTGACAGAGGAAATGGGCCAATTAAGGACAGCTTGCTCAGACCCTGCATGGGGTTAATATTCGACTCCCGTAATTAAAAATAAATTACACTTTTCCTGGATAACTATTCAAACTGTCTCTGTTTCTGACGTGCTGCAGACTCTCTCTGTTTTTTTTCATTTCCAATTCCGCAACATCTGGTGCAGTGATTTCTGCACCGTCCTCAGCACAGATTGATCTCTCTTGCAGAACACGGCCGCAGCTTTGGGTCGCTCTCTCTTGTGCTGCTTTTGGAAATGGAGGTGTTTTGCTGTTGTTTGGAGCTCAAACATCGAAATTTAGATGCATTGCATGCTTGAGTCATTCTTTCATTACGCAGTTAGAATCGTTTCCTAAAGGTTTAGCTCTCCGTTCAATAAAGGTCTTTAACCCCGTGAAGCCTGACGTGTTTGTGAAATAATCATAATAGTCAGAAAGTCTATTGAAACAGTTTATTGAAAATATTAATATTTAAAAAGTTTGCATATTTGATGCATCAGGCATTTGTTGTCCGTTTAGTCATAATTATGAGATTGAAAGTCAGAACTCGGACATAAAAAGGCATAATTTTGAGACAAAAAACAATTGAAATTATGACATACTAAGTCATAATCATTCATGAGATAAAAGGTCATAATTATGAGATAGAAAGTCTTTATTATGACACTAATTCATCATTTTGAGAAAGAAGTCATAAATCAGTCAACTTTGAGATAAAAAGTGATAATTTTGAGATAAAATCTCAAAATTATGACATCTAAGGTATATTTTGAGATAAAAGTAGAAATTATGACATCTTAATTAAGAGATAAAACGTCGTAATTATGAGTCAAAATTATGAGAAGTCGAAATTGACATACTTTTATCATTGAGATAAAAGGTCATAATTATGAGATAGAAAGTCATAATTATGACGCACTACATCGTGATTTTAAGAAAAATGTCATAATTATGATATTAAGCTATAATATTCAATTCAAGTTTATTTTATAGCGCTTTTCACGAAGCAAAGCTTCATCGTTGCAAAGCAGCTTTATCTCAAGTTGATGTCAAGTATCATCAAGTGTGATAATATTGAGATACAAAAGTCATAATTAAGACCCTAAGTCAATTTTGAGATAAAAAGTCATAATTATGAGATAAAAATTACTAGATTATGTCACGAGAAAAAAATTGCGTTATGAGAAAGTCATAAGTAATGATAATCATAATTTGAGGTAAAATGCAAATTTATGACAAAAATTTGAGATAAAAAGTAGAAATTGACACACAAAGTCATAATTATGAGATAAATAGTTGAGTTTTTAATGGAACATTAAACAAAGACAGACAAATATATATTTTTTAAATCTTTAAAAAGTTTGCATGTTTTGTTTATTCAGAGACTCAAACTGAACAAAATATGCAATTTGATGAAATATGATGAAATTCAATGAGATCTTTATAACAGAACAGCAGATACTGACACAACATGATCTAAATATCAGCGGTCACTCTATATCTCCAATAATATGTCTTCGTAAGATGAGATTGAAATGATCCAAACACATAGATTGTGTGCAAAGTTTGATCATGCTGATCATTTAGAGGCTTTATATGACTGCACAATGACTGGCTTTGGTCATATATACATTCATAAAAAGTTGCTCTGGATTGTAGATTTTAGGTGGCTACACATTTTTTGGGTTAATCTGCACAAAGAAGAACTTTATTGCTTATACTCTGTTAATATTGAATAAAACCTTGTGTATTTATTTAGCTTTCTCTCTCTGTCTCACAGGAGAGTACATAAAGACGTGGAGGCCGCGGTATTTCTTGCTGAAGAGTGACGGTACGTTTATCGGCTATAAGGAGCGTCCGCAGGACGTGGATCAGCTGGAGACGCCGTTAAACAACTTCTCCGTGGCACGTGAGTCTCTCAACTTAGTCTGCAGGAGAATCTGAGAGCATGACGTATGTGTATGCATGGGTCAATCCAGCTTAAAACTGAATCAAGAACTAGTGTAGTACTTGCCTCGTAATGTGCATTGTGTAAACTAAAAACAGTATAATGAACATTTTAAGGGTTATTATCAAATGTTTTTATGGTTTTTATGATATTTTATAATGGTGTGCAGTTTCGTAAATAAATGCAGTTTAGTTATTTTAAATTTTGTGTAAAACAAAGTCAGACAAACAAAGAGATATGATAGCTTTTTATTTGCGAAATGGAATTAAGAAAAACTTTTTTAGCTGGCAATTCTGGCTTTTTTGTGCCTGAATTGTGAGAAATAAAGTCAGAATTACGAGAAAAAAAGTCAGAATTGTGAGAACTGTGACAAGCTTGTTTCCAAAAATTCCAAAAATAATTGATGTAATTTAAATGTATTTCATGCTTTTTGTTCTTGCACTTATAAGTTTATATCTTGCGATTTAGACTTTCTCACAATTCTGAGTTTAGTATAGTGTGCAATTCTGAAAAACTGAATTGTGAAATATAAAAAAGGTCACAATTCTGAGATATAAACTTGCAATTCTGAAAAAATTGAATTGTAAGATATAACTCTAAAAAGGTAAAACATTTGAGATTAAAAGCCTCAATTACCTTTTTATTTTTTTATTCCATGGCAGAAATACATTTTAAAATTGCATTTTTTTATTCCATGTTAATTTGCAACATTAGAAGTATTTTTTTGCACCTTCTAAAGTATTTATTTTTATGAAACATACATAATAGTTAAATATATTTTAAATGCAAAACTGATTGCAGTGTATTCTATGCATGCTTAAAGTATATAATATCAGGTTAATTTGCAACATGGTGGGTAGTTTTTATTTCTATAAAATGAATGCAGTTAATTTATCAAATGAATGCATATTATTTTGTTTGGTATCTGAAACTTTAAATGAGTTTAAACAATGCATCATTTGGATATTACAGTAATGCATGCTTAATTTAAGTATATCATTTAATGTAGTTTTTTTTATTCAGTATTTAATGATACTGTAAATGAATTAAAAACAGTGTATTATTGGGATATTACACTGATGTTGTATTTTATGCATGCTGAATTTAAGTATATCATTTCAGGCTGATGTGCAAGGTTGTATTTATTTATAAAGTATTTTTGAAAAATAGTGCATATTAGACATTTCGTTTGATAAATGACATTAAATTAGTTAAAAATGCATTATATGGACAAGTTACTGCAAATTTTTCTTAAATAGACGGAAATGAGAAGCGAGAATTAAATATATTGTAAATATAAAACTGATTGCAGTGTATTTCGTGCATTCTTAATTTAAATATATAATTTCAGGTTAATTTGCAACATGGTAGGTAGTTTTATTTATAAGTTATTTAAAAAAAATAGTGCATATTAGACATTTCATTTGATAAATGACATTAAATGAGTTAAAATGCATTATATGGATATAAGACTAAAGTTGCGGCAAAGTTTTCTTAAATAGACGGAAATGAGAAGCAAGAATTAAAAATATTGTAAATATAAAAGGGATCGCAGTGTATTTCGTGCATGCTTAATTTGCTTAATATGCATGACTGGACTTGATGTTATTCTTCAACTAGTTCCATCTGACCTCCATCAACTCAAACAGTTTTCTGCTTCCTCGAGGGACGTGCAGAACATATTAAACACATCCGGGCCGTCTCCTCCAGTCGCACCTCAGCACAATTCAGTGAAGAAGCCCCGCCATCGCTGCGAAAACTGTTGAGATGATTGAACAGACTAATTAGACAGCCATAATGTTTGTTCAAGAGAACGCTTCCTCCCTGACACTTGTGAAATATAGTGGTTATTAAGTGGCTGATCCTCATTATTTATCTCGCCGCTGATGGAGGCTCGGGTTGCAGTGTTGGATCTCAGTGGTGGTCTCACCCGGGTCCTCCATCTCGTCGACAGGCCTCTTACGTGACACATGTCTCCTTCACACTCGCTCCGCGACATATGTTTGCGGGAACGCGCTGGCAGAATCGCTGCTGGATATTGGAGGCGATTGTGCTTTGTGGCGCTGAAAGCATAAGTTTTCCTCTTTGAGTGAGCACTTTTGAGGGCAGAGAACACAGACGCTGCTTATTTCGGCTGCTCTCTGAAAAAGACGTGAGTTTGAGTTTTTAACAACTGATGACATTCCCGTTTTCCTCGGACACAGTTGTGCATTCGTCGTTGGAATCGCAGAAGCATACGTGTGTGTGTATTGATCGTCAATATCAGATTGGCCGCATGAAGTTTGACTTTTTTTAGATGTAAAACTTCATTTCTGACATCGCAATTCGCCCTTGTTTGCAAATGTTAGGAGGAAACAGCATATTACTGTGTATTATTATGCAAAATGACAATAAATGAGACGTTACACTGATTATTAACAAGCGTAATATGTGCTTATTTTTGACTTTTTTTTTAAATGAACATCATATTTACCACAATAACATTTATTGACATCATGCATTTGTTGAACTTTTTTTTTTTTTTGAAGAATTCTTGGACTTCTTTGATCTTTAAATATAATTCAACAACAAAAAAAGATAAAACAAAATAAATTAATGTATGTCTGCATGTATTTAATAGAAATACTAATAAAAGTATATAATAAATTATAAATAAAAAAATCTTAAAAATGGACTATATATAACTAAAAAATGTATACCGTAGGTTGGTACTATTGTTATTCAAGCAATAATCACATTTGAATGTTGATGTATTAGCAAAAATAAATATGTGCTCATTTTTTCGCTGTTTTGATGGACGTCTTTGACCTCCGCATCACGTCTCGTCTATTTTCCAACCGTCTTCTGCCATGAAGCTTTCCTTTTTAAGATGGCTGTCAATTTAAAAAATTATTTTTACCAATGAAAAATACATAAACAAAAAAAAAATGCTCTAGAAAGCATTTTCCCCCATTTAACTTTTCTGAGTTTGGACATTTGTTTTAGATACAAACAGCTTTCTAACATCGCAAAACACCTTGTTGAGCCAATAGTAAACAATATTATTACACACAGTATTAATGTTGATGTCTGTATTATGCAAAGTGACAGAACTGTTACCAAACATACACCACAAGTCAAACATGTGGACTTTTTTTTTTTTTGAAAGAAATCTCAAATCAGCATATTATACTGATTTCTGAAGATCATGTGACTGAAGACTGGAGTAATGATGATGATAAATTCAGCTTTAAATCACAGGAATACATTACAGTTTAACAGATATTCACATAGAAAACAGCTGTTTTAAATTATAATAATATTTCACAATATTTGTGTTTTTACTGTATTTTATTAAATTGCCTCTTCGTTTGCAGAAAAGACTTCTTTCAAAAACCATAAAAATCATAATTATTCCTAACTTTTGACCATAAATCAATAAGTCTAATGCTTTTTAACCTGCATCCACGAGCTTTTACAAAATAGTTAAAAAAATAGTTTAAAAATGTTCCGGAAAAACTACATTTTATATCATTAAAACTGAAACCAAGTTAAAAAAATTTTGTACTGTAATAAAATATAAGAAAAAAACTTAAACTTGTTTTTAAGTTAATTAAAAACAATTAATTGTTCCAGCTAATTGCCAAGGAAACATTTTTCATTTTTGTTAAGTTTAAGTACTAAAATAACTAAAACTAAATATACTGAATCTAATAAATATATAAAAAAACTAATATATGTTACAAAAACACACAGTAAAATTACTAAAACTTTAAAATTAAAAACAGAAAATCTTAAAATAAAATCTGATTCAAAATATTAAGCTTTTGTTTGCATCTCACCAACTTTTTAGATATAAAACTTAATTTCTAACATTGCAAAACATCCTTGTGAGCAAATGTTAGGCGTGCATAACATTTTCAGATTTTCATTTAATATTATTGCACACAATATTAACGTTGATTGTTGACAGAAGATAAGAATAATTGTCACCATGCAGAATTTATGAAGGCATATGATTAATATGTGGTCATTTGTCTTGCCATTGCATGACATCTCGCGGTTTCTCCACCATTTTCTGCCATTAGATTTGTGTTTTTAAGATGCCGTGACGAGTTTAAAAGTGCTTTTATAAGTTTCTTTTCCACTCTTTCTGAGGGCTGAGTGGGAATGATTTTCTGTTGCATGCCATCAGTAGGTTCTGTTTTAGCCCATATTTTCCCTTTTAAAGTGCATAAGTTATTGAAGTGTGTGTAAGGTTTGCATGCTAGTAATAATGCAGTGCACCTGTTCGCCGCTCCCTACTGAGTGTGTGTGTAATGTAGTGCTGGAGAAACTCTCAGATAAAGATAAATGATTGCTGCCGTAATTTCTCTCGCTGTCCGTGTCTCTGGTGTGGTTTTCCCCGGATGTGTCCAGAGTGTCAGCTGATGAAGACGGAGCGACCCAAACCCAACACATTCATCATACGCTGCCTGCAGTGGACCACTGTCATTGAGCGCACCTTCCATGTGGAGAGGCCTGAGGAGCGGTCAGACATTCACACAGAAACATACACACACACACACACACTCACACACTCACACACACACACACACACACAGGTTTACATTTGTGAAAAGTGGGGACATCCCATAGGCGTAATGGTTTTTATACTGTACAGACCGTATATTCTATTGCCCTACACCAACCCTACCCTAAACCTACCCCTTACAGGAGACTTTCTGCTATTTCAGATTTTCAATACACTCCATTCTGTGTGATTTATAAGCGCTTTGAAAAGTGGGGACATGGGGTAATGTCCTGAAAAGTCACCTTCTCCTTGTAATACATATGTTATACCTTTGTTATTATACAAATTTATGTCCTCATTTGTCACAAAAACACGTACACACACACACACACAAACACACTTACACATACCCTCCTCACCCACACACAGCACACACACCACCGCTCACTCCTCCCTCACACCACACACACACTCCCACGTCACTCCACACACACACCACACCACACACCCTCACTCACTCCTCATAACACACACTCACTCACTCACTCACACTCACACTCACAAACACTCACACACAAACACACAAACACACACACACACGCACACACACTCACACACACACACCCTCACTCACTCCCTCACTCACTCACACACACACTCACTCACACTCCCACTCACACTCACACTCAACATACTCACCACTCACTCACTCACTCCTCACCTCACTCACGCACTCAAGCCACACACACACACACACACCTCACACAAACACACACACACACACACACACACGCACACACACACCCACACTCACTCACTCACTCACTCACGGCACGCACGCACGCACACACACCACACACACCCACACACTGTCACTCATCTCACTCATACACACACCTCCTCCTCACTCACACTCTCACCTCACACTCCCTCACCACCTCACGCACTCCTCCTTCACTCACGCACCCCCCCCCCTCCCCCCCCCACGCACGCACACACACACCCCACACACTCACTCACTCACTCCACTCACTCACTCACTCACTCACACACACAGTCTCTCACACACACTCACTCACTCACGCACTCACTCACAGCACGCACGCACAGGCCCGCACGCACGCACACCACACACACACACTCACACACTCACCCCCACACACCCCTGCATACCTTCTCTTATCACTGATATGTGCTCCGACATTCACTATATTCCCAGAGAAACTATGTTGGCAGACAGGTTAAAAGCATCACGCATGTCATTACTTGAAATAAGATAAACATGAACTGAAATGAAATAATACGTATTAACAAAATAATCTATACTACATACACTTTAATAAAAACTAAAATGAAACCAGAAAATATGAGAACAATCAATTCATTATTTACTCATATAGTGTAACGTATATTAGTGATACTAAAATAACACTGGCAAGCACATTAAACTTTCACTTAAGGCTGCTTGATTATGGCAAAATTATAATCACATTTATTTTGGTCAATATTGAGATCATGATTTACATGTTTACTGGTTGACGGAGACGTCAGCGTTTGTTAATTTTTTCCCCTTGAACTTTAAATATAATTCACTGAAAACCACCAATAGTTAAAATTGAAATTAAACTGGAATAATAAATACATTGAAATGTTTAGCATTTTACATAAGTTTTTAAATACATACCAAACAATATTTATTATGGAAACACCATTCATGCTGAAAGTATTTTTTTTTAAGAAATCTTAGATTTTTTTTAAACTACAATACATTATATGTAAAGATATTCACATTGTCTCTCTCTCTCTTACTCTCTCTCCTATATATATATATAATATTGTTTTTAAATCATGCATTGATGAAAATTAAAAAACCTCTTTGATTTCCTTGAACTTTAATGTATGTATACCCATTTAAATACCCTTTATTAAAAATACTAATTGAAGCGTCCATGCACTTTTAAACATTACAACTTTTAACTTGAAATAGACTTCAAACAGAAACAATTATATAAATATAATATAAGATATACACATTTAAATAAACTATGCCCCTTCCTGTTTTGTTTTTTTTGCACGTTTGACACACTTTAATGTTTCAGATCATCAAACAAATTTAAATATTACACAAAGATAATGCAAGTAAATACAAAATGCAGTTTTTAAATGATGATTTCATTTATTAAGGGAAAAAAGCTGTCCAAACCTACGTGGCCCTACATGAAAAATTAATTGCCCCCTCCTGTTAAATCATGAAAGAACTGTGATTAACCACATTATTTTATAAAGCGGAGTTAAATTTCACTAGCCAAACCCAAGCCTGATTACTGCCAGACCTGTTGAACCAAGAAATCCTTAAATAGACCTGTCTGACAAAGTGATGCATGCTTAAAGAGCAACACATCATGACGCGATCTAAAGAAATTCAAGAACAGATGAGAATCAAAACAGTTGACATGTATCAGTCTGGAAAGGATTATAAAGCCATTTCTAAGGCTTTGGGACTCCAGCGAACCACGGTCAGAGCCATTATCCACAAACTGAGAAAACTTGGAACAATGGTGAACCTTCCCAGGAGTTGCCGGCCAACCAAAATTACTCCAAGAGCACACGACGACTCATCCACGAGGTCATAAAAGAACCCAGAACAACATCTTAAAGAACTGCAGGCCTCACTTGCCTTAATTAAGGTCAGTGTTCATGATTCAAGAATAAGAAAGAGACTGGGCAAAAATGTCATCCATGGGAGAGTTCCAAGGCAAAAGCCACTGCTGACCAAAAAGAACACAAAGGCTCGTCTCTCATTTGCCAAAAAATATCTTGATTATCCCCAAGACTTTTGGGCAAATATTCTGTGGACTGATGAGACAAAAGTTGAACTTTTTGGAAGGTGTGTGTCCCGTTACATCTGGCGTAAAACCAACACAGCATTTCATAAAAAACATCATACCAACAGTGGCATTGACCTTAAGTTCATGCTTGAAAACCCTCCAATGTGGCTGAATGAAAACAATTCTGCAAAGAAGAGTGGGCCAGCATTCCTCCACAGCGATGTGAAAGACTCATTGCCAGTTATCGCAAACGCTTGATTGCAGTTGTTGCTGCAAAGCGTGGCACAACCAGTTAATAGATTTAGCGGGCAATTACTTTTTCACGTAGTGCCAAGCAGGTTTGGACAGCATTTTTCCCTTAATAAAATAAATAATCAATTAAAAACCGCATTTTGTATTTACTTGCATTATCTTTTGTGTAATATTAAAATTTGTTTGATGATCTGAATCTTTTAAGTGTGGCAAATGTGCAAACAATTAAAAAAACAGGAAGGTGGCAAAAACTTTTTCACACCACTGTACAGTATATTAACAGGAGCTTATATCCAAGCGACTTACAAAGGAACATCATAGATAATTAATCCTAATATTTGCAGAAAAGCAGCATTGGTTTGCATGTTTGTTTGTGTTGTTGTTGTGTAGGGAGGAATGGACCAAAGCCATCCAGACCGTGTCCGACAGTCTGCAGAAACAAGAGGAGGAGATGATGGATGCGTCTCCAGAACACATGGACATGGAGATGTTTCTGACCAAACCTCGGCTCAAAGTGGTACTTAACAGATACTATAATAACAGTAATAAACACAATAATCATTTGTGACCCTGGAGCACAAAAATCAGTCTTAAGGTTTCAATTTTCGAAATGAGATTAGCATCATCTGAAAGGTGAATAAATCATCTTTCCATTGATGTATGGTTTGTTAGGTTTGGCTGAGATACAACTATTTGAAAATCTGGAATCTGAGGGTGCAAAAAAATCTAAATATTGAGAAAATCATCTTTAAAGTTGTTCAAATGAAGTTCTTAGCGATGCATAATCTTACTAATCATAAATTAAGTTTTGATATATTTACGGTAGGGCATTTACAAAATATCTTCATGGAACATGATCTTTACTTAATATCCTAATGATTTTTGGCATAAAAGAGAAATCTATAATTGTGACCCATACAATGTATTGTTGGCTATTGCTACAAATATACCCCAGCGACTCAACACTGCTTTTGTGCTCCAGGCTCACATATGTGTTCTTAACTTTGGGGTCGCACACAAAACAGACAGAAAATAATAAGCGCAACATATTTTTAATGAAAGGAATGTACAACATTTCAGTTCAGTATTTTCTTTATCTTTCATGATACTCAATATTCACCTCTGCTGTAAATTATGCAACAATGCTTTTTATATTTTCTTCGGCTGGTGTGTGTTTCAGACTATGCACGACTTCGAATACCTCAAACTGCTGGGAAAAGGCACTTTTGGGAAGGTGATTCTGGTGAAGGAAAAAGCAACGGGAAAATATTACGCCATGAAAATCCTCAAGAAAGAAGTGATTGTAGCCAAAGTGAGTACAAATATGAGAAATATTAGTGTGTACTTAACCTGATTTTGAGCCCAGTTTTGTCTGCAGTGGAGTTAAAGATCTTCTGAACTCATCATTGAAGGATCGCTTTGATGTGGAGGGAAATGTTGGAGATACTTGATATATTTTTAAAGGAATATCACAGAATTTTTCTTCCATGTTTTAATTTTAACAATAACCTCACTAACTTTTTGCTCAAAAATAAAAGGAATTGTTCATTTTCAGTTGGTTATGTTTTAAAAGATGAATTAAATGTCACATTTTTAATGCATTAATTTGAATACTACAGTTTTTGATTTTGAATAATGATTTTGGATTAAATCATCAATACAAAAAAATGAAAACACAGAATTTCTGAAAACATAACATGTCATAGGGCCGTATTATTGTAAAAATATTAATAAATTATAAAATTGTTAAAGTTATATAAATTTTATTGATTAGACATGTTTTTCGATTATTATTCAAATTTAATTAAACCATTAAACAGAATGAACCGAAAAATAGAGATGGAAAACTTAGAATAGAAGGAAATAAAACAGAATTTGGGAAAAAATAAAACGGCTCTAAAAAGTTGTAGTAAAATTGTAAACGTTTCATGAGTCATTATTAACATGCTTTTATTGCTAAGATTTAAATGGTTTAAACTGCGAAAAATGAAAAATATTCAATGTAAATAGATGGAATTAGAAAAATTCTAATTAAAAAAAAAGAATTTGGGAAAAATAAAACGCATTTTTGAGAGGGCCCTATGTTTTAAACTCAACAAAGTGTTAAAATTAAGTGTCATGATTTTAATTAATTAGACATGCTTTTGGAATAAAATAAAAAATGGAAAAACAGAATCCAAAAAAAACAACAACATTAAATTAAAAAAATTTCATAGTGCCCTAAATAATTTTTTTATTTTTTGAATAAACTGATAAGTGATTGTTGTTAAATTGCATACGTTTCATGGTTTCAGCTAATTTGGCATGCTTTTTAGATTAATAGAACTGAATTTAGCCAATAGTTAAAATTAAATGAAAAGTTGAAATAAACTTAGAAAAATAAAAACTCATATAAGTAACATTTTTACCATAGAATTTTTATTGTTGCAAATTGCATTTTTACATTTTATACCACCCCACCCACCATATACGACCCTACCCAGCCCCAACAAAGCAATCCCCAATTAGAACACAATGACATCTGAAAAAAATTACTGAATTAATATAAAAAAATCAACATTTTTTTTTTTTTTTAAACAAAAAACAAAAAAAAATACATAAATCAAATTAATAATAATAATAAAATAAGGGGTATACATATATATATACCTCCACTCAATCCACGTCTAAGGTTTGTAAATCATTAAAGAACGTGATCAATTGTTGCCATTTTTCAAAAAAGGATTCCCCCCTACCTCTGATATTGTCGTAAAATTTACATAAGATTTAATTTAATACTCCAATAAATTTACACGACACACTATCAGCGGCCTATTTTCTTTATTTAATTTTTTAAAGAAAGTTTTTGAATATATATATATATATATATATCTCTATATATATATATATATCTTTTGATTCCTTTTCATAGTGAAAGAGAAAATATTTAGTGTCTGAACTCTAAAAGCATCCCGGGATGCAGCGCATGAAGTCGTGATATGAGCGGGTTTGATCAGGACATCGTTGTCTGTGTGTGGTGTGTGTGTTTCAGGATGAAGTGGCTCACACACTCGCAGAGAACCGTGTGCTGCAGAACTCCAAACCCCTCCCACGGTGCTAGAACCCTCCTCCTCCTCTCCTCCTCCTCCTCCTCTCTGTTCCTAAGCATCCACAACTAAAAGCGCTTCAGGAATGATCATAGCATGATGCTCAGATCTTTCAGGAGCTTGTGTTTCCCCTGTCTCTGTTATCGTTTACCCTGACTGATGTTAAACGGGTTCTCATGGAAATCTGTCTTTGTGTGCACAATGTGGTGCAATCAACGTTCCAGAATAAAACCACAGAGGAAACTTGCTTTATCAAACTTCCTTATTTATTTTTGCATGACTGTTCCTTTAATAAGTGATTTTCTTCCTCAACATTTGTGTGCATAGAAACGTTCTTAAATCAAGATATGTTTTACTTGAGATGCAAAATTATGTATTACATTTTTTGCCTGAGAATTTATGAAAATTAAATGTTTAATCTTAAACCCTGCAAAATAAATAAATAAATAACCTGCCACTCTGTGTCAGAAAAATAAAGGTTTTTCTCTTTTTGTATTTGTTTTGTTAATTTGTGTATTTTCTGACCTCCATTGCAAGTTTAAGTAAAACACACTTAACACCAGCATTTCCTTAAAAAATATTTAATATGTCATTGTACACATACATTTATATAGATTTATGAATGTTTAGATTTTGTAAAAAATATTATTTTTTTTCCCACTTATTTTAATTATTTGATACATTGTGCTTTGTATGTAATACTCTATATATTTTTTTTTATGTTTTGTATTATTTTTTATTATTATATTACTTTTTTATTATTTCTCAATATATATATATATATTATATTATTTAATGCAAATTATTATTAGTTACTACAGTGTATTTATTTGATCAAATTGTTCAATCCTTTATCATATAGTGTGTGTATAAATATTAGTACTAATAAGTCCTTATCAATAGTCTGATATATATATATATTTATTTATACACACATACACAAAAACTTTTTCATATATTATGTATATATTAAATTTATCATAATAATTAGTCCATACTAGACAGTTATTGCTACATTGTTGTTTGTATTCCAATGTCTTTATCGATATAGATTTTTTATCATATCATAAATTGTTCATGATGATGAGATTATTGAATACACTGTTGTGGGTGTTTGTGTAGGCTCTGAAGTACTCTTTCCAAACCCACGACCGCTTGTGTTTCGTCATGGAGTACGCAAACGGAGGAGAGGTGAGGATCTCGTCAGACGAGCTGGTTTACCGTGATCTGATGCTGTAATCGTGCAGCACTCCTTCCTCCCGCAGCTTTTCTTCCACTTGTCTCGGGATCGGGTTTTCTCGGAGGATCGCGCGCGTTTCTACGGAGCAGAGATCGTGTCTGCGCTCGACTACCTGCATTCAAGAGAAAGGGTCCTACAGGGACCCTTAAGGTCAGAGTTCTCCTGTTATAACTATTATAACAATATCTGGGTCCTTCTGATCATACAGCATCATTTCATCACTAATAACC
>JADLZN010004519.1:87500-192746 GCA_018155175.1 Sinocyclocheilus anophthalmus
ATGGTGAAAGCCGATACGGCGATCCACAGTGCAAAGTTGTTGTATTCCCTCAGCGACCAGCACGGATCAGCCTCAGGCATTACGAAGCAGAATATCGTCCTCTTTTGGAAGACCCAAACAAAGTAGTTTCGCTTTCACAAAATCACACACAGCATCTCCACAACATGGAGCTGGCGACAACAACAACAATATTACAGCGAGAATAAAAGATACGCCTTCTTTCTTTGTGTGAAAATTTGGGCATCTTAGGCAAATCTTCCCCACATTGTAAACGTAAGACATGTGGGGGCCGGTGTTAGAAGAGCGGTGTTTTTAGGTAGGTCGGGTTGACTCTTAACTTTGATAAAGAATATCTTTTTTTTTGAGACTTTAGTCTTTGCAACTTTTTACAGATCTTCTTTATGGCACCAAGAGCTTGTAACACTCCAACGAGAAAGAAAAAAATTTAAATCGCATCATATGAACCCCCCCTATTTTTGTAAATATACAAAACAAAACAAACAAAACATGAGTGTTAAGATATATATGCCCACAAAGTTTACATGTC
This sequence comes from Sinocyclocheilus anophthalmus, assembly GCA_018155175.1. Lineage (NCBI taxonomy): Eukaryota > Metazoa > Chordata > Actinopteri > Cypriniformes > Cyprinidae > Sinocyclocheilus > Sinocyclocheilus anophthalmus. The sequence goes on from JADLZN010004519.1 coordinate 88,048, forward strand.
TATTTATTATTTATTTTTATTTTAGTTAATCCTGTTTTCATTTATTATGTTTATTTTAGACCTTTTTAAGTTATTAACTTTTTATTTATTTACTTTTTTTTATTTATTTTTATTTTTTCATTTGCTTTTATTTAATTAATTTTTTTAATTCTTTTTATTTATTTGGTTTTTTACTTTTTTGTTTGCTTTTATTTTTATATTATTTTATTACTGTTTTTATACTTTTGCATATTGTAACTTTTTTATATTTTTACTTTTTATTTTATCTTTGATTTATTTTATTAATGTATAGAGGGGGTATTTTTCTGAGAATGTAATTTTGGAAGAAATATAATGAAAGGTACCCTCACTGTTGTGAAAACCTTATTAGAGTATCACAGGTTGAAATGTTTTTCTTTCTCTTTCTTCTTTTTTCTCTCTCCAGCTTGAAACCCTTAATGCAGGAATAAAGAACGGTCCCCACATAAGATCACTGACTTTGGCTTTGTGTAAGTAGGGACTACACGACGGAGCCACCCATGAAGACTGCTGTGGTCCTCCAGAGTATCTTGGCTCCGAGGTGCGAAACACATCAAAACCCCTTAATTTACAGAACCAGTACAGTAATTCTGATCTGAAGACCCGGTCAGGATCATAAGAACCTCTTTAATCTCCAGTGCAGGCGATTCCCAAGTAGTTCATCCAGCCCAGCAACCTTTAATCACCTAAATATATGACTGAGAGTTTAAGTTAATATTTTTTCTATAATTCCACATATTCAACATATTTTTGTAATTCGGTTAAAGTCAAATGAAACATTAGAATAACAAATCAATTTCTGGTTTTTTTGTAGTGTTTTATTGTTTTAGTTTTTACTTTGTTTTGTCTTAATAATTATTGGATTTTAAGGGTTTATTTTGACTGTTTCTGTTTTAAATTTATTATTAAATTACAAAAAATAGTATTTAATTGTTTGACTTTATAGAAGGTGGGATGGAAAACCGGAATTTATGGGAATGTCCAAATATAAACACTTATTCAAAGTGTAGTTTTTGCTGAGATTCATAAAAAAAAAACATTTTTATTTAAATTATTTTTGTTATTATTAAATAAATAGTAAACTATTAAATAAAAATGTTTAACTAAATAAAAAACTAATAAAAAGTAATAAAATAAATAAATAAAAAGTATGTAAATAAATGTACACCCATAAAAAAGGTACACGAATGTAAATAAAGAGCATATAAAAAGTAGTAATAAAATCAAATCACTAATATTGTATTATTTAAAATAAAATAATAAACTAAAATATATAGAAAATAAAAAAAAATGCACGTATGTTTAAAAAGAAAGTAAATATGTAAAGGTATATTATTGTGTAATATATCTATAGATTAATATAAAATTTTGCTGTGATTTTTTTTTTTAATTTATAATTTTTTTTTAAAAGTTTTGTGGTGAAATTGGACCTAACATTTCCTTAACATTCACTTTCGCATGCGAATTGTGTGTGTGTGTGTGTGAGTGTGAATGCTGTGAGTGAGTGTGTGTGTGTGTGAGAAATATCTGAGTGAGTGTGTGTGTGTGTGTGTTGTGTGTGTGTGTAGTGTGTGTGTGTGTTGTGTGTGTGTGTGTTGTAAGTGGTGGTGGAGTGTGTGTGTGGTGTGAGTGGAGTGGTGTTTGGTGGTGTGTGAGGTGGAGTGTGTTGTGTGTGAGGAGAGGGACGTGGGTGTTTGTGATGTGGTGTGTGGATGGAGTGTGGTGTGTGTGTTCGAGAGAGTGAAGTGTGTGTGTGTTTGAGTGAGTGTGTTTGAGTAAGTGTGTGTGTGTGTGTGTGAGAGAAGTGTGTGTTTTTTTGTGTGTGTGTGTGGGTGTGTGAGTGGGAGTGTGTGTGTGTGAAGAGAGTGGGGAGTGTAGTGTTGGTGTGTGGTGGTGAGAGTGATGGTAGTGTTGTGTGTGTGAGTGTAGTTGTGTGGGGGGAGTGTATGTGAGTGGAGTGGGTGTGTGTGTGTGAAGAGAGTGTGAGTGTGTGTTGAGGGAGGGTAATGATGTGTGGGGAGAGTGTAAGTGTGGGTGGTGTGTTGTGTGTGTTGGTGTGTGAAGGGAGTGTGATGGAGTGTAAGGTGTGTGTGGGTGTCGTGTGGGGTGATAGTGGAGGGGTGAGGGGGGAGAGAGAGTGTGTGTGATTGTGTGTGTGATTGTGTGTGTGTGATTGTGTGTGTGAGTGAGTGTGTGTGTGTGTTTTTGTGTGTGTGTGTGTGTGAGTGAGTGTAGTGTGTGTGTGAGTGTAGTGTGAAGTGGAGTGTGTGTGGGTGTGTGTGGTGTGTGTGGTTTGTGTGTTGTGTGTGTGTGGAAAGAGGTGTAGTGGTGTGTTGGTGAATAGTTAATGTGTGTGTGAGAGTTTATGTTGTGGGTGTGTGTGTGTGTGTGAGTGTAGTGTGAGGAGTGTGTGTGTGGTGGAGAGTGAGTCGTGAGTGGGAGTGTGTGTTGTGTGTGAGAGATTGAAGTGTATGGGGTGGTGAGAGTGTAATGTGTGTGGGGAGAGTGTAGTGTGTGTTGTGGGGTGTTGTGTTTGTGTGTGTGTGGGGTGAGAGAGAGTTGGAGTGGGTGGTGTTGTGTGGTGTGTGTGTGTGTTGTGATTAGTGTGTGTTTGTTTGGGGAAGGGCTGGTTGTGTTGACACAGTTGCGTCGGCGTTGTTTTTAGCCTGGTGTGTTGGATTCTGTGGGACAGGTTTTGGCAGAGCTGTGGGAAACGTGAGCTTCTGTCCCGGTGAAGCAGAAGGGTCACCAGCGCTCCAGCTGACCCCACAGCTGCCCACAACAACACATGATATCAGGGGACCGCGGGGCCCGAACTCCCTGTGAACCGGCCTAAACTCTGCCCTCTGCTGGGGACTCTGTGTGTGTGTGTTTTATTGTGCAATAAATGCAAAAAAGATTTAGTTCAAGGCTTTAGGGTTAGTATGTAGTAGCTAGTTTTATTCATACATTCATTCATTAACTTCATTCATAGGCACCTGCAAGTGCTGTACAAGCAGCATAAAAAACATAAAAAACACACAACCTAGTAATACATTGAATACTAGCCCAACCTCTCAAAGGCTAAGTAAAGAAAGTAACTTTAACACATGCTTTAAAAACATTTAATGAAGTGATTTCCCTAAGTTCACAAAATTTAAACGAGTAATGACTTATTACTTGATCTTAAAAACCAAGGTGCTTTGTGAAGAGCAATCAGCTCTGACACATCAGCCGGAGCCATTCCATGCACCGCTTTAAAAACAAAGCAGAATTTTATATTTTATCCTGGTAGCCACTTTAAGAGAAGCCAAAATAGAAGATATATGATGACTTTTCTTAGCACCCACCAGCAGCCGAGCCACCGCATTCTGCACTAATTGCAAACGTGATATAGTGGTCTGACAGGACCCCACATACAAAACATTGCAATAGTCAAGGCGAGACAGAACGAAGGCATTAATAACCTTCTCTAAATCATTTCTCGACAGTATAGGCTTTAATCGAGCAATAGACCTAATCTGCAAAATGCAACTCTTAGCCACGTAATTAATCTGCTTTTCAAATTTCAGCTCTGGATCAAACACAACACCTAGATTTTTTTACTTGGTCGTGGCAATAGTCTGACCATGTGCCTAAATATGTGGCAATGTCTAAGCATCCTCTGGCAGGGCCAAAAAGCATAATCTCAGTTTTACTTTGGTTTAACTGAACCAAATTATGAGACATCCAGCGATGGCAATGCTCTACTGATTTCAAAGGGAGATAAATCTGTGTATCATCGGCATACAAATGGTAAGACATACCATATTTATTAAAAATCGAGCCTAGAGGCAGCATGTACAAGGAAAACACTACAGGGCCAATAACAGAACCCTGAGGAACCCCACAAGTGACAGGCACAGTTGTTGAAACAGTTACCATACTTCAGCTCTGTCAGTAAGATAAGACTTAACACAACCCCGTTTAAAACCATTCCCAGCTTGTTCCAACCAAATGAGATAACCGATTGATAAGAATCACTAGGTCTATTGTATCAAGGCCGCACTCAATTGTATAAAATCATAGCTTGCAGCTTACTGTAAATCAGTAACAACGCTCAAAGGTGCAGACTCTGACACTAGACCTGCCCCTAAAACCAACATATGTCAGCTACGACTCTGGTTTCGTAACAATTAGAATTTATTTGAACATAATGATTTTTGACATGTTTACTGGGGCCCTGATACTCATGTCTTTTACATTTGTCTGATGAGATTAGATTTTAATATCCTGTATCCTATAAATTGGAACTCTGCAGTTTTTGAGATACTGACTAAGCTACTCTTAATTAATCATCAACATTTTATTTAATAATTTACAACACATCCTTTAAATTGTTGTTAAATTAAAAAATTTTTTGAATAAACCCCAAGATTTCAATAGGTAATATAAGTTTAATATTCTAAAATTGATATTTGTAGTTGTATTAATATTTTAAACTTCACAACACATTAGCATGTTTTACAATTCTCCCATTTGCTGTATTATTTCTACATCAACATGCAAGTAACAAATACAATTTCATGATAATTAATAATAATATTCAAATAATTCATCTTTAAATTGATTCTAAATTGAAATGTGTTTTAAATATTACTATCAACTTAAATAAGTAAATATTTCCCTCGATTGGCTTTTTTTCAGCTGAAAAAATACTTAAGAATCTTGAAAATATTTGGAATATTTTTTTACATAAAAAAAATAATATTATAAGATATAATATTGACTTGTTTGTTTTCTATTATTATTATATACCCTTATCATTATTTGTGTTTTTAAAATAAAATACAATAAAACCTCAATATATTTGACAAATTATTAAAAAACATTACTAATAACATACATGTTTGGTACAGGCCTGACAATTAATTCCCACAATACAAACCAAACTTAAATGAATGTCCTGACAAGAAACAATATTTTCTATAATAAGAATTCTTGATGTTTTAAAATACATTTTTTATTTGTTTGTTTTTGTTTTTTACTTGCTTCCATTTTTTTGATTTGGTGAATATCACCTGGAACATTTCCATGAAATGTTCACTTTAAACATGACCAATGGTTTCGTGATAAATTGCCCAAACATGACAATTCCCTGTCCCATCATTTAAAGTTTTATTTTTTTATGTCAAACAAACACCAAAGATGTTTAGGCAGTATCTCCTCTGTAAAAGCTCAAAATGTCTAAATAAACAGAGCAGAAGGCATCATAACAGCAGCTCACACAAACCATCAAATGCCTTCAGAAGTCACATGAGCTGCTGTTATAATGCTTTAGTGATGTTTGGAGGTCCACAAACTCATCATAGGACAAATAAATCTAAAAGACATTAAATGTAAATAAATAAATACATTAGTATTATTAAAACAGCAAATAAATAAATAATAATAATAATTAAATAAATATATTTAAAATAATTTTGTTAAATGTAAGCATTAAAAATTAAACATTTTTTAATTTGATGTTTTATATTATTAGTTATATTCTTAATTAGTATTTAATTTGTTAATTATTTTATTAGTATGAATTAAAATTATTTTAAATAACATAAAACCTAAAATAATAATTTTTAGTTTTATTATAGTTTTTAGTTTTAAAATATAAATTACTAACAATCTAAAAATAAAATACTATGAAAATAAATATTTTCTTACATAAACTAATTACATTTAATACCCTGAAACTAATACAGTGCAAAGAGCAGCAAAGGCAACCTAAATATAAAAGAAAATAAAAGTAAGTATTTCAAAGTATTTAAAATATAAAACTAAATAAAATCTGTAACAAAATATATTTAAAAAATATAATAACACCTTTAATTTAATGGGTGATTAATTAAATTCTATTACTATAATTTTTGTTATTATTAATAATGTAGATTATAAAATAACATAAGCGACATACGAAAAAATATATTTAAAAAGAATAAATCTATACACATAAAATAATTATATTTATACACGCTTAAAAATAATGCATGCAAAAGAGCAGTCACCTGTCCCTCTCTCTCTCACTTATTCTCGGCAACTTCTGTTCAGTCCCCATGTTGACATGACAACAGGGCCCGGGTCGAGAGATGGGGGGGTGTTGCCATGGCGACGGGTGGCCCCTCTGGAGTGGGGCCCGGGCCGCGTTACAGGTTGTTCCGCTGTAAACAATGAGCTTGTTGTGCGTCCGCAGCTCTGGAATGCACTTTATTAACCAGACTGCACTCCTGTGTGTTACCGATGCTGTCTGATGGCTTTATGTTCACTATAGAGCATCGTAACATGATCACAATAAAACTAAATATGCTGTGTTGTTTATACTAAAAACTCAAGATGTAAACTTACACCATATTTCTTATATTAATTTGGTACCTCAACAACTTTTATTTAAAAAAACAGGGTTCCTGCCACGCTTTTATTGTCATTACTAGACTAAGACATAAGAAAAAGTGTTACTTGAAATAAAATAAACATTAAATTAAATATAAAAAACTTTAATTTATTTTAATTCACCAAGTTGTCAAGGCAACATTTCCCGTTTGATTTTTTTTTTTTTTTTTTTTTTTTTTTTTTGTTTTTTTTTTTTTTTTTTTTTTTTTTTTGTTTTTTTATTTTTTAATTTTTTTTTGTTTTTTTTGTTTGGTTTTTTTTTTTTCTTTTTTTTTTTTGATTGTTTTTTTTTTTTTTTTTTTTTTGTTTTTAGTTGTTTTTGTTTTTTTTTTGTTTTTTTTTTTGTTTTTTTGTTTTTTTTTTTTTTTTTTTGTTGGTTTTTTTTTTTTTTTTTTGTTTGTTTTTTTTGGTTGTTTTTTTTTTATTTTTTTTTTTTTTTTTTTTTTTTTTTTTTTTTTTTTTTTTTGTTTTTTTTTTGTTGTCTAAAAAACATCATTAAAACTATTTGGACAAATTAAAAAAAATGATAAGAACACACAACAAAATTACTAAAGTGAAAACTGAATATATAAAAATAAATAAGAATATTAACAAAAACTTTAATAGTATATCAGTGATACTAAAACAATATGCTAAATGAGGGGATTTTAAAAGTGTGATTTCTAGACCTTTAGTGTACACTAAAAATTTTAATCTTCTGGTAGTCAATATTTTTATCCCTTAAAACTTATCTTTTTTGATCAAAAAGACCATTTAAATTGTTTTTTCTTTTCTTGAGAAATAATTTTTCTCAGGCCTTAAAATAGCTTTGAATGTAACTCTACACCCCTTGGCCCTCATTACTATAAACGCTGATCTATGAATATGAAAGTGTAAGAGCCCCCCCCACTCATCACACAGCCTACCCAGCCCCGCCTCCTGATCCACTTAACCTAGGAAACCAAAACAATGGTGTACAAAGTGTCTATTCCAACTGGAAAGAAGGAAGGCGGGAACCAGCGAACATATTAAGACTTTTCTCAAATAAAACAAACACAAAATCGACGTACAGCCGGCACCCCCCCCGCCGGACGGACACCCACCCCGCCACCAGACAAAACACAAAATAAATCCAATCCTGGTCCTCCTCCGTCCCACACTGTCGCTTCCACTCTCCTTTTGATCCGCCCGGCGCTCCCTCCCCGTGGGACTCGAGAACCGGTGAGTGGCGCAGGTGTCCCGCATTGCATTTTCTCCGCGCTCTCCCCAAACCACAACCCCCACCAAAAAGCCCCAAAAAAAACCACTCCGTCCCAAATAGCAACTAATGTTGTTTACTAGCGGACACTGCCAGTGAATTACTGTAAGCATTCTTAAGGTTCCTTTACATTGACGATGTTCTCTGTCCTAAAATGCCTTGAAGCCTGGGACTGCCCAACCGTTGTGATTTGTTATTCGCAAAAAAAACAAAACGACAACAAAAACGGCGAGCGTACGCGTTGTGAAGTCCGGGATACTTTTTACACTGCTGCCGCGGGGTTTATAATGCCAAGTTACCGCTTCTAAAATAAATTCAACATAAATCCACTTCAAACGGTTTTTTTTTTGCTTTGATTTATTTTTGGTTTTGTGCTGGTTTTGGTATATTTTGCATGCTATGATAGGATCGATCCCTTGACGTGATTGGTGATTGGTTTGTGACGTAGCAAACCAAGTGCTGTTTCAAACCATATTAAAAACACCCACATAGACAAAGTAAACACATAAACTTGAGTTTTCACTACAAGGCGATTTAAAAAGTCCCGTTAAAAATTTCCTTATTTGAATAATGCTTTGAGAGATTGCTTAGTAAAAAATAAATAATAAAAATTATAATAATAAACGCATGTCTATAAAATTCAGTTCTTGCAACTTCTGGAATTAAAGAATGTAATTATTATTATTTAAAATACTTGATTTATTATTTTTTTTATATATTACCGTTTCTAATAAGCAATTACTTGAAAAAAATACATTTAATTACATTAGCAGCATGCTAGTAAACTTGCTAATCAAAATGCTAGCAATTTGCTAAACATGTTAGAAACATGCTAGCATCATGCTAGTAACAACGTGTTTATAAGGCTAGTATCATATTAAAACATGTGTAGGTTAACGTGGGTATCTTTTAATAACATGCTAGTACCTTGCTAATCATGCTAACAACATGCTATCACTACTAAACAGCCTAGAAACATGGTTACACAAATCCTAATCAGTTAACACCATGCTAGTAACTTGCTATCATGCTAACAACAATGGAGTACATTGCTTATCTCGCTAACACCATGCTAGTAACATTGTTAATCATGCTAGAACTCCTATACTTGCTAATCATCTTAACAAAATGGTCAACACCAATGCTAGTACTATGTTTTAATCATGTTAAATCAGCTAGCACAGGTTAGTTAAACTTTTTTATTACTGTTAACAACATGCTAAGTCACATGGCTAACCATCCTAAGAAAAAAAAATACTATTAACTTTGTTATAAGGCTACAAATGTTAACACCATGCTATTAACATCTAAATATGCTAACAACATTCGAGTGACATGCTAATCATATAGAAACATGTTAGTAACTTTGTATCATGCTAACAACATGCGAGTGACATGCAAATCATGTTAGAAACATGCTAAAATCCTGCTAAACAATGTACACAAATGTACACCAATGCCTAGTAATAGGTTAATCAGCTAAATCATGCTAGCAACAATGTTAGTAAACTTGTAATTAGTTTCAACAGCGAGTAACCTTGCTAATCATGCTAACAAAATGTTAACACCATGCTAGTAATATGTTAATCATGCTAGAAACATGCTATAACATTCAATCATGCTAAATCATTCTACAACTTTTAAGAACTTTTAATTAAATGATAACAACATGCTTCAGTAAACTGTGCTAATCATGCCTAACAATCTCAACACTGCTATACAATGCCTCATCATGCTAAGAATCATACTAGTCAACATGTTATTAACTTTGCTATCTAAATAATGCTAGTAACTTGATAATCATGCTAAACAACCATGCAGAAACATGCTAGTAACATGCTAATCATGATAACAGCATGCTAGTAACATGCTAATCATGCAAGAAAAATGCGAATATCCTAGCACATGCGAATCATGCCAGAAAAAATGCTAATCTGCTAGAACCATGCTAGTAACATGTTAATCATGCTAAAAACGTGTTAGCAACATGCTAGTCATGCTAGAAACAGCCTAGCAACCACCCCAGGTACCCTAGCAAAATGTTATCTACATATCTGTTTTTCTGATAGACTGTATTGCCTTGAAAACATTCAAACTTTAATCTTTAAAACTATTTTAACTTTCAAACTACTTCAAACTGAAAACCTTTTTCAAGCCAACTTAGTTTGTCTACAAACTTTACAATCTAGTTTAAAATACTTTATTAATCTTTTTTATAATAATTTACATATTATATATATATACCATTTCTAATAAGCAATTTACTTGAAAAAAATACATTTCTATATATTTTTTTTCTAATGTTTTGAATAAACATTTAAATGTAATTTTATTGCAGTTAACAATACAACATTCCTCATTTTCATTTAAGTTTAAGCTGAAGTACTAAAATGTCTAAAACTGAAAAGCTATATAGACATATAAAAAAAACTAAAACACATTTAAATTAAAATGTAAAATATAAAAAGATAGAGTTCTGTGATGCTCGAAGTCTGTGGTTTAGCTCACCGGACCGCTAGAAAGCGTCTGGAGACCTGCACAAGCTGATGTGAGTAATGTTGGGTTATGAGCTGAGTTAGTTCACTGGCTCCAGCTGAAGCGCGGCGTGGGTCTCACAGCTGTGCTGGTCTTCAGCTGCAGGTCCAGCTGTCGAGTCACATGACCGCGGCTCTGGAAATAGACAGCGCTCAGCTCCGCGGCGTCACCTTACCACTGAGTCACTCTCTCCCGTGACTCACACAAACACACCCGCCTTCATTTCAAACACCATCAACACGCCCCTGCGATCGCCTTCATTTATTAGATTTTTCTGGACTCAGTTTTAATGGTTACAATTCAATTTTATTAACCAAAAAGCATGTCTAACTAATTAAAATCATGAAACAAACAATTTAACATCAAATTATTAAAAGTTTAACAAAATAGATAATTTTTAGAGCGCTATATAATATATTTTTTTCCCCAAGTTCCGTTTTTCCATTTTACTTTTTTTTTTCCTAACTTCACTTTTTTTTTCTATTTGTTTTGTTTTTATGGTTAGCAATCAAATTTTGAGTAATTTAATTAACTGACAGTCGTGAACAATGTAAACAATTTTAACACGGACTAAAAGTTTAACCAAATATTTTAGGCCCCTATATTAAATCGGTTTTATTTGTTCTCCAAATTCCTGGGTTTTTAAGTTTTTGTAAGTTACCTAACACTTTACAATAAGGTTACATTAGTTAACTAACGCTAACAAAGATTAATAAATACTGTAATAAATGTATTGGTTATGGTTTGTTCGTGTTAGTTAATACATTAACTAATGTTTACATGAAACTTATGAAGTATTAACCGTTTTTCTTCATTTAAAGTTTTCTGGACTGATTTTTTTTTGGTTTTAAAATTGTAAAAAAAAAAAAAGTCTTTAAATTATAATCATGAACAATTAAACAATCAGTTTTGTTTATTACAAGTTAACAAAATTTAATTTTTACGGCCCCCTGTAATTTTTTTTATGTTTTGATATTTTAGGTTTTTTATGTTTTTATATTTTTATTTCTATATTTTCAAATTACATTTTTTTTTATTGTTTTCATTTTTTCCTTTAATTTGTTAAACTTTTTACTTTGTTTTAATTTTTTTAACTAAATTTTTTGAATATCTTTTATTTTATGTCCAAATTTCTGTTTTTATTTTTTAACGCAAATTCCTGTTTCATTTTAATTTTTATAAATTTTTAATGTTTAATTGTTAAATTGTATTAAACAAAAAGCATGTCTAATTAATTGAATTCATAAAAACAACTTAATTTATTAATTTTTTTTACAATAATAGAAATTCCATTTTTTGTTTTTGTTTTATCAGATGAGGCAAATGACAATGAAACAAACCCATTTAATTTTTGGCAACAAAGTGTTGCCATCACAGCAAAATCCTGCAAAATTTTTATATATATATATCATCTATATATATTTATATACTATATATATCATATATATAATATCTTATATATACACACACATTTTTTAGAAATGTATTTACATTTATAACACAACACTTTGTATTAATTCACTTTTGCAACAAATGACAAAAACCTGTTAGAGCTGCAGTGAGGGTGTTTGTAATCTCTATAAAATTCTCTGTTTGTTTTCCTCTCTTTGGAAGCATGCAAAGCACTATCTGTGTGTGTGTGTGTCTGGGTGTGTGTCTGTGTGTGTGTGTGTGTGTGTGTGTCTGTCTGTTTGTCTTTGTCTGTGTGTGTGTGTGTGTGTGTGTGGTCTGTCTGTTTTCTGTGTCTGTTTGTGTGTCCTGTTGTTTGTGTCCCTGTCTGTTTTGCTGTGTCTGTGTCCTGTTTGTGTTTGTGTTTGTGGGTGTGTGTGTGTGTGTGTTTGTTTTTGTGTGTGTGTGTGTGTGGTGTGTGGGTGTGTGTGTGTCCTGTTTCTGTGTCTGTGTCTGTGTGTGTCTGTCCTGTGTCTGTGTGTGTTCCTTTCTGTGTGTGGTGTTTTGTGTGTTGTCTGTTCTGTTTTTCTCTGTGTCCTGTGTCTGTGGTGTGGTGTTGTGCGTGGGTTTGTTTCTGTTTCTTATTCTGTGTCTGTGTGGTGGTCCTGTCCCGTTGTGGGTTGTGTATGTGTCGTGTGTGTGTGTGTGTGTGTGTTTGTGTCTGGTGGCCTGTGTGGTGTCTGTCTGTGTGTGTGTATGGGCTGTGTGTGGTCTGTCTGTTGCTGTGGTGTGTGTTTGTGTGTGTGTGTCTGTCTGTGTGTGTTTGTGTGTGTGTGTGTTGTGTTGTGTTGTGTCTGTCTGTCTCTTGTTCTGTCTGTGGTTTGTTTGTGTGTGTGTTTTTGTGTCTGTGTCCTGTGGTGTGTCTGTCTGGTGTGTGTATTTGTCTGTGTGTTGTCTGGCTGGTGTCTGTGTGTGTCGTGCCTGTGTGTCTGCTGTGTTGTGTTTGTGTGTGTGTGTGTGTGTTTGTGAGGTTAATTGTCTGTGTGTTGTCTGTCTTGTCTTTGTGTTGTGTGTGTTTGTGTGTGTGTGTCTGTCTGTGTGTGTTTGTGTGTGTGTGGTGTGTGTGTGTGTGTGTGGTGTGTGTGGGTGTATTTGTCTTGTGTGTGTGTTGGTCCTGTCTGTGACTCTGTTTGTGGTGTGTTGTGGGTGTTGTGTGGTGTGTGTCTGGTGTGTGTGTGTGTGTGTGTTTCTGTGTGTCTGTGTGTGTGTGTGTGTAATATATGTATGTATGTGTGTGTATAATATATTTGGTTTTTTAATAGAGCGAGAAAGAAAAATTAATCTCATTAAAAAGTGAAAATGGTGTAGTGTGTGTGTGTGTGTGTGTGTGTGCAGGTGCTGGAGGATAATGACTACGGTCGTGCGGTGGACTGGTGGGGTTTGGGTGTGGTGATGTATGAGATGATGTGCGGCCGTCTGCCGTTCTATAACCAGGATCACGAGCGTCTGTTTGAGCTCATCCTGATGGAGGACATCCGCTTCCCTCGAACACTCGCACCCGACGCCGCCCAAAAATTCCCCCCCCCTGCGTTCTGGCCTGGCCCCCCCCTCAGAAAGACCCCCCAAAACCCAACGGTCCCCCCACACTACTGGCTGACACACTACAATCCCCAGCCATTTGCACTGGTCCACCATGTCCCCCTCTTTCGACTTGCATTCATTGTTGCTTGAATTTTTTCCTAGTACACACAATGTCCTTGAAATTCAAGAATTACAAAAGCAAAATGAAACGAGTAGTAAAAATCCCCCCTTTTGGTTTTCCCTCCGAAAAATTGTATCCAGAAATGGAAAAGTGGAGTTTTTGGCCTTTAACAAACGAAACCAAAATTTACAAATGAGTTGGAGTCCAGAAAAATCCTACTTTTAATTCCCCTTAAGAGAAAAACTTTTTTCCAGAATTCCCCCATTTTTTTCATATATGGTTTTACCCCACCCCTGGAGCCCACAAAATCAGTCCCCCCCCGTAAAATTTTCCCCCCCCCCAATTTTTTTTTCCCCCGAAATTTGAGATTTTTATACATCAAAAATCCGTGAAAGAAATTTGAAAAATAAAGCTTTTTTTCCCATTTTAGTTGTTGGGTTTGTTTTTTTTTAAGGTAATCCCCGGACATATCTGGAAAAAATTCCCCTGGAATTCCTGATGTTGCCCAAAAAATCCTTAAATATTCATGAGAAAAAAAAATAGATTCCTTTTAAAGTTTTTTTTGTGTCCCCAAAATGAAGTTTTGTCTTATAAGCCAATGCATATTAAACTAATTCAAACAATTAAGTTTTTTGATCTCTTTTTTTACGGTAAGGAAAAAGTTTACAAAATATCTGTTCATGGAAAACTGACCCCCTTTTACTTTTAATTATCCTAAATGATTTTTTTTGGGCCATAAAAAGAAGAAATGTAAATTTTGTGAACCCCCCCATAAACAAAATTGTAATTTTTTGTGTGGCTTATTTTGCTACACATTATCCCCCACCGACTTTTAACACTGCCCTTTTTTTTTTTGTGCTTCCCAGGGTTCCCCCCCCCCCCCCACACTAAATTTTTTTTTTTTTGTTTTTTCTCCTTTTGTTTATGCCATTAAACTCCTTTATCATTTTTTTTGGTTAACATTTTTTTTTCAGTAAAGAAACCTTTAATATCCTATAATCCATCCCCTTAACTGTTATGGTTTGAAATGTTTTTGCCGTGGAGAGGAATTTTTTTTCTTTTTTTTCTAAAACCCCTTGAAGGGTTAAACTTTTTTGGTTTTACTTGAAGTAAAATTTTTAAAATTGGTTTTTAACTTGGAAAATAAAAATTGAAATATTAAAAACCTGACTTTTTAAAACTTAATTTTTTATTTTTAGTTTTTAGTTTTTTTTACAGTAAACACAAAGGGCCAAACAAATTTTTTTCTTTCATTTTTTTTTTTTGGGGTTTTTTTTGAATACTTAAAAAAATAAAATTTTTTATAAAAAAACTTGAAAAAACTATTAGAAATATTTAAAAAAAACTAAGAAAAAAGAAAGAAAATGACACTAAAACATCAACTAAAACTCAAATGGAAAATTAAAAAAAATAAAAAAACCTATTGTCCCCCCAAAATATTAAAATACTTATTAATAGTAAAACCCAAAAATATTTCATTTACTTCCCTTAGATTTTTTTGGGAAAATGGTTTTTTTTTATTCTTAAAATATTCCCCTGAAATCCCCTTTTTTGTGTGTTTCCCCAAAACAAAATTTGTTTTCAAAAACCAAAAATGTTTAAGTGAATTTTTTAAAGCCTTAACCCAAGTAAAAAAAATTTGTTTTTTTACTTAGGAAACGCGAAAACCTTAATGAAGATAAAAAAACGAAAGTTTTAATTTTTTTTTTCCTGGAACCCCCATTGGCAAGGAAGATTTTTTGTTTTTTCTTGTTTTTTAAAGCCCCATAAACTGGCCTTCATTGTTTTTGAACCAAACATTGTTTTTTTTTAGACAAATTTTTTTAGACCTTAAGATCTTTTTTGGTCCCCCCATTTTTTTTTTTTGCCAATCCCTCAAAATCAAAAAAAAAAAAAAACAGTTTGTAAGACTTTTTTTATAGAAATTAATTTTGTACTGAAAACAAAACAAAACTACTGAGTAGACAGACATGCACTCATATTTAGCATGATATTGAGCATGCTCTCAGTGTTTGTGATGTAATGGAGACGGTGTGTGTTTTGTGTGTTTTAGGTTAGGCGGCGGCCCGGATGATGCCAAAGAAATCATGCAGCACAAATTCTTCACTGGAATTGTGTGGCAAGACGTTTACGAGAAGAAGGTAAAAGCTCTACACTGAACACACACACAATCATTTATCAGAGAGATCACAGCTAACTCAACCTCCTGAGACTACTAGTGGCACGAGAAGGAATTGCAAAACTAATTGATTGTTTAAATGACTCTTTACTGAATGGATTTTCAGACCTATTTCTCATATGTGAGCCTGCAGCACAAAAGCATTGTTAAGTCGCTGGGGGATATTTGTAGAAATAGCCAACAATACATTGTATGGGTCACAATTATACATTTCTCTTTTATGCCAAAAATCATTAGGATATTAAGTAAAGATCATGTTTCATGAAGATATCTTGTAAATTTCCTACCATAAATATATCAAAACTAATTTTTTTATTGAGTAATATGCGTTGCTAAGGACTTCATTTGGACAACTTTAAATGCGTTTTTCTCAATATTTCGATTTTTTTGCACCTCAGATTCCAGACTTTCAAATATTGGTTTTCTTCCTAAACAAACCTACCTTCAATGGAAAGCTCATTTATTCAGCTTTCAGATGATGCATAAATCTCAATTTTGAAAAATTGACACTTGTATTGTGCTCCAGGGTCACAATTCTGAGTTCTGACCGTTTGAAACTCACGACCAAATGTCCATTTGTGAGAGTCGATATAATGTAGCTGCATGAACTTTCTCAATGGCCTTCAGTGTGTTTTCAAGCCCGAGAGCTGGACAGCAGTGAAGTATTTTTACTCCGCTTTAAAAGTACTTTTCAATTGTCTGTACTTTATCAGTGTTTTTCTTTAGAACACTTTTACTTCACAACATTCCAAAACACAATATTGTACTTTTTACTGCACTACGTTTCATATTAGATATCATTTAATACTTAATTACATTATAAATCTAGTACTTTCTTACTTGTACTCAAGTAAAATTCAAAGTCTTACTTAAAAAGTACTACTTTTTAATGTTCTTAAGGGAATTAAAAGTAAACTAAAAAAATCTCACATTTCTGAATGGACCCTTATGATTGGTTTTGTGGTCCAGGGTCTCATTTGAGTTTGCGCAGAAGTGTTGTGTAAATGCTGGATGAGGGTCGTCTAACTGTTTCTCTGTGTCCCTCAGCTGGTTCCTCCGTTCAAACCGCAGTCGACCTCAGAGACAGACACCAGATATTTCGACGAGGAGTTCACAGGACAGACCATCACCATCACACCGCCGGGACAAGGTACTCCAACACCCTCGCCGCAGTCTCCTCACATTCTACAGACTTTATAACACAGAAAGGCCTCATATTACCACATGAAGATTATTTCAATTAAAATATACAGTTTAGTGCTGGGCGGTATACCGGTTCAAACCGAATACCGGTGTTTATTTTTGTTATATGATATGAATTTTTAAAAATACCGCAAGACTTACATATTTTTATTACCACAAAAAAATGTATTATAATTATAGGGCCCTATGAAATCCGTTTTATTTCCAAATTCAGTTTTTTTCCATTTTCATTTTTCTATACTCTGTTTTAATGGTTAAATTAAATTATATTAATCAAAAAGCCTGTCTAATTAATTGAGTTTTACACTTTTATCTTTACCAAATTCTGTTTTCTATTATTTTCTAGATTCCATTTTAATGGTTCCATTAAAAATTAATAATCAAAAGCATCTCCAATTAAACATTTTTTTCCTTAATTTGGTATTAGTAGTAGACTAGAAACACGTGGATATGTTGTATAGCCGAGATACTGAACTTGATTTCAGTTGTTTGACGATGAGATGGACACTGCGTCTGGCACTTTATGTTGCACTTACTTTTTTACGTTTGGGATTTCATTGGTGTAATGAAATATAGTTTAATAAAAATAGTCTTAAGTAAATTGGTGATTTTGTTTTGTGGGAAATTATCGTTTAACCCAGGGCTGGGCAAGTTCGGTCCTAGAGAGCCGCAGTCATGCAGAGTTCAGCTCCAACCATGAAAAAACAAACCTCACCTGCCTATAGCCTTAGTAATCCTGAAGATATTGATTAGCTTGCTCAGGTGTGTTTGATTAGGCTTGGAGCTGAACTCTGCAGGACTGCGGCTCTCTAGGACCGAACTTGCCTACCCCTGCTTTAGATTAATCGTCGTTAGTGGCAGCCCTACTTTGCATACAAGTTGTGGCTGCTGGGTTTCTTTCAGGTCAGAGGAGTGTGTTATAGATGATTCTGGTTGTGTCTGTGTTTTGTTCAGGTGACAGTGTGGAGTCGTTCGACAGCGAGAGGAGGCCACACTTCCCACAGTTCTCCTACTCGGCCAGCGGAACGGCGTAAACCCACACAGCCGCTCTGAGACCCAGCACTGCACCGGTTTACCACGTTTACCATGTTTACTGCGTCTGGATCTGTGATGTTCATCCGTTCCACGTTGCTTCTGTGGCCTTTGATTTCATGTTTTCTGAGGATATGTGAGGGAACACTAACATCTCCACTCAAACTGCCAAATTAATACAGAACTGATTGTGTAGCACTTCTTTAATCTGGAAACTAACGGCTTGCCAAGTATTACTGTATTTACATTCAAAAACACCTGACCAATTGAAACGTACCGCAGAATAGCAGCTTTTATATGAATATCTAGAATGTCATTCTGCTACGTTTGTAATTATACACGATTTTCCTCGACCGTCTCGACCCCCGAAGTATTTTCAGACTAAATTTCACTTGCATCTGTGATCATTTGCATCGAATGTGCAATATAGTAGAAATGTAGATAAATTATTTTTTGTAATGATTAAAATGACTGAATTCCACTTAACACACCAAATTAACTTATTAAAACCCCCACCAATATAGTAAAGGAGTGAAAGCTGTCTAGAACATTTCTGAATCATATTTCAATCAAAAAGAACAATAAGCAATTATATTTTGCTTTACGAAAATAAAGCCTGTTTTTAGGACCAAAAACGATGGAATTTAAGTGATGAGAATCAGATGAGAAGAATGATAGGAACAAATCAAATGTATGCATGAGAATGAGAATTTAAAGATTATGAAATGATAGAATTTAGAGTTTAAATGCGTCACTAATCCTAATTTATGATATGATGCAATTTTATCAAATTGAGTCATTACAGTTTCTTTTAGTGAAAACAGTGGCTTTTTTTTTTTGCATGTTACCTTTCCATTTTTGGCATTGAATAAATTATTTTGGGTTTCATAACTATTTTACCATTTAAATACGGCATAAAAATATGGAAGCATGTTTCCGCCATGGGATTAAAAAAAAGGTTATTGCAACTTTTTATCTCATATATCTTTACGTCTTAATTCTGACTCTCTTTCTCACAATTCTGACTTTTATTCTCGTAATTTTAGGGGGGGGGGGGGGGTCTGAATTTAAGATATAAACTCACAATTGCAAGAAAAATGTCAGAATTGTATGATAAAATGTTGCAATTACCTTTTTATTCTGTATCATTTATTCTGTATATTCTGTGGCCGAAACTGAAAAACATTTTTATTTTTTATTCCCTGGTGAAACAAGCTTCCATATAAAAGCCATGAAATAGACATAATACATTTTAAATAAATATAATGGAGGATGCTACCGGGGCATGTTGTCACAAAAGCTCAACAAGCCTAAAGGCTTAAATTGATTTAAAAAATAAATCCACCCTGACAAATGCAGGATTTAAATGTCCTATTGGTCCTTAAACAGGCTTGATTTTTCCTCTTTTCTATGTGAGCTGGATGTGTTTTCATGGCGCTCCCGTGTCTAAAGGAAAGATTTGGATTCTCTGTCTCATCGATCCTTGTCCTTTTTTCTTTTGGAGGTTTTTCACATGTGTTACACAACCTCAGCGAGGTACTTCAGTGACTGATCAACAGCTACGAGTTCAAGGGACCATCGAGGTGAAATAAACCTCGCAAGTGTTTGAAATGACTTTGTTTTTTAGCTTCGGTTCCTTCCTTATTTATAGATTAACAGCTGGAAATGAGGTTTGTGCTCCATACAAAACACACACACCACTCTCTCCTCCACACACACAACCACCACACACACACACACACACACACATTCAGCACACAGACTCCCACAAACACAGACACACACAAAACACACACACACACACTCACGTCTGGTTTGCTATCCTTGTGGGACTCTCCATAGGCGTAATGGTTTTTATACTGAACAAACCGTATTTTCTATCGCCCTACAACAACCATACCCCTAAACCTACCCCTCACAGGAAACTTTCTGCATTTTTAGATTTCAAAAAAAAAAGATCATTCTGTGTGATTTATAAGCTTTTTTACCCGTGGGGACCTCAATTTAGGTCCCCAACGTGACACAAGTCCCCATGAGTCTGTGTGTATTTAGTTTTAAGTCCCCACCAGAATAGGTACACCTCACTCACACTCAACCACAACAACAACACACACACACACCTTGGCCACTCACCCACACACACACACGAACACACACACACACACTCACACACCACAAACACACACCACAAACACACACACACACACACACACACACACACACGCACTCACACACACACACACACACACCACACCACACACACGCACTCACTCACAAACACACACACACACACACACACACACACACAACACACGCAAACAACACACGCAAACAACACACACACACACACACACACACACACACACACTCGCACACACACTCACAATAACACACACACACACACACAAACAAAAAACACACACACACACACACACACTTGCACACACACACACACACTCACAAAGCACACACACACACTGCACACACACCACACGACACACCACAAACACACAACTAGACACACACAAATTACGCGCACACACACCACTCGCACACAACACATTACACACTCGTGCGCACACTCGCAAACAACACCACACATTAACACACACACATACACACACAATCACACACACACACACACACAGCATTTGTACATTCTAAGTGTTTTGAAGGTAATTTAAAGCAACATTTCTACACATCAGTGTAAATACCATGCAAATGTTGCGATGTAATCAGCACAACCATAAATATGATCTTTGTACAGATGTGAGAATCCGTTGGCAGGTTATTATTATTATTATTATTATTATTGTTGTGAAAGCTCTGATCATTGTTGATATGATGTGTAATAATCACCATACATACATGAATGTAAAGGCCTTTCCTCTCTGTTCACCTTATGACCTTATTTTATATGCAAAACAATTTTTTTCCTGTTTTTAGATCTGATGTTTCATATGAATTATGCTCTTTCATACTGTCCTCTTTTTTTAAACGGGAAGATATTTGACTTTTTTATCCTTTAATTTTGTTGTCTTTTTTAACACGTGAACTAAAGAACACCAGATTTAGGACACAAATAATATTCGATTTGTATACACTGTTCAGCTGTTTTTATGATTTAGACTTTTTTTTCCATTGAATTGATCAAATAAAGTTTTGGCTAAATTGTATTGGTTGATTATTTCACAATAACTCAAACACAAAGTTTAATATTAGTTTCACAGCTGTTTTACTATTTAAATATTGCGCAATGATCATTAAATAGTCTATAATGCTTTTTAAATGCATAAATAGATGGATACTGGGGTATGTTGTCACAAAACTTCAACCATCTGCATATTTTCCCCAGAAACGGACCCGTCCTGACAAGCATTCATCTGTGGAAAGGGTGTGACAACTAGCCCCGGTTGCTCGGTGTGTTGTTGTGTTGCTCCTGCAGTCTGAAGCAGATGGTTGAGTCTGAGGGCCAGATGTTGGTTACAAACCCTCACAGCTGGACGGTGTGTAGGACAGCAGACAGAGGAAGCTGCGAGACTGCAGAAATACACACCTCCAGCCCAACAGAAGCAGAGGAGTCAGCGCTTTCTCCCGTCTCTGTGCTCCTCGCTGCAACACAAGCACACATCAGACCTGTTTCCAGCCATTTAAACACCACACCTCTGTCAGCACATGCAGACTAATGCATGACCATCACGTGCTGATAGTAGCAGAGCCTTTGAGTCTTACAAATGATTACAGAGAAGAACCACGTGGGCTGTTTGTACATAATGAGATCCAGGCCTTTAGTTTATTCATATGAAGCTCACCAAGGCTGCTTTAATTTGATCAAAAATACAGTAAAAATTGGGAAATATTATTGCAATTTAAAACTTCTGTTTTCTATTTTAATATATTTAAATTTTTAATGTATTTCTGTGATGCACAGCTGTATTTTCAGCATCATTCCTCCAGTCTTCAGCGTCACATGATCTTCAGAAATCAGTATAATATGCTGATTTGCTGCTCAAGAAACATTTCTGATTATTAGCGGAAACATTAATACTTATGAAAACATCAATATTAATACAGATGAATAGAAAGTTCAAAAGAACAGCATTTATTGGAAATAGAAATCTTTTGTAACATTATAAATGTCTTTACTGGCACTTTTGAACAATTTAATGCATCTTCAAAAAAAAACTAAAAAACATCTTACCCCAAACTTTTGAATGGTATTGTATCTCAGTTCAGCAGCACAATTGTTTTCAACATTGCTAATAATCAGAAATGTTTCTTGAGCAGCAGATCAGCATATTATACTGATTTCTGAAGATCATGTGACGCTGAAGACTGGAGTAATGATGCTGAAAATACAGCTGCGCATCACAGAAATACATTACAGTTTAACACATATTCACATAGAAAGCAGCTGTTTAGATTCTAATAATATTTCACAATTTTTACTGTATTTTTGATCAAATAAATGCACCCTTGGTGAGCAGAAGAGCCTTCATTCAGAAACACTAAACAATCTTGATTATTCCAAATATTTGAGGTATACCTTTTTTACTGGATAATGTTTAAGCATAAGGATTTTTTTTACTTAATTTCTACATGATAAAATAAATATTTTTTTTGGCAATTTAATTAATTTACACGAGTTCTCCCCGTCTAGAAATTCAATAAAATTCATTCACATAATCAGGATTTCCAAGACTGTAGAGATCCGGATTCTTGAATGAAAACAGCTGTTGAGGAATGTCTTGATGCACCATGTTTACATCAGTACTTTTTTTGATTTGGTTCTTCTTGTGTTTGTTCACACTTCTGAGGATTTAGTTTGGGTTCTTACTCTAAAATGTCTTTCTTTCGCAATCAGACAGCGCTACCCAGCGGACAACGTATAAAATGCGTCGACTTTTCTCAGTTTTACAGTCGGTTACTGTTATCATGACTCGTTTACAGTATATTTGCATTATTGGAGATTTCCTGAACATTTATATTTAATGTGAAAATAAAGGTTAAAGCACGTGTTTCAACTTTCTGTCCGCATTTCAGCACTAGATATTTTTACAGTTTTTTTTATTAATCTTTTTCTCACTTGTATTATTTTCCTCCACTTTTATTTATTTTAAATATCTAATGCAATGACATTCACACATTAAGTGTCCAAATACTGTTTGCGGCCACTTGATTTATAGAAACTGCATTAATCTCTATATGTAATTATGCAGCATATGCATTTGAAGGATCGCTTTCCTTCGCTTTCAAATAGTTTAAAAGCGGCGTGCGCATTTTACTTTCACTTTCGAATTAGCGGCAGTTCAGCGTCAATTGCTTGAATACAACAACAAAATAATACAACGTCAAACTCACTTTAGCCTATATATAAAACATAGAACTTTTATTAACAAAACAAATACACCATGCTATAGGGCATGCTATGCCTAATATAAAATAACAAATAACTTAGGTATACAAAACTGGAAATAGGCTATTTACACTTAAGTAAACATGTATAATATATATAACCAAATAAATAAGAAAGTAGAACATTTATTAGCAAAACGAGTAAGAAAGCTTGGAGGCACGGCATACACCTTGATGTCAAATAAAATAAATAAATGACACAAAGTTTAAATATAAAGTACAATTCAGCAAACAATGTGGAACCAATTAAATAAACAAATGTTTAAAAAAAACGTCCAAAATCAGATAAACGGCAAAAGTCAACAGGCTTTTCAAAATCCAAAATACTGCCAAACAGGCGCTTTGCATTTCGTTTCGAAACTAAATCATCAAACGAATAGTCTAGTCTGTCTCGCCTCACTCTTCTCGTCTGTCTCGCCTCACTCTTCTCGTCTGTCGCCATCATTTCTGTCTGTCCCGCATCACTGCTTTCGTCTGTTCTCGCCTCACTCGTCTTGTCGGTATGTCCCCGACCCCGCCTCACTATTCTCGCTGTCAAGCCTCACTCTTCTCGTCTGGTCACCCTCACTAGTCTGTCTGTCACCGCCTCACTAGTCGCGTACATTCCCGCATCACTCTTCTCGTAGGTCCCGCCTCACTCGTCTCGTCGGGCCGCCTGTCTGTCTGTATAGTCTGTACCCTCGCCTCACTCGTCTCGTCGTCTGTGTCGTCTCGCGTCTGTCTCGCCTCAATCTTATAGTCGTCTGTCTGTCTCGTCTCGTCTGTCTCGCCTCACTCGTCTAGTCTGTCTACCGGGTGTTCGTATTTGCGCTGTCTCGATCACTCGTCTGTCGTCTCGCCTCACTCTTCTTGTCTGTCTCACCTCTCTCTTCTTGTCTGTCTGTCTCACCTCACTCTTCTCGTCGTCTCGCCTCACTCTTCTCGTCTGACTCTTCTCGTCTGACTCGCCTCACTTCTGGTTGTCTCCCGCCTCAATCTTCTCGTCGTTTCGTTCTGTCTCGCCCACAGTCTGCTGTCTCGCCTGACTCTCTTGTACATGTTCGTCTGCTAGTCTCGTCTGTCTCGCCCACTCTTCGCGTCTGTTTCTCGTGTCGTCTTCTCGTTCTGTCTCGCCTCACTCTTATCGCTGTCTAGCCTCATCTTCTCGTCCTGTCGCCCTTACACTCGTCTCGTCTGCTCTGCCTTCAACTCTTCCGTCGTCTGCCTCACTATTCTCGTATGTATCGCCTCAAGACATTATCGTCTGTCTCGTGTCGTCTTCTCGTCTGTCTCGCCTCGCTCTTCTCGTCTGTCTCGCCTCACGCTTCTCGTCTGTCTAGTGTCGTCTTCGGGTCGTCTAGCCTCACTCGTCTCAGTCTGTCCCGTCCCACTCTTCAGTATGTCTCGCCCACTCTTCTCGTCTGTCTCGCCTACTCGTCTGTCTGTCTCGTGTCGCTTCTCATCTGTCTCGCATCACTTTCTACAGTCGGTCTCGCTCACTCGTCTCGTCTTGTCTCCGGCCTCATTTTCTGTCTGTCTCGCCTCAGCATCTCGCTTGTCTCGCCTCACTATCTCGTCTGTCTGTGTTGTCTTCCGTCTGTCTAGCCTCACTCGTATCGTCTGTCTCGCCTTTTTTTTTTTTTTTAGATGTCTCTCTGTCTTCGAGCCTCGTAGTCTAGTCTGTCTCGTGTAGTTCTTCTCGTCTGCTCGCCTCATCTTCTCGTCTGTCTGCCTCACTCGTATCGTCGGTCGCGCTCACTCTTTCGTCTGTTCGTGTACGTCGTCTCGTCTGTTCGCATCACCTCTCGTCTGTCTCGCCTCATCCTTCTCGTCTGTCTCGGCCTCACTATTCTCGTCTGTCTCGCCTCATAGTCTTGTCGGTCTCGCCTCACTAGTCTCGTCTGTCTCGCCTCATCTTCTCGCTGTTCGTGTAGTCTTCTGTAGTCCCGCTCATTTCTAGTCTGTCTCGCCTCACTCTTTCGTTTGTCTCGGTCGTCTTCTCGTCTGTTCGCCTCACTCTTCTGTCGTCTCGCCTCATATTCGTATGTCTCGCTCGTCTCGTCTTTCTCGTCTCGCTCGTCTCGTCTTTCTCGTCTCGCTCTTCTCGTCTTTCTCGCCTCACTCTTCTCGTCTGTCTCGTGTCGTCTTCTGGTCTGTCTCGCCTCACTCGTCTCGTCTGTCCCGCCTCACTCTTCGTCTGTCTCGCCTCACTCTTCTCGTCTGTCTCGCCTCACTCTTCTCGTCTGTCTCGCCTCACTCTTCTCGTCTGTCTCGCCTCACTCTTCTCGTCTGTCTCGCCTCACTCTTCTCGTCTGTCTCGCCTCACTCTTCTCGTCGGTCTCGCCTCACTCTTCTCGTCTGTCCCGCCTCACTCTTCTAGTCTGTCTGTGTCGTCTCTAGTCTGTATCGCCTCGCTGTATCGCGTATCGCCTCGCTGGTCCGTCTTGTCTCGCCTCGCTCGTCTCGTCTGTCTCTCCTCACTCTTCTTGTCTCTCTCGCCTCACTCTTCTCGTCTGTCTCTCCTCTCTCTTCTCGTCTGTCTCTCCTCTCTCTTCTCGTCTGTCTCTCCTCGCTCATCTCGTCTGTCTCGCCTCACTCTTCTGGTCTGTCCCGCCTCACTCTTCTCGTCTGTCTCGCCTCACTCGTCTCGTCTGTCTCGCCTCGCTCTTCTCGTCTCGTCTGTCTCGCCTCGCTCGTCTCGTCCGTCTAGCCTCGCTCTTCTCGTCCGTCTCGCCTCACTCTTCTCGTCTCTGTCTCGCCTCGCTTCTCGTCTGTCTCGCCTCACTCTTCTCTTCTGTCTCGCCTCACTCTTCTCTTCTGTCTCGCCTCACTCTTCTCGTCTGTCTCGCCTCACTCCTCGCCTTGCTTTTCTCGTCTGTCTCGCCTCACTCTTCTACAAAATCTTCTACAAATAAACAATTGACGCCGAGCTGCCGCTAATTCGAAAGTGAAAGTAAAATGCGCACGCCGCTTTTAACCTACTTAAAAGCGAAGGGAAGCGATCCTTCAAATGCATATGCTGCATAATTACATATAATTATGTAGCAGACAATTACAAGCCTAGTTTTTATGTTGTGATCCAGTAATTAACGCTGTTCGTGGAATCTTATTTATTTTTTATATATATAGAAATATATTAAAAAACGTATACATGTATATATAAATAGATAAAAATGGAATAAAGAAAATAAAGACAGGCCTTGCTATTTCACAGTATCTTAAATGTAAAAAAATTAATTGGCTGTAGTTGCTGGAGGCGCTGCGTCGTGACGTCACTGACTCTCTGACGCAGCGTCGCGCGCAAGGCGGATAAAAGTCTCAATCCATCAGGAACAACGGCAGCAAAGGTGAGGCTACATGATCTCTCTTCATCTAACAGAGCTGGAGACGCGTTAAACCCGCATTTAAACGCTTTAAAGCGTGTCGTCAAGCGCTGGGACGTTCGGGAATGTCAGGAATAAACTTCCTGTTGAGCTCCACTGAAGCAGCGACTGAGCGACTTCTCCACAAACCAGCCCTCTTCTGCCTCGAGCAAGCCTCCTTCATGTGTTTCGCTGTGTGTCGATGCGTTGGAGAGGCTTTATGAGTGCTGTCGCGTTTCAGACGAAGCGGGGATATCTTCTGTGAGGTCTGGAGAGCCGCTGAGTTTGTTGTTAATGAACGCTGATGTACAGGTTAGTTAGAGCTGCTAGCGGCTAGTGGCTTTGGTTTGCACCTGTAGAGCCTCCGAGCTCGTGTGTGTTTCTGGTTTAACCTTGTGTTGTGTTCTCACAGATTCTGACGCTTAAAGTCTGGACTTCAGCTTAATTCAGTGGTTTATTTAAGTTTAGACTTCTTCCTTTATTTTATGGCATAACCTTAACTTTTGTTGTTGTAGTTTTATCCAGGATTAAGTGAAAAAATGTCATGTTTCTTACCATTTCAAAGTCAACTTTAACTCAAAATCCACTCTTTCATTCATAATGTTGTTCCTTTGGATCGACTTTCCTTCTCTGCTGACGTCAGTGTTGGATAATATATTAACCAATAGATGAACATGCATTGAATATTGACTTTCCACCGTCCAATCAGATCCTTACGGTTAAAATACTGCTTTTCCTATTTTCGCTCATTGAAAATCTAGTTTCACTCTGGAATGTATGGAGACCCGTTTCCGCCACTGAATAAAAAATAAGAGGTAATTGCGACTTTTTATCTCACAATTCTGACTTATTTTTTCTCCAAATTGCGTGATATAAACTCGCTATTCTGACTTTTTTTCTCTCTCTCGCAATTCCGACAACTTTTTTTCTCTCTCTCGCAATTCCGACAACTTTTTCTCTCTCTCTCGCAATTCCGACAAACTTTTTTTCTCTCTCTCGCAATTCCGACGACCTTTTTTCTCTCTCTCGCAATTCCGACGACTTCTCTCTCTCTCTCTCGCAATTCCGACGACCTTTTTTCTCTCTCTCGCAATTCCGACAACTTTTTTTCTCTCTCTCGCAATTCCGACAACTTTTTCTCTCTCTCTCGCAATTCCGACAACTTTTTCTCTCTCTCTCGCAATTCCAACGACTTTATCTCTCTCTCTCGCAATTCCGACGACCTTTTTTCTCTCTCTCGCAATTCCGACAAACTTTTTTTCTCTCTCTCGCAATTCCGACAAACTTTTTTTCTCTCTCTCGCAATTCCGACAAACTTTTTTTCTCTCTCTCGCAATTCCGACGACTTTTTTCTCTCTCTCGCAATTCCGACGAACTTTTTTTCTCTCTCTCGCAATTCCGACAAACTTTTTTTCTCTCTCTCGCAATTCCGACAAACTTTTTTTCTCTCTCTCGCAATTCCGACAAACTTTTTTTCTCTCTCTCGCAATTCCGACAAACTTTTTTTCTCTCTCTCGCAATTCCGACAAACTTTTTTTCTCTCTCTCGCAATTCCGACGAACTTTTTTCTCTCTCTCGCAATTCCGACGACTTCTCTCTCTCTCTCGCAATTCCGACGAACTTTTTTCTCTCTCTCGCAATTCCGACGAACTTTTTTCTCTCTCTCGCAATTCCGACGAACTTTTTTCTCTCTCTCGCAATTCCGACGAACTTTTTTCTCTCTCTCGCAATTCCGACGAACTTTTTTTCTCTCTCTCGCAATTCCGACGAACTTTTTTTCTCTCTCTCGCAATTCCGACAACTTTTTCTCTCTCTCTCGCAATTCCGACGACCTTTTTTCTCTCTCTCGCAATTCCGACGACTTTTTATCTCTCTCTCGCACTGCCGATGCCCCTTTTTTCTCTCTCGCGGCAAAATTTACGACGGACTTTCCTCTCTCTCTGCAATTCGACGAATTTTTCTCTCTCTCGCAATTCCGACGACTTTTTTCTCTCTCTCGCAATTCCGACGAACTTTTTTTCTCTCTCTCGCAATTCCGACGAACTTTTTTTCTCTCTCTCGCAATTCCGACGAACTTTTTTTCTCTCTCTCGCAATTCCGACGAACTTTTTTTCTCTCTCTCGCAATTCCGACGAACTTTTTTTCTCTCTCTCGCAATTCCGACGACCTTTTTTCTCTCTCTCGCAATCCGAAACTCTTTTTCTCTCTCGCTCGCAATTCAGACGGACTTTATCTCTCTCTCTCAGCAAATCGAGACCTTGTTTCTCTTCTCTCGCAATTCGGACTTACTCTCTCTCTCTCTCTCGCAATTCCGACGAACTTTTTTTCTCTCTCTCGCAATTCCGACAAACTTTTTTTCTCTCTCTCGCAATTCCGACAAACTTTTTTTCTCTCTCTCGCAATTCCGACAAACTTTTTTTCTCTCTCTCGCAATTCCGACAAACTTTTTTTCTCTCTCTCGCAATTCCGACAAACTTTTTTTCTCTCTCTCGCAATTCCGACAAACTTTTTTTCTCTCTCTCGCAATTCCGACGAACTTTTTTTCTCTCTCTCGCAATTCCGACGACTTTCTCTCTCTCTCGCAATTCCGACGACTTTTTATCTCTCTCTCGCAATTCCGACAACTTTTTATCTCTCTCTCTCGCAATTCCGACGACTTCTCTCTCTCTCTCGCAATTCCGACGACCTTTTTTCTCTCTCTCGCAATTCCGACGACTTTTTTCTCTCTCTCGCAATTCCGACGAACTTTTTTTCTCTCTCTCGCAATTCCGACAAACTTTTTTTCTCTCTCTCGCAATTCCGACAAACTTTTTTTCTCTCTCTCGCAATTCCGACGAACTTTTTTCTCTCTCTCGCAATTCCGACAAACTTTTTTTCTCTCTCTCGCAATTCCGACGACCTTTTTTCTCTCTCTCGCAATTCCGACGAACTTTTTTTCTCTCTCTCGCAATTCCGACGAACTTTTTTTCTCTCTCTCGCAATTCCGACGACTTCTCTCTCTCTCTCTCTCGCAATTCCGACGAACTTTTTTCTCTCTCTCGCAATTCCGACAAACTTTTTTTCTCTCTCTCGCAATTCCGACAAACTTTTTTTCTCTCTCTCGCAATTCCGACAAACTTTTTTTCTCTCTCTCGCAATTCCGACAAACTTTTTTTCTCTCTCTCGCAATTCCGACAAACTTTTTTTCTCTCTCTCGCAATTCCGACGACCTTTTTTCTCTCTCTCGCAATTCCGACAAACTTTTTTTCTCTCTCTCGCAATTCCGATGACTTTTTATCTCTCTCTCTCGCAATTCCGATGACCTTTTTTCTCTCTCTCGCAATTCCGACGAACTTTTTTTCTCTCTCTCGCAATTCCGACGAACTTTTTTTCTCTCTCTCGCAATTCCGACGAACTTTTTTTCTCTCTCTCGCAATTCCGACAAACTTTTTTTCTCTCTCTCGCAATTCCGACAAACTTTTTTTCTCTCTCTATCTCTTCTCCTCTCTCTCTCGCTCTCTAGCAAATTCGACGACACTTTTTTTATATCTCTCTCGCAATTACGACGGACTTTTTATAATCTCTCTCATCTATCCTATCTCGCTCTCTCGCAATTCGACGAACTTTTCTTCTCTCTCTCTCGCAATTAATTTCCGAAGGAGACAACTTTGTATCTCTTCTCTCCTTCTCTCGCCAAAATTCCGAAACTTTTTTGATATCTCTCTATCTATCTCTCTCTCGCAATTCCGGACAAAATTTGTATCTCCTTCTCTCTCTCCTATCTCGCAAATTCGACAAAATTCTTTTTATCCCTCTCTCTCTATTCTCCTCTCGCAAAAATTCCGAACACATTTTATCTCCTCTCCTCCTCGCTCTCTCTCGCAATTTTTCCGAAAAAACTGTATCTCTCTCTCTCTCTCTCTCTCTCTCTCGCAATTCCGACAACTTTTTATCTCTCTCTCTCTCTCTCTCTCTCTCTATCTCCGTCACTCCTGGACAGACAACTTTTTATCTTCTCTCTCTCTCTCTCTCTCCTCTCTCGCAATTCCGCCAATTTTTATCTCTTCTCTCTCTCTGCTCGCATTCGACAAACTTTTTTATCTCGCCTCGCCTACTCGCAAAGTCCCCGACAACTTTTATCTCTCTCTCTACTATCTCTCTCTCTCTCGCAAATTTCCGACCACAACTTTTATCCTCTCTCTATCTCTCTCTATCTCTCTCGCAATTCCCGAAAACTTTTATCTCTCTCTCTCTCTCTCTCTCTGCAATCCGACAACTTTTTATCTCCTCTCTCTCCTCTCCTCTCTGCTCTCTCTCGCAATTCCGACAACTTTTTATCTCTCTCTCTCTCTCTCGCAATTCCGACAACTTTTTTTTCTCTCTCTCTCTCTCTTTCTCTCGCAATTCCGACAACTTTTTATCTCTCTCTCTCTCTCTCTCTCGCAATTCCGACAACTTTTTATCTCTCTCTCTCTCTCTCGCAATTCCGACAACTTTTTATCTCTCTCTCTCTCTCTCTCTCAATCACACACACACTCTCTCTCTCTCTCTCTCTATCTCTCTCGCAATTCCGACAACTTTTTATCTCTCTCTCTCTCTCTCGCAATTCCGACAACTTTTTATCTCTCTCTCTCTCTCTCGCAATTCCGACAATTTTATCTATCCTCTCTCTCTCGCAATTCCGACAACATTTATCTCTCTCGACTCTCGCCTCTATCTCTCTCGCAATTCCGACAACGTTTATCTCGGCTCTCTCTCTCTCGCAATTTCCGAAAACTTGTTAGCTCTCTCTCTCTATCTCTCTCTGCAATTCGACAACTTTTAGCTTCTCTCTCTCTCTCGCGCAATTCCGACAAATTTTTAGTCTCTCTCTCGCATTTCGACAAACTTTAGCTCTATCTCTCCAATTCCGAACAACTTTTTAGCTTATCTCTCTCGCAATCGACAACTTTTATCTCTATTCTCTTCTCTCTCTCGAATTCCCGACAACTTTTTATTCTCTCTCCTCTCTCTCTCTCTATTCTCGGCAATTCCGAAACTTTTATATTCTCTCTCTCTCTCTCTCTCTCGCAATCGACAACTTTTATCTCTCTCTCTCTCTCTCTCCTCTATGCAATTCCGAGACACTTTTATCTCTCTTCTTATCCGCCGCAGCAATTCCGCACAACTTTTATCTCTCTCTCTCTCTCTCTTTCTCTCGCAATTCCGACAACTTTTTATCTCTCTCTCTCTCTCTCTCTCAATCTCTCTCTCTCAATTACGACAACTTTATCTCTCTCTCTCTCTCTGCCAATTACGACAACTTGTTATCTCTCTCTCGCTCTCTCTCTGCGCGCAATGACAACGACTTTATCTCTCCTCTCTCTCTCTGCTCTCTCTCTCCGCAATTTCGACGGATTTTTATCCTCTCTCTCTCGCATTCGACAACATCTCTCTCGCATTTCCGACTTTTTTTCTCAGAATTGTGAGATATAAACTCGCAATTCTGAGAACATATCAGTCTTTTTTCACCCCTCAAAATTGGACTAACTCTCAATGCGGTTTTTATCTCAAAAATAGGGGGGGGGGGGGTCCGGGCCCCCCCCAAAACCTTTTTAAAAAAAAAAAAATAATTTATTCAGTGGCGGAAACGGGCTTCCATAGGAATGCGTCACATTCTGAAACTAAAAAATAACTTCATCTGAACTTTAATCACCTTTTTTGCAGTCAATAAAATTACAAATTAAATATCTCACTATAAATACGAGATCCTAAAAACATGCATATTATGCAAAAATGATTAAATTGGTTGTAGGTGATGTATAAGATTGCTTCATGGTGTGCACTCCGCACCTGAGGACTTTACTGCAGCTGGAGTGAAGGTGTATGTGTGTTCTCGTGTCTGTATTGTGATTATGACATGACTTTGCTCCTGTAGGATGTTGGTGGGATTTTGAGGAGCTGTTTGAAGATGAGCGTGACGTCGTGGTTCCTGGTGAGCAGCTCCGGCACGCGCCACCGTTTGCCCCGCGAGATGATCTTTGTGGGCCGAGAGGACTGTGAGCTCATGCTACAGGTCAGACATTAAACACACATTAAAGACCAAATAGAATTGCATAAATAAATTCATATTAAAAATGTATATTTGAGAAAATTATCGATTTGACCGCACCGTCTGACGAGAAAACTAAATTTGAGCTGAATAATAATGACATTATTTTGTAGCTGAATTGAATTAGTTTCATAATTGATGAAATCTGCAACATTATTGAAGTGAACATTGAGCTGAATATTGACACTATTGTCTTCTGTAGAACTGATTTCATAATTGGTTCATTTTACATCACTAACAGTCAGTTTTGCGAAGCTGAATCGGTTTCATAATTGATGCATTTTACAATAACAGTGTCATAATTGTTGCAAAGGTTATCAATTATGAAACCACTTCAATTTCAGCTCTACAGAAGACAACAGAATCATCATTCAGATCAGTTTTGATTCAACTCGGCTCCAAACTGATGAATATTACTACATCAACACTGTTATTTTCCTCTGTTACTGTGAAGCTGTTTTGAAACAATCTGTGTTGAATAAAGCGCTCTAGAAATAAATGTGACTTGTTTTGCAGCTGTTGGAGAGCTTTTCTGAGCGATTTTAAACCGCTCCCAGTTAAATGAATGTTAATTGATTCGGGTGATTTGCAGACAGTAACTAATGGTTTTAAAGTAGCGATGTGAATGTGTTCGAGACGTTAGTAGCAGCTCTGTTCATGTACACCGATGCGATCAGTTATAGTTGCTGCCAAATGAGGCTTTTCTCTTTTTAGTCACTCTCAGACGTGATTATCTGTGACTTTATTTACCGGTTTTATTCATGTTGCTGCAGAATCTAGCAGTTTCTTTAATAAAAAAATAAAAAAAGGCTTTGCAAAGTCTTATGTGAGAGTTAAGTCCATTAAACTTTTACAATGATACATTTTACTTAAATGCACAGCAGGGTTATTATAGTAAACTAAAACCTTTATAAAATTACATTTTCTTTGTGACATAAATTACATTTCAACTGAAATAAAATATTAAACTCGTTTTACCTAAGCTAATTGCCAATGCAATATTTCTTATTTTCATTTAGTTTAATTTGAAGTACTAAAACTAAAAGTAATAAATAAAAAAAAAACAGTAATAAAAAAAATATGCTGTCCAAACTGATTAAATCGCATCCAGAATAAAAGTTTTGATTTACGTCAATGTTACTGTGTGTGTGTGGTGTGTGGTGTGTGTGTGTGTGTGTGGTGTGTATATATCTATATACACAACAGTTATGTATATACATTTGTTGATATCGAATTTTGTTATTTTATATTATATATAACATATTTTTCTTAAATATATACATGCATGTTTTTGTATTTATATATACATAATAAATATACACAATACACATACATATATACATGCTGTAAAATCTGAGCAACAGGAGGGATGAAGCTTCAGCAGAAGGTCGATTTCTGTCTCTTAAACTCAAGTTTTTCTCTGTCTGTTGTTCTGCTGACACTAGAATGCAGCGTTTTGACTGTTTATACAGTTCTGTTCTTGTGCGGTTAGTTTAGCACGGCCCTCTCACCGCAGCAGTTTGCTCGAGTCAAAAGCCTCGTCCTGTCTATTCATGCGTCCAAACCTCGGCCTCTCCCTCTCCGCTCATGAATCACATTCCTCACCCGCCGCCAGATCTGGAGTATGTTCAACCACGTCAGAGCAACTCGTTCAAGATGCAATATCATTGACTCCAAAATGTTATGCAATGACGTTGCATGCAACTTAAATGTATAAATACACACTGTACTTTAATTCATATGATGCATGTAAATATTGACCGTAAATGCAAAAACACAAGCTGTAATGAAGTCCCAGAGTCTCTTAGTGGCCCAGAACAATGGCATCAGCTGATGGCCACTAATGAGGCTGTAAATGAGCGTGGGCCGATCTGCTTTGATGCATGAAGACTGCTGACTCCGATAATGCTGGGTAATTGTGCCTTCCTGTGGCCACATGTAAATGTTTATCTTTAAGTTTACTGATGGGATTTTCTCCATGGAATAGATGGTTTTCTGCCCTCATACGCTGATGATATTGTGTGGCCATGGCTCTGCTCTCCAGACAGGCCTTCTGTTCTTTTAAACCTCTCTGTCCCGCTGTGTAAATATCTCAGCAGACGTTTTAACACTAAAGGTTGTTTTCTGGCCCTTTGTAGCATTTACATTGGATTTGCGTGCATGTTTGTTTTATGATAAGCTGCTTTCTGTTCTTTGCACCTTCGCAGTCTCGCAGTGTGGACAAACAACACGCTGTGATCAACTATGACGCGTCTACAGACGAGCACCTGGTCAAAGACTTGGGCAGCCTCAACGGGGTATGCATGTTTTAAATGTGCTTTTGCTGTTTCTGCATGCACAAATACAAATATGGATTTTATATAAGGCTGCTTCTTTGGGTTAAAATGATTGCGATTTTGTCAAATAGTGTGATTTGAACTACAATTAGAAACAACTTGCATTGCTGCTGCATAAAAACAAATGTGTAAAATCCCAATGCAACCGCAGCTTTCATGCTGTCCTCTGCATGTTATACTAGCACTTCAGCTTCTGGATGCACAAATGGAAATATGGATTTTATATAGGACTGCTTGATTTGCTTTAAATGCGGTTTTATCAAATTGTGTGATAGGAAATACAATTTGAAAAGCATCATGCATTTCTGCTGTGTGACATAAGTGTAAAATCACATTGCAGCAGCAGCTCTCATGTGTCCTCTGCATGTTGTGCAAGCACTTCAGTTTCTGCATGCACAAATACAAATATAGATTATATATAAGGCTGCTTGATTTGGTTAGAATAAATGCAATTTTGACAAATTGTGATTTACAAAATACAAATTAAAATGCATCTCGCACTGCTTGTTTCACTGTTCAAGAGCACTGCGTGCACAAATGCAAATATGGATTTTATGTAGGGCTGCTAGATTTGGTTAAAATTATTGCAATGTCAACAAGTAATGTGATTTTTTTTAAAAACTCCAATTTGAAAAACATCTTGCATTGCATGTTTTAATCTTTAAGAGCTGCAGATTTTGCATGCATAACTGCAAATGTGGATTTTATATAGTTTTGGTTAAAATTAATGCATTTTGATCAAATAATGTGAGTGACATGAAATACAATTTGAATAACATCATACCTTTCTGCTGTGTGAGGAAAAAAAAAGTGTAATTTTAAGTGTAAAACTATGATTAAAAAATGTAATAGCAGCTCTCATGTGTCCTCTGCATGTTTTACAAGAGCGTTAGTTCATGCATCCACAAATGCAAATATGGATTTTTTACAAGACTGCTTGATTTGGTCAAAATTATCAATGCAATTGTCAAATAGTGTGATTTACAAACTACAATTTTGGGAAACATCATGCATTTGATGTGCGAGAACAAAAATGTAAAATCATATTGCAGCAGCAGCTCTCAAGCATCCTCCGTGTGTTTTGTATGTTTTACAAGAGTCTCTGCATGCACAAAATCAAATATGGATTTTTATATAGGGCTGCTTAGTTTGTTTTTTTTGGCTGTTTTGCTCTTGGTTAGCTGTTGCATTTGACAGCGTTCGTACAAGGTGCTTGACGTACTTGAATTTGACCTTTTGAAATTGAAGTCTTGGAAAACCCTTGGAAACTATATTTTTGAGAAGGTACTTGAAAAGTAGTTGAATTTTTAAAGGGCAGTATATATGAAATTAGTGTTATTTCTACGCAAAATTAACAATGCAGCGCGTCCGATATAAATACAGAGCCGTTTCGCCTGGCTTCTAGCAGCGCACGAGATCTCGCGATATTGCTCCTCGAGGTGAAAAGCGGTCTCGCGATATTAGTATAAAGTTACGTTTGTGGTAAACCATTTGATAGTGCTTGCATTAAATTGTTCGGTCTTTTATTGCACGTGCTGTTCGCTTAACATTCATCTGGGAAAACGGTGAGTGTGTTATCTCACTAGATTCATAACGTAAATCATTTATAAACCAATGCCAACACAGGAGAATACATCAACATATTTCTAAATACGCGATTTGTTGTACATCGCGATTTCAAAATAAGTTCAAACCCTCGCTCTGAGTTTGCATGAGGCCAAATATTAAAATTACATCAACTTAAACGTACTTAAATCGCGCTGTAAAGTGAAGCATCGCTGGCGCCCTCTGCAGGTATGTTACAATACATAATATACTTAAGTTGTTTGTGTTCATATTTTGTGTAGGCATATTACATTATGTAGGCCTATTTTATCAGTGTTGTTCAATAAAACCATGTAATTACTTGGTTTTGATACTGTATTTGAACCAATTATTATTGCTTCATTGTTAGTTTATATAAATATAGTCATATTAAAGCATGTTTTTCCACTTGGGTCTATTTGTATTACTAAAAAATATCAGATTACTCAATTGTCAAAGTAATTAGTAGACTACTTGATTACCAAAATAATCATTAGTTACAGCCCTAGATTAGTTAAAATATTTCAAAATACAACTGCGTTGTTTTGATTTGTGTGATTTTAAAAAGACAAATATTTTGCCATTTAAAAAAATGTTTTTTAAATGGTGTTAAAATATTGTCTCATTCTAGTGAACGAAGTATCTGTATATCTCGTGAGCTAAGTGTATTGTCACACCCCTAGTGTTGATAAGCGGTGATATAGCTCATCATTTTCCAAGTGTATGATAAAGCTTTCATTCTTCATGTCAACCATATATATTCATGAAAAAAAATCAGTTTGAAAAAGGAAAGCAATAACTTTGCCGTAGTATCCTTTCAAATGTTAAAGTTGCCACAGTC
Organism: Sinocyclocheilus anophthalmus; assembly: GCA_018155175.1. Lineage (NCBI taxonomy): Eukaryota > Metazoa > Chordata > Actinopteri > Cypriniformes > Cyprinidae > Sinocyclocheilus > Sinocyclocheilus anophthalmus. The sequence goes on from JADLZN010004519.1 coordinate 125,329, forward strand.
ATTGCATGCTTTTGTGCTAAACTTTATTTGAATCATTTAGTTTTATTAGAATTTGAAAGATAATATCGATATTGTTTGATAAGTGAAATCTGTGATTCTAGTCCTATTTCATTTTGCAGTTTCTGTACGAACCCTGATTAGAGGTCTGCACAGGCTTTAAACTGAAGCCCGAACCCGACCCGTACCCGAGATCGTCTGGCCGCGAACCCGGGCGGCACAGTTTCAATTTAGAGCCCGAACCCGAAACTCAGTATTTATTTGTATTTTTTTTTTTTCCCCCCCACAACGAATAGCCAATTAAAAAAAAAAAAGCTGTATTTCACGATTGCATGCAACGGTCAGTAAACAAATACATGTGAAGAAACAGAATCATTAAGGCTCGGCCAGTTCCCTTACCAGTTATGAAAGTTTACGAACATCAGGTGCCTCGGACACACAAATTCTGCCGAGTTTTTGAATGGTTATACGACAAGACGATAATTCTTCCATCGTGCAAATTATGGTCATTTTCGTCAGTTAAGGCTCGTTAGCATTCGGCCTGCTTTAAATCAGACACAGAGATGCAGTGCGGTAAGATCGCATTTATTTGAATTAATTATATATTTATTTTAATTAGTGAGAGAGAGCGATGAGTGCGTGTGTCAAGTGCATCTGCGCGCCTCTCTCTACAAGCAATGAGGCTTAGTTACTTCAAAAACGGCGATTTTACCCCCTCATTGCAGCGAAATATAAAGTTGCGACGTCAGTAGACTGCGAAGCTATTTTACAAGAAAGGTCGTGCGGTGTTGGTTGTCGTGTGGCAACTGCAGTGTGTGTGCGTGCGTCTATGAAAGTAGCGTAGCCTAGGCTACTGCATATAGTTTTAGTTTAGCTATAACCCCAACCCGAAGCTATTCATTAAACATTAACCCGAACCCCAGGGTGGCTGGTCGGGTTCGGGTAGCAGACCTCTAACCCTGATGCAAACGTCCAAATAAAGTGAGCTTTGAGCACTTTGCATTCAACAAAATTAAAGTGTGAGAAAATGAGTCCCTTGCAAGTGATATAACAGAAAATAACACAACTAACATGCTAAAATCTTTTTTAATAAAATTGTATACTGTGTTTATTGATGTGTGAAGTTGCTCTGGTATTTATATTGAATTATCAAGCGTTTAACATTGACAAACCCTTTTTTTTCATTGCCAGACCTTCGTGAATGACCTTCGCATCCCTGATCAGACCTACATCACCCTGAATTTATCAGATGTCATTCGCTTCGGATACGATATCGCCTCAAACTCAAAACAGAATAAATGAGCGTGTACGTCTGGTGTGTGTGACTCGGGCTTTGCTTCAATGTGAGCGCGAAACCTCAACCCGCTTGAAAATGAGTAAAACCTGCAGGAAAGAGCGTTGTGATAAGAGCAGAAAAGCAGCTTTCTTGGTTATGAGACAGATTTGCCCAGAAGTGTGCTGAGGACGTGTGTGCTAGCGATAGAAACGTGTACAAGCGATTGAAGCGGTCGTTGTTGATATTGAGCTTTGTCTGCTGTGTGGTTTTCTCTGATCATTATGGGGTTTGTGTGTGTTCTTGACCGTTAACACATTCAAAATAGACATATCTGGAGAAGAGCAACACAAGGTCCGAGGAGCGCTCAAGGAGATTTGTCATTCATATCTCTGTTTCCTGCCTATCAGAAAACTATTTGGGCGTATTTTCAAGGTAATGTCTACATGCCATGTGTTATTGTGAGTTAAAAAAATAGTGTTCATTTAGCTCAGGCGCCAGTTAAATAGTAAAATAAAGTTGTAGTTTATTAATAATTAGTAAATGTTTAAATAAATAACAGATTCAAATGCTTTAGAAGTATTTTACTATTAATGAACTAGTAACTATGTGAACCTAAATGTAAGTGTTACCAAAACATACATGTTTGTTGTATTTTGTTAGTACTTGCCATGTTTTTTCCTGGACAAGATTTCATGCTGTAGTGTAGTAATAAAAATTTAGCCAAATTATTAGTATTTTATAAATATATACATTTAATATTTTTTATTATTAACTTAAATGAAGTTGTCTAAATAATAAAAATCATATTTTGCTAAATTTATAATTAGTAGATTAAAGTTATATAAAATCACGTCTAAATTATTAATTACAAATTTAGACCAGTATAAATAATAATCACTAATTATTATTAGTATTAAAAATAATTAATATGTTCTCTGAATTCCAGCATGAAAAATACACCAGTCAACTTCAGCTCGGTCAAGAGACGCCGGAAACCAAGAAACGCATTCAGACAGACGAGAGACGGCGAAACTCGGACGCTTTAGGTGTCAAATCAGACAAAAGCGAGCGGAAAATCATCACAGGTGACATGAAGCTCCTGTACTTATGAAGTAAGTACTTAATTGTACAGACTCTATTCAGAGTTATATAGATCCTGTCAGCCTTAGCTGTGCCATCCCTTCTTGTTTTTTCTGTAAGCTTTATACTTCAAAAATTAACATTTGTTCAATGTTCAGCATGCAGAATCTGACCAACAGTGATAGTCATTGTAATATTTGCATATTTGCTGATTTACTTTACAAGTGCTGTTGTTTCTTTCAGGAAGTGCAAGTCTAGTTTGAATATTGCTGGCATTTGAATGACTGTTCTGTCCATCAGTGTAGTGTTAAAGGGACAGTTCACCCAAAAACGAAAATCGGCTGTTAATTATCCTCTCAGGGCCATCCAAGATGTAGGTGGCTATTCTTCAGTGAACAGTAAGAAGATTGTTAGCTAAACCATGGATGGTGATTGCAAAATGAAGGTGGGTGGGGGGGGGGGGGTTTTTCCCCAGCAGCTGCACGTCTTTGAGCGTAAAAAAAGAAAGAAAATCATATCAAGGAACACAAAATTAATACCGGTGACTCCTGACGATATATAGAGGTCTTATGAAGCGAAACGATCAGTCTGTGCAAGAAACTGAACATTATTAATTACGACAATAATCCAGAGGAACGGGGAATCTGATTCTTTTCAGTGAACTGGTTCTTTGGGTTTGATTCAATGAATTGGTTCAAATAACCGATTCACCAGTTTGTTTATATAATTATGCAGTGATGTCTCACATACGCAACCGTTTTATTAAAGCACCCAATAATGATTTGAAACTCGAATGTTTGAATAAACTAGTCTTAATCAACTCAGCGTTTTGCATAAACCATGAGAAACATAACCTTTAATTTCGCCCCTTCATTCAAGAGTCCAAACGGTTTCCTCCGTTCCTCGTTTGCAGTCTGAGTGACTGTCAGGCGTCTGAAAGTGAGTTTTGATTGAGTAACTTGTAGATCTGTGCCGCTCGAGCCACAGACTGATTCAGTCCAATTTGATGAACTGGTTTACTAAAAATAATCAGTTCAAAAGAATGATTCGTTCATGAACCGGACTGGTTGCCTGAGGCTCTGGATTACAGCTAATATTAGGGCTGGGTGGTATATCGAGTTTGTACGATATATTGATATTTTCTTTATAAGCGATTCGATATGAGGCAATATCGTTTATATGGATATACAGTAGTTTGATCTGAAAATATAGCGGAGGACACAGACTGAGCTGCTGCGGAGAAAGTGCATAATCCAGTTTGTTCTAAACATGTGATAAGCTTCATATTAAGGCCTTTAAAAAATGGTAAGACATAGTTTATAGTTTTGTTTTGCATATTAGTTTAAGAGGCTCGGCTCGTCATATGCTCTGACTGAAAGGCTGCGTGCCGCTGACAGAGACACTAGGCTACTCACTAGGTTTAATGTGTATATTCTCCATCTGTAAATGTTAGAAAGCCATGGAAATATTTCCATTTTTCTGTCAGAAGTGCGTGAGCCTTCTGCTTTGGGATTCTCCGCTAAACTTCACAGACTTCAGTGAAACGGACAGCTCAATTAAATAGGAGCGCAATGATTCTGACTAAAATATACATTTCGCTGAAATATTTGTAGTTGGACAATAAATGTGACATGTAGAATTTTAAACCTATAAGTAAGTATATTTTTATGAGCATAGTACTGACTGTAAAGTGACTGTAATGGGTTAATAATGAAAACGCAACTCAAATTTTTAGTTTAGCGAATTTAACTTCCAATTTAAAAGCCTTATTTTAGTTTTTAGATTGTGACGTTACAATGTGATTTTCACACTTTTTTGCACATAATATAAAGTCTTACATGGTTACGTTCACTTTATTTGTATTCATAGCCTTTAATATGCATTTGTGGATAACATGTGGCAGTAAGTTGACATATGTGTTGTATATAATATATTATATTATAATATAATATATTATATTATATTATATATATATATATTATATATTATATATATATATATATAAAAATACTGATTTTTATTTATTTTTCTAATCCATATACAAAAATTCAAAATACCGGATGGATATCGCAACTGTCCAAAACATCCGAGATATGAATTTTGCCCATATTGTAAAGCCCTAGTGATAAACAATAATGAATAATTATCGCATATAATATCCTCATTAAATATGAAGAGTCGATATAATGTTTATGTGGCAAAAGCAGAACGAAACAGCGTAACTTATTTGAAGCGCCGTTTATTCCAAATACCCAAAATGTGAGTAGCGTTAGTTATTTGGACTCATATATTGTAGATGTTTAAGGGGTACTGGAGGTTACTTACAGTATTTTGGGATTAAATGAAGTGATCGCCTGTGTGCATTTAGCCCTAATGTTTATTTTAACTACTGTTTCATAAGATACTAGAAGCCATATGTACTTTTACATGTTGAGGGTGCTATAGTGTCGTGTAAAACTGCGTTATCATAATTTAAATGTATGCTGCTATGAAGACCAAAAAAAAAACCTTCACTATATAAAAACAAAAAATCAATATCAAAACCAAAACTTTGCATTTGACATCCTAATCAAGCTATAACGTACTAGTATCAAATGTAAAAAGTGAATATTAATATTATCAGGCACACAAATGTTTCTTGATTTGAAACACTATCCCATGCAGGGAACTAAGAAAATTAAGTGTCTTTTAGGTATTTATTTAAGAAAAATTGTCTGGTTTCAAAAACTTTTACTTTGGAGCAAAAATCTGGCTTTATACTGGAATGAAATAAAGATTTTACATTTATCATGATATCGACTGATACGAAAAATATGATACGATAATTTTTTTCGGCCATATCGCCCAGCCCTAGCTAATGGTGTTAGAAATAATATTCAGTTTCTTGCACAGAACAATCGTTTCGCTTCATAAGACCTCAATACATCATCAAGAGCCCAGGGATTCATTGTCTTTCTTGTAGTGCTTTTTGACTATCAAAGTGACTTCCATTGGACCTGGAATCACCAAGGACTACAGTCCGCTAAAAATCTCTTACTGTTTACTGAAGAAAAAAAGATTTCTACACTTGAATAGCCGAGGATGAGTACATTGGGTGCGAACTGTCCCTTTAAGGAGCCGGGTCTGTGTTTGTTTGGGGCGATGAATCGGTGAGGTTGGCATTGCCAGGCGGCTCAGGGCTGTGAGGAGACGTAACCCAGAGCCAGGACTCTCCTGCGAATCTGTTGGACTGTAATTCCACGGTGTCGTAATGCGCCACAAGAGCTTGTGAAGTCCACTCAGCACCATACTAGTGATCATAATGGGGGGTAGTGAGGTGATCAAACCTCTTACATCCCAAAATCGTCAAGAACAGCGAAATCACAGAGACATGTTCACTGCTCTAAAGGGCGGACAGTGCTGCTCATGGGAAAAATTAGGTTGTTTGCACAGGTTTAAAAAACTGAAGGCTGACTTCATCCGGTGAAAAACAGACTTGAACCGGTTGTAGATGATGTAAATTCACAAAAAAGAAAATTCACACTGCAGGTTGTTTCGTGGAGCTGCACTGTATTTCGTTGTTATTGAGCCATTTTATATTTTATTTGCTATGTAATTTCTAGTAGTTTGTGTCTATATTGGTTTATTACATTTTTTTATTTTAATTTTAGTTATTTTAGTACATCAAGTGAGTGGCCGTGGTTATTTATTAAAATTTAGTACTCATTTGTAATGGGCTTTATTGTGTTTTCCGTTTTCATTTAGAATTATTGAAGTCTTAGTAATTTTTGTCATTTTTATTATTTTTTTTTTATGTCTATTTAATTTTTATTCGAGTTTAAATTTAATGACAAATGTTGTCTTGGCAACTAGCCGAAATCAAATTTTATTTTATTTGTTAACTTTTTTTTTTTAATTTTTTATAATTCATGTACTAAAGTATATAGTTTACTCAAAATAAATGTAAGCTTTAAAATGCATGCATTTTTAGATGGAGCTAAAAGCTAACAGTAAAAACTCTCACAACGACTTTGAGAAAGTCTCTGTGGTTTCTGACCTGGTCCTGCCCAACTGACTCATGGGATTGAATCATGTTTTGGCACGTTTTTCCTGCTTCAGTTCTCAGTAAGTCTCTTACCCCAGTTTTAATGCTCAAGTTTCTTTACACTGTTGCGCACGGTTGTCTTTGACCCTCCTGTAGTGTTTGGCTGTTTGTGTCTGTGCTGCTAAATGACACCAGAGTGCAACTTGTGTGCCGTCGTTCTCTTTGATGATATTAAGCCGTGACAACCGTGTCCATGCTGCGGCTTGCTTTAACCAGCGTGACTGGTTATCTCTGGCAGACAGTAGCTGTAGATTAGCGCAGATCGCTCTGATCGGGTGGAGTCGACACGCTGCCAGTCTGCTATTTGTTAAATTACTGTTGCTTTTCTAAGGGCTTCAGGCAAGACGTGCATGAAAGTTTTGCCAACCATTTCATTTGGTTTTAAATTAAGCTGTTGTGCTTGCTGGCACTGACATGAGTAGGGTTTAAAAATTGTTTGGTTGTTTTTAGTGCTGTCAAACGATTAATCGCGATTAATCACATCCAAAATAAAAGTTTTTGGTTACATAGTATGTGTGTGTGTGCTGTGTATATTTATTATGTGTATATATAAATACAAACTAGTGGTCGACCTATATCGCCAAGGCCGATATATCGGCCGATATTTGGAATTTTCAAATATCGGCATCGCGAAAAGTTTTTCCGTTTGGCCGATGTGTTCGAGGTGGGACTTTTATTTTGACGGCAGCGCCTGAACGCAGTGCTCACATTCTCCCTCTTGTTCGCCCGTTTTTCCCCCCCCCCCCCTCGTTCATTTCTGTCACTGACAGAACGGCTTCTAATAAATCAGACAGAACTGTTAAACAAAGGAATTAAAATGTATACAAAAAAGTATTATAACGATTGCTGTAATAGAAAGGCAAACATTATAATACTTTCTCGTTTGCCGTCAGCATTCCGCAAATACGCATTTATATAATTTAAACAAATCTTTGAATGACTAATGAACATTTAATTTCACAAACCTTGCCGACTTAGTCGAATCTAGTTAAAGTGTGCATGTGTATCCTGCATGATCGCGTGTTCTCTGCATTACGGCCGTAGCTCCCGTGTGAATTGAATGCTTTAAACTCGTGATTTCAAATTATGCTGCGCTTTATGCTTTTGCCCACTGTCATATTCATGTCATTTTTCACTGTGTGCTGTATGTAAAATGAGTGTTACCTTGGCTTTATTTGTAAAAATATGATTCCCAATGCACACAAACGTCCCCGAATACTGAGTGCCCTGTTGATTACAGTGTTTACTTCCTTTTCAATTACATTTTTATTAAATATTTATTTATTTGAAAAATACTATGTCATCTAAAGTATAAGTATGTTTATTTTAAAAATGTATTTTTAAATCCATTTTCAAATCATTTCAAATTTCTTAAATATTAATTAAAATAAAATTATATCGGCCACCCTGCTTTCCAAGATAGCGGCATCGGTATCGTCTGTCAAAAAACCCATATCGGTCGACCACTAATATAAACTGCATGTGATCTGTTAAGAAAATTTTAGATATTAAAATATATCATATATTGTATCAATTAGGGATGTTAATTTTAACCGGTTAACCGACCGTAATAATTTTGACCGGTTAATACAATCAGTTAAACGGTTTAAGAAGTAATTATTTTTTTCACTAATTTATCAAAATATTTAAAAAGGTTTGCTGCATGGTTAAAATACGCTACGCGTATATAAAAAAAATTACAACAACAAAAAACGCAAGTCACGTATAAGTCGCATTTTATTATTTCATTCAGAAATAAGCCTAATGCCAACGTGAAATGTTTACAAACATTATAATAAACACTGTAAACATAGCTAGTGTTAGTTCCCCTCACTCCACAACAAATCCTTTCAATTAACAGTATTTAGAAAAGAACAAGAATTAAAAATATAAGAAGCTATAACAAAACAAGCCAAAACAAATTCATTTAGGCTAAATGAAACTGAAACCAACGTTGGGTCTCTTATTCGACACAAAATCAAATGTTTCTGTATTCGCAATTATATTTGAATGCCAAAATATTATTTATGTAGCCTACTTCACTAGCGTTCCAGTGTACATAAAACAAAATGTTTCGCATAACATTATGGTGATAACGCTTAACGGCACAGATTTGACTACATATTTAAAATGAGCAGTGTGTTTTTTTTCCCCGTATGTTTGACTGACTGTATTTTATTATGATAATGAACAGGCTGCATTGTCAAGGTAGCAAAGCTTAACTGTGTGTACGCGCTTACGGCGCCTGCGCAATCACTTGAGTTTTTTTCCTTCTAACAGTGGAAGAAACCACTCCTTTTAGTCCTGAAGATAATCGGAATTGTAAAAGGTTTGCTTTTATTTGTGTACGTTCACAATAAAAACAAATCTTTGTGCTTTTGTAAAATAAGCCTAAAGAAAAATAGGATGCCACTTTCTGCCGTCTTGGTTTCCTTTCACGCAGCAAATAAATAAACCGAAACTCTGCATACTAAGCTACTTGTTGCACAGTTTTTCTTTCATTTTCTTAATTTTATAATTAAGTAAAAATATATTTCTCATATAGGCCTATTTATTATTATTATTATTATTAATATAAATAAATTTAATTATATCCTAGCCCGCCCCGTTTTTTTTGTTTTGTGTTTTTTTTATTATGTTTTTTTTCTCCGCTCGCAGAAGCGCTGCGGGTGCGTGATGTGATGCATGTGAATCCTCATGTTCTGTTGTTTGCTGCTTTTTGCGCATGTAAAATTAATCCCCGGGAAACAAATGTTAGTATTTTTAACGGGTCACAGACACTTATCCTTTCCTTAAATATATCTTATAATTTAAAATAATCTTTAATCGGTTAGCGGTTAATAATTGGTTAACGAGCGTCAGTTGTCAGTTAGAAAAAATAACCGAAATTCCCAATAAGAATGTATAATGCATGTTATTATTTGTGAGTGTCAGAGATATACACACGTAACAACACACTTATATTTTATAAACAAAAACTTTTTTTGATGGCAAAAAAATTTACTTAATTATTTTGACAGCACTAGTTCTTTTCAACATAGCAGTGAATTGAGGTTTGTTTGTGTTTTGATTTTTATTATTTCATTAGGTTTTTTTATTATTTTATGATTTGTTTGAATTGTTTATTTATTGATTTTTATTTTGAATTTGTATTTTTCTAAAATTAGCAATGTCCACTTTTTATTTTGTTGTTTTTATTCATCTAATTAAACTTTTAGCTTTTTATTTATTTTATTTTTTTTTTACTTTATTTCTAAAATAAATAATCACCAGTTAATTTAAAAAGAAGTAATGTTAGGTTTGTTTATGATGATCATGTTTATTATTATTATTTTATTTATTTTTATTATCAGTATTGATTTTTATTTTATTTAATTTTAATTTTAATCATTTGTATAGTTTTTAATTATTTTTTAGTTCTCTTTTTTTTGTAAAATAAGTCTCTCATTAATTCATTATTTATGATTTTTATTTATTTAGCATTACAATGATTTTTTTTATTTTAAATAGTTTTATTACTACTACTATTATTATTATATTAGAAATAATGTCACCAGTTGTACTGTATTAATGGAAAGTGTCTTCTGTGATTTGAGCAGCATTAATAGCAGAAGCTGTTGGTTTCATCAAACTCTTCTTTTCCCTCGTTTCGTCACAGATCCGTCTGTGTCCAGACCCACTCCTCTGTACGGTCAGCCGTCCTGGTGGGGTGAGGATGATGAAGATAAAGCTCAGCGCTGTGATCCGAGCCTCCATGAACATCACACAGGTCAGAAACTGAGACTCCTGAACCATCAAACCCACAGAGTTTGAGTAGTAGTTTCCATGAGTTTTTTTAAAAGTGTATTAAATGTGTGGATAGGAATGCGACTGCGGTGTGAGCTGAGAACAGAAAAATCCTTTTGTGTTGGGTGATCCTGAGGAATTCAGTACTAAACTCCTCGCTGGCATGAGCTTTAAAACACGTCAGACTAGTGCGTTCAGCCTCGTGATGGATTAGCGGCCGTCTTAGTCCAATGAGAAGGTCATTGTGTTTTCCCTCCAGTCTTAAGTACTTCTCAGAGATTTCTTCAGATTAACGGGTGACCATAGAAACTTCAGATGTTTTGAGATCTTAGTGTACTGCTTTGTTTCGTTGTTAAGCACAAGCAGGAGTCACCTTTGGTTTAGCATTAGCTGACATTAGGTTTAATATCTATTCTAGATGGATTTTATTACACACTGATGTTTTCACTTCTCCTATTCGGCGTTTACTAATCAGCCATGATGTAGTAATCGATAAATCTCGTCCATGTTAATCTCATCTTTGTACCCAAACTCGGATTGAAAGCGATTTATTAGTTTTTATTTGTTGCGTCGTGCTGAATAGCGCCACCTATAGTGAAAGTTGCTTTATGCACCAGTGAAACTGTAGATGTTACACCTGGTTAGGACGAGGTGTAAGATGGGCCTGAAATACTTGACCTTACTAAGGTTTTCTCACAGCAGGAGTGCTGTAAGTAATCTTAAGTAATACGTTAATTAGCTCCTCAAGACGCATCTTAATGGAATTAGTTAGTAGTGATGTTGCTTTCAGAAATACTGGTTCTGTGAAGCTTGGAAAAACTTTGTGAATCTTTTATTTCAAACCAGTGGTTTAAAATAAGTAGTGTCACCAGCTTATTTTATTTTATTTATTTATTTTATATTATAAAAGTTATGTAATAATTTATTTTATTTGATTTTTATTTATTTGTATATTTTATTCATAGATCTGACATAGATTTTTAATATCTATTGTTTTTGTATAGTTTTATCTTTTAAAAAATTGATTGTTAATTTGACTTTTTTATTAGTTTGTCGTGTGATTCAGTAATTTAATAAATCTGTAAAAATTCAGTCAAATCCAGAATGCATATTTTAACCTAGTTCCTGGATCAGTTTATAATGTAGACATTATTAATTCTGGCATGTTGTAATGGAATACGTAGCTAACTAAGTAGATAGTCGTTGCCAATTAGCCAAACCTTCCATAAAACACGAAACAAAGTCCTACAAAATAATAAAAGAATACAATCTCTACAGACGTTTCATATTTAATGGTATTTGAAGATTGCACTTTCAAATAGTTACACTTCAATAAATTTTGCAATGTTTTTCAACAAGATAGGTTTGTTATTGTTTACTAAAACTAAAACAGGGATGTTGTGCTATTTAAAATAAATAATGTTGACTGCAAATAAAAATTAAATATAAAAAAACAAAAAAAACTTCATTAGTTGCCAGGGATCTACCTTCTTTTGTTTATTTAAGTTGATCACTAAATAACTAAACTAAGCGGAAACATATATAATTATATATATATATAATTATATATATATATTAAAATTAATAAAGACATATATACCCTCTAGAACATGACAAAACGCAACATTTTAAATAAATAAATGTTAATAGCAAATGGAAAAAAAAAAAAGGTAAAATCTTATAATAACTAGTTTATTTCTCATGTAAAATGCATTATAATATTTTTTCACTATTCTCTACATCTGACACAATCGTATTTACTTTAATGATAGTAACTTTTTAAAGGTATAATACTGAATTATAATTAACGACTTTTACTACACTACGCGGTTTAATAGCTACTACTACTATATTGTAGAAACTTAATTTCCTGCAAAGCTGCTTTGCAACGATTGTATCGTGAAAAGCGCTATACAAATAAACTTGAATATAAGTACATCTATTGTATTGTAGGTAAATGGGGTTACAATATTCATGAGATCATACAATGCATTATATGAGGCATAATTAATGTATTAAAAATAATTTTATAAGCATATATATATATATTGCCTCCAAGTGTTATCAAAATAATTTAATTGCCCCTGGTAGCACAACCAGTCATAAGGGTAAATTGTTTGAAATTGAGATTTATACACCATCTTAAAGCTGAATAAATAGCTTTCCGTTGATGTAAGGTTTGTTAGGATAGAACAATATTTGGCTGAGATACAACTATTTGAAAATCTGGAATCTGAGGGTGCAAAAAAATCTAAATATTGAGAAAATCATCTTTAAAGTTGTCCAAAGGTTGTTCTTAGCCATGCATATTATTAATTAAAAATTAAGTTGTGATATATTTACGGTAGGACATTTTCAAAACATCTTCATGGAACATGATCTTTACTTAATATCCTAATGATTTTTGGCATAAAAGAAAAATCAATAATTTTGACCCATACAATGTATTGTTGGCTATTGCTACAAATATACCCCAGCGACTTATGACTGCTTTTGTGCTCCACGGTCACAAATATTAATAAAAACTATAAAAGATATTTAAATAACACTGGTAAAAGGTGTCATTATTCATGTGTGGGCTGAGTTTTCAATGCATTTACATTTTGAAACGCATGCAGTGTTTCAAGCGATTCAAACAGTGAATAATTTTGTGACTAAATTGATTCAGAGTGTTGAGATGCACAGTTTCTCTCATTGCTGTTAGTTTATATAAACGGTCATTACTGCTGATGTCTTTTCACAGAAATCCACACGGATGAGCTCAGTGTTTCTCCAGATGAGCTTCAGGATGGCCAGGGCAAACCCGGTAACTCTTACCGCAAGGAACCAAGATACTTTGAGATCCCCACAAAGGAGATCCATTCAAAGCCCAAAACTGCTTCCCAGGAAGTCCAAGAGATTCCCACAAAAGACACGGACCACAAACCCCCTGCCACTCCTCCGGTGGTTCAGGGCCACGCCTCCTTCACCATCGAGTTTGACGACCAAACCCCTGGAAAGATGAAGATCAAGGACCACGTCAGCAAGCTCTCCATCCGCCAGCGCAGGAACCCCAGCAAGGAGTCGATAGCCAGACTCACGGAGGTGATGTCGGTGGAGAACAAAGTGGCTGATTGGTTGGTTCAGAGTGACGCCACTATGATGATGAGGAGGAGTCTAGACGAGCAGTCTGGGTCAGACGAGCTCTTGAACAAGACCTTCAAAGGTACCAGACAACAGAGAACCGTGGAAAGGCTATCTGAAAAAATAAATAATGCATATTTTTCTCTTCAAAAAGCTACATTTCCTGTGTGCACAAAATGAAGACGCTTTCCTTAAAGCGGTCCTATTATGCTTTTTCACTTTTTGTTTTTTAGTCAGTGTGTAGTGTGTATGTTGGGGAAAAAAAAAAATCTACAAAGTTACAAATCTCAAAGTCCACTCCAAAGGGAGATATTTCGTTTTTAAAAAATCCCTTTTTAAGAACTACAACGAACGGCTCGTTTGGACTACAGCATGTTTGTTTCCGGGTTTTGTGATGTCACAAAGCGTCCCGTTACAATATCATTAAAATAATTCCCGTCTACGGACATTTTTCTGTTTTTTTTTAAAAAGTAAAGTTTTAGTAATTTTGTTTTGCATTAATGAAAATGACAAAAAAATCTACATTTAATTACTGATATACTTTTATTTTTGTTTTCCATTTTCATATTAATTTTAGTTCAATTTAAAGTGATTTTGTTTTTGTCTTTTCAAATATATTTTTAAAATGTATAAATTTATATTTATATCGTTTTTTTTATCTCTTTTAGTTATTTTAGTGCTTCAGATTAAACTAAATTAAAATGAGAAACGATGCCTTGGCAACTATAGCTGAAATAACAATAATAACCCTGGTGGGATGTAATGTGTGATGTGAATATAATCATTTCGCTGAGTTTCAACTCGGTGAGCTTGTGTTTCTAGACGAAAACAATTTTCAAATATATCTAGAGGTTAAATGTTGACCTGTAACTTATTTCTAGATGCACACCATCATGAAGACCCTGATTTTGAAGAACCGGATGTAACGCAAATGATTCAGTCACAAAAGACCAATCAACAATCGGAGGGAGAAGATTACTCGACTAACTACACTTCAAAAAGCCAAGGCAAACCGGATCCCCAGCAAGCTTTTGTGATTGAGTTCTTTGACGATACACAACGTAAAAAGCGCTCTCAGTCGTTCACCAATAACATGTCTTCTCCCGACTTCCAGTCTGCTCTAAAAAGCAAATTAGACAAACGGAAAGGTGGAGAACGGTCCACATCATCCGCACATAATCCACCCACGCAGCAGTTCACGATTCCCCTCAAAGGTTCAGATGGTCCTCAGCGGGCCGGATCCCTCAGACGGGAGAAGAGCGAAGTCCGTATGAGCACGTCTGACTTCAGCTCCCGCTCGTCGTCTAAAACTTTCGGTAGCGTTGGCCGAAGATCCAAACTGTCGCAGGACTTTGCTGCAGAGTTGCTTAGGGTGTCGAAACCCAGTCCTGCTCCCACATGGGACGTTAACTCGACTTGGGTGAAGACCTCGTCTTCTAATGCTGGATCCTCGGTGACACGTCAGAGTTTTCCTACTACGTCTCATACAGTGAATCAGTCAATCAGATCTCCCTCTGCACCCAAGGAAGACAACAGTACGGAGGCCAAACCTTTGATTCCCAAGCAGCAGGAAGAGGAGGACAGTTTAAGTGATGCAGGTACCTACACCGTTGAAGCTGAAAGTCCAGACAAAGAGGTTGTGGAGGCACGGAGCTTGATCGATCAGGTACTTGACATCAGACTCAAACAGCTAAAGAGACCACAAACACATTGTGTTATTAGAAAGCATTGTTTCAGTTCTGTTATTCAGATTATTTCAGTCGCTGCCCTAGTATTTTATCACGATTCAAGTTCTCTTTGAATAGTGGTCGGCCGATATTTGGCATTTTTTACATATATATTTTCATTGGCCATTCATTTTTGTTCAACTTCACTGAGTACACTATAAACCCTAATGATAGAATTTTATGACATTTCAAGTGCATTTTAGAATAGTGGTTGACCAATATGTCGTCTGATATTTGGCTAATTTTATATCGGCATCCATTTTTTTCTGTTTTGCTGATATGCGGTGTAAACCCTAATGCTTGTATTTTTATCACATTTCAAGTTTGTTTTGAATAGTGGACAACCGATATATCGGCCGATATTTGGCATTTTTTAATTATCGCCATCTGTCATTCATTTTTTTTATGTTTGTCTGATATGCAATGTAAATCCTATCGGTAATATTTTATCACATTTTAAGTGTGTTTTGAATAGGTGTCAACTCTAATATCTGCCGATATATCTTTAGATTATATATATTTATATATTATATATATAGATATATATATATATATTTTTTTTTTTTTTAATAAATTATCGGCATCTGCCTTTTTTTCTGTTTGGCTGATATTTGGAAGCGAATTTATATTTTTATGGTTCAATGGGACCTTTTATTTAGACTTATTGTAAATGCTGACAGTAGAGTTTTCTGCCATCTAAATAAATCTCTTTATTTTACAGATTTATTTTGTCAAGTTCAGTTTTTTTCATATTTATTCATTTTCAAATGATTTGGTAAATTATATAAAATAAATGGATTTAATTTCAGCAATTGTTTTGCATGTGTTTTGCCAGCTTACTTCGGTTGTGATTCAGTGACTCAAGCTGGATATCCCTCGCAAAACAACCAAGCCCCCCCCCATCGACCACTTGCTAAATATCGGTATCGCTTTCAAAAAATGAATATCAGTCGACCACTGCTTTTGAATAATTTAACCAGTCAAGAGTCGAGGAGTTCCAGTCAGTTGGGAACAGACATATTCATGCATGCTTTATCATTAACAGGTGTTTGGTGTTGGCGACAACAGCCAAACCTCAGCAGCAGCAACAGTTAAGCCTATAGTTGGTGACACTGAGGGTCACGATAGTCTTCTACTCAGTGAGAATAGCTCAGGCCCAAAATTGGGTCAATACTCAACAGACCTTAGTGACACAACCAGGGGTCCTGTACAGGTAAACTCACTCCGGATCATGGGCATCAGTAGATCTATCTGTCAATCACCGCAATCTACACGTTTTTCAGTGTGCTTTGGATCTTTCTTGGGGATCTTCTCAAAGCTGTTTTGATGGCTTGATGTCTTTTGGCTCTTTCCTGCTTTTGGAAGATTATGGATGGGTGATTTGAATCATTAAAGGGTCCTGATCTCTTTATGGTTGAGATATTTTCATTTGGTATATAAAGAGATTTTCTTTGAATTTACAGTTTGAGTATCTATGTATTTAATAATATATTTAATAATGTTTCTGGAACATTCAGACAGTAAATCATGTCAAGAACCAATAAAAATGTATTTAAAATTATTATTATTGGCACTCAATCAAGCCTAACAAGTTTACAAGAAAGATTTATTAAAAATGAGAAATAGAAATAATTTAAATCTAATAAAACATTTTATTACATATGAAATTTTACTATGTGTAATTATTTCCCGTACTGAGAGGTCCCTAATTGCAAATGTATTATTTTTTTAACAGAGTGAACTTTAAGACTATTAATAAATATTTTAATATTAATTCAGATATTTACATATGTTTTTGTTTATTTTTAATGTTTCTGGTTAGATCTAGAAGGATTTAAGTGAAATTTTATTTTTATTTTATATAGTACATTTCATACACCATGTTTTACATAAAATAAGTTAAGCAATAAGAAAGAAATAATAATAAATTATTTTGAATCACAAAGAAATTTAAAATAAAACATTATTTAATTAATTATTAGATAGTGTATCTACAATGATTTTAATCAGTATTTTCACAAATATTTGCAATATTTGTTCCTAGCTGTTCTGGGCACTAGAAGGATTATTCAAGGCAAATTTGACTTAAAAGATAAACTTACTTTACAGATAAAGTGAAAATATCTCCACTTTAAAAAACATGACCACTTTAAAGAGCTATGATGTTGTAAGAGTTTGCATTTTATTAGTTTCCTCTTTTCTACAGATACAGTCGATGACGACATTAACGCCCGGAGGCGCTAGGTGGGTTTCTCGCTGGGCCAGTTTGGCTGACACCTATTCAGACTCTGGTCCTGCTTCAGGACTCTTTGATATCCCAACCGCCGGAGGTATGGAAACTTTGCTTGGTTCTCTTGGCTTTTGTCTTTGCCTGCACATTTAATTTATCCTATTTGGTTTTTTTTTTTTAAGCTGGTAAAAAGATCATCCACCAGGTTATGCTTAACCGAAGTGCTGACTACTCCGAAACAGGCCAAAGCAGCAGATCAAGACGAGTTCTGCCTCCGGTTCCTTCAAAGGAGAAAATCGAGACGCCACCGCCAACAATACACATCCAAACGGATTCTTACCTGTCCGGTGTGGAGAAGAGTTCGCAAGTTCAGAAGCAAAAGTGGGATCCGCAGAAACTGAGCGTCCAAGATGATCTGGATCCGGACAGCCTGAGCGACGCAAGCAAATCTGATGATGGCTCTGTAGTTGAGCAATGCAGGAAGACTCCTGATTCGACCCAGAAGGTGTGGAACCGGTCTATAAAGACCGGTCAAGAAGAGGCAAAAGACCAGGATTCGACTCCTAAGTTCTCCACAGCAACATTAACACGACAGCATGGCAAACTTGGTAAGAGCGACTGTTCACCACCCAACATTGATCAAGCAGATGTTGGTGGAGATAATTTAGTGTCCGTTGTTAGACAAGAGAGTTATACCAAAGAAAGGACTTGCGACGATATGCACTTGTCCAGATTGCCTCAGATATCTATTCAACCCTCTAGCAAAGATGCTTTTAAAGGCATAAGCAATCAAGACACTCAATCTTACCTCAAAGACACTGAGGACGTTCTAGCATCTCTGGAAGCAAAGCTTCTGGTGCAACAGCAGCAGCAGCAGCAGCAAGACAACAATGGTCGCTCCCATATGGAGGACTCCTTCTCGGGAGAATCGGACACTTCCAGTACAATCAGCGGGAAAAATGCTTTAGTTTCCGTGCCCAAGAAGCCAGTGGTCCTCAGAGGACTCTTAAGAGGTTCCAGAGAACCTAAGACTTCTGGTGATCCATCTTGCCAATCCGGGATAAAGGACCGCAATGGCAAGGTGGATCCAAGCAAGCGGTTTCAACTCCGTCGCAACCTTAGTTCTCAAGACTTTGGGCCTGATCTTCAAAGTCCCACCACACGGCACTTGCCAGACGCCGTCTCCGACCAAGAATCAAGTTCCCTACCTTACAAAAAGTACACCGTTCCTCTTCAAAAGGAAGGTACGAGCAAATCCAAATTACACAATGCTGTAGCTCGCTCCAATAGCCTCTCCGCTCCGAAACCGACAAGGGCTTCGATGCTTCGCCGCGCCCGTTTGGGTGAAGCCTCCGACAACGAAGGCACCGAAACCGATCGGACGTCTCAGAACTCCGATGTCAACCCCTCGGCAAACATTCGAGGTGCTCAGGAGAGCAAGAAGCTTTCTCGATTGGACGTTTTGGCTCTTCCCAGGAAAAAGACGAGCTCCTTCAACACGCCCAGTGATACAGAGTCTTCCACGAGCCGGACAGGATTTTCAAACCGTAGCACCGAGTCAAGCAGCTCCGTGCGGAAAGCTTCAGTCCCGGATCCCAAGGCTCTTCTGCAGAAGGTTTCGAATGCCGCGAACAGACAGCCGATCATCCGCGGACGCTCAAGCAGTGCCAAATACGCCAGTAGCACTGCCAGTGAGTATCATGGATTCAAGTTTTGCTTGTAAGATTTGCAGGAGGTTGGTCAGATGTTAGGCAAACATTCCAAGATGATTATTTTGGCTTTGCATCCATTTATCAGAGTAATGAGCTTCTAAAACAACAAAAGTATGTTTCTGATATAAAATACAGTTCTTTCACGGTCTCTGAATGATTCTTCCTGCAGTCATTGACTTGATTTGTGTGCATTTGTTTGTTTCACACAACTGGGCCAATGACTATCTTCAACTAACAAGACCATGTGATTAGTCTCCAGTTTTACTAATATTTGAAGTTGCAGATAACCGGATTACCATACTAAAAACGTAACGGGTATATTGTGAAAATTAAAGTAATTTATCGTAATTTTTCCTAACGGGATTTAGGGCTGGGCGATAGGGCAAAAAAAATAAATCATTTTTTTTTTTTTTTTTTTTCTCCGATTCAAGGTTTGTTTTTTCTTCAAAGGTTAACTAAACTTTAAATTTAACTCCACTTAAAAATGTAACTACAGCGATTTAAGTAACATTCTCTTTAACCATCAAAGTCAAGGCAATTCAAATTCAAAATGATTGGTTTGCAAATATTCGCTTGGTGGACGGGTTTGTCCGTAGCGCTTGCATCTCGCAACTTTTGCAGCGTCTCGTGCATGAATCGCCATTCATTCATTTTTTTTGGTGAGCGTTTTAATTTGATTTTCTTTTGCAGAGTCTCACACATGTAACGCCATGCTGAAAATGTGGCAATCAAGTTAAAAGAAGTGTTTTGTTTTGATTGCTTTTATTTAAAAATGACTTTTTATTTAAACAGTTACATGATATATTAAAGTAGAAGTTCTTTAATGGTCTTTGCATTGCTGCGCTGCCTTTCCATTGTTTTTTCTTTGTAAACTTGCGCTTGATGGGCGTTGAACGTTGCACTTGTGTCTTTTGCGCATGAAACGCCGTTCTAAGGACTAGCTATATGTTCTACGTTACGTGATCGAGTGCGACACGCATGAGCAGTTAAGTTAGAGGTTTGTGTTTTTTCTCTCTTAACTGTTATCAATGGCGTATTATCAATGTGACTAATTGTAACATTTGCTAATATTTTTATTCAAACCGTGATTTTGCGATTTTAAAGAAAATAAAACAAAATTGTGGCAAAACATTTACATTCGAATTCATCAAAATTGGAAAAATCGTCCAGCCCTATTGGTGTTAACAATCTTATTGAGCTCTTTTGAACCCCATTGACGAACGGGTTGGTTTTTCGGGTGTCTTCTCACATCTCTCCGTCTCTTTCTCCTCTTGCTTTTTTTATTTTGGTTTCTCTCCCATCCTCTGATGACTTGGTGTACCAAACGCTCCTCATTCCCAATTTCCTGGGCCAAGGCTCCAGGAGGCGTCAGAAGGGTTCAGACTACGCCTCCACCTCGGAGGACGAGTACGAGTCTAACCATAGCACCCCTAAACACAAACGCTCCCATCATTCAGGATCCCAGCAGAACCCCAGAATCCATCCGGCCGGTCCGGTGCGAGCCGTGCCCCGCTCGAGAGACTCAGAGGGGGAAGGACACGAGAGCGACGCCTTCCAGAACTGGACGTCTCATAGCGCTGAGATCGCCAGGTGGGGAAACACCGAAATAGGGCTGCAACAAACTATTATTTTAATAATCTATTAATTTTATTGATTATTAGGACAATTAATTGGCAGTTCATCAGTAGGCTTTGATCAATTATTAAGCTTTTGCGGTTAGTTAAAATACTGAGGTATACATATTCGAACTACTTCAGCTTTAGTCAAATGATTATATTACTATTACAATTATATTACTGTTGTTTTTTGCAATAAATAATTATATGAGATGCCTGACAGAGACTTTCTCATTCACCATTTAATTAACTGTATGAATAAGTAACTGATTTATGCATCATTCTGCATCGTCAGATGGATTTTGAACGAAATTAAGGTAAGTAATAAGACATTTTATTTTCAGATTAACTATATATATGTTTTTTTTATTCAATAGCATTATCTCTCCTAAAATACTTTATAGTGTTATGATACTCAAAAACAGTCTTGAGCTAGATAAGCTGTAATCTGTGCAAACCAAACTCTCACTATAATGCAATAATGTTTTAGGGTTTTTTTTTTTTTTGCACTCACTAATAAAACGCATTGGAGAGCTGCTTTATAGCAGGAAATCAAGTTGTAAAATTGCAAAATTCTAATTGAAAGTGACACAGATAGTTTTGTTGTTAATACAATAAAGCTGAATGTAGCGATCTACTGTATAAAGTGCTGTGTATAAAGACGGGATGTGACTGAGAATTGCAGAGTTGGTGCAAACACGTCCACATCACGATGATCAGATGCTTTCTTAACTGCTGTTTTCTCACCGCTGTCATTTGTTGTGTTTTTGTTATCGAGAGGAAAGCTCGCAACATAAGTTTACACATTCATCAAATAATCATTTCAGCCCTGTAAAAGAATGACATATAATATCAGCAATCCATTTTATTCCCATTTTATTTAAATAATAGTTTGAGACTGTTACTTTTAACCACATTGTTGCGAAAGTAACTTCTTATGGTTTTAATTCAAACAGAATATCGTTTCTTTACTCAATTCCAAAAATGATTACTTGTTACTTGTAATGCATTGCCCCCCAAAATTAGATTTAAAAAAAAAATGCATATTCTTTACTAGGTTGAGTCAAGACTTGGCCAAAGATTTGGCTATCCTGGCCCAAGAGATTCATGATGTTGCTGGAGACACAGAATCTCAGAGTGCTTCATCGGACAAGATGGGACCAGCCATATCTACCCATGAAGAGGTACCGTTCATAATGTTTCCATGTTCAACAAGGCTGCATTTATTTGATCAAAAAAAGAGTAATATATTGAAATAATACTGCATTTTAAAACGGCTGTTTTCTATGTGAATATCTGTTAAACTGTACTGTATTTCTGTGATGTGCAGCTGTATTTTCAGCATCATTACTCCAGTCTTCAGTGTCACATGATCTTCAGAAATCAGTATAATATGCTCCTCAAGAAACGTTTCTGATTATCATCAATGTTGAAAACCGTTGTGCTGCTGAATATCAAGTACGCTGTTGTTTTATGCTCTTTCAGTTGCGGCACCAGATTCCCGAAGCCAGTCTGAATTTCCAGAAAGAATCTCCTGCTGCGGCGCCGGCTGACGAGTCCGAGCAGATCGTTAGTAATCCACAGAGCATGAGAGCAGACGAGGTAGCAGCGCTTCTCTTCTCTTCTCTTCTCTTCAGTTTAACTGTGTGTTTGAGCTGTAAATCTCCTTCTTCCGTCAGGTCACATTGAGCAATGTGATGCTGAATCCGGTGTCTCAACTGTCTCTCGCCATCCGTGAAAACACAGAGCAGCTGACGGAGAAAATCAAGTGAGTCTCGTTTGCTTTTCGTCTGTGCTCATTCATTTTGATATACATGTTCATATACTGTATAGTTTTTCTGTGCTATAGTCCGCTTGAGAAGGCGCAATATATACTAAATAAAGATTATTATTTTTATTATGTAGTGTACAGGTGTCATTCTCACATATATTCTTTCAGGGCTATGTTTCATAATAAAATGGATGTTTTGGGAGAAATTGAGGCGAAAATCAATGAGGCTGATGACTCTCCACCACTGACAACATCAAACAAGGTGTCTCTTGTTTTCTTCTCTGAATAAACTGTTACGAAGTGCTCTGTATTTTAATTTAAACTTTTTTTTATTTTAATTTATGTTTTTTATAAAATCTGAACTAAGTGGAACAATGTATGTTGAATTAAGTAATAAATAAAACAATTTCATGTTTTTTTTAATTATTCATAGAGTATATTAGACCAGTAGTAAATGATGTTCATATCAGTGTTATTTTAGTATCATTAATATATTATGTTTTTTTTTGTTAATATTTTGAAATATTTTTATATTTTCTGTTTCTCTTAAAGTTTTACTAATTTTGTTGTGTGTTTTTGTCATTTTATTAGTTTTTTTTAAATAAATTAAAGTTAAACATTAGAGAATTAGCCAACAATGTTGTTCATGAGAAGCTGGCATGCGTTTAAACGCAAAAAAAACTGTTTATATAGTTTTTATTAATTTTTATTTCAGTTATAGTTATTTTAGTACTGAAAGTCAGTGTTATTTTAGTATTGATATACTATTATAGTTTTTAGTAATATTTTGAATCAGTTTTTATTTTTACATTTTCTGTTTTAGTTTTTGTCTTATTTATGTCTATATAGTTTTTATTAATTTAATTTCAGTTTTATTAGTTTTAGTTATTTTAGTACATGAAGTTAGAGAATGTTAGCTGGCAACTAGCTGAAAACTATTTGTGTTTTAGTAGTTGTATTTTAGTTTACATTATTGTATTTCAAGTAACAAAAAAGTTTTTTAAGGTTTTAATAGGGATGCACCGATATGGAAATTTTGGCCGATACCGATAACCGATTACTTTTTATTTTTGAAAGCCGATAACCGATATTTTGGCCGATAAATCTATATCCAAATTGGTATATACTTTTTGAGAGCCTGATTACAAAAAAAGGTTTCATCATTAAAAGCCACATCCCAAACACCTCAACATAAGCAGCCTAGTTTGAACGATGTACGTTTTAAAAATATTTTTACTCTCCCATTACCAAATTTAGTCATAAAAACGTCTTACAAATAAATAAAATAATGCATAAATAAAGCAAACAAGTCACTGGACATCATTACAAGTGTAAAGAATCAAAATGAATGCGCCATTTAGATAAATAAAACGGAATAGCCTCTGCACGGACATTAATTAAATGATTTTAATTACTAAACCATTTTGTTGATGAAAATAATAAGAGAAAATACAAGTGGTTGTTGTTATTAATAATAATGTATCAATGATTTTGAAAAAAAAACAAATTAATACCACTGTTTTAAATAACAGCCGTTTGAGCTGCGCGTGCTGAAACTGAAGAGCTGAATGAATACGGTAAACTTAAGCGTTTTGCTGGCAGCTTATTTAACACAAGGAAATGCATCCTGAGATTAATAATACAACATAAACATAATATTACAAAATTATGCATTTATTGCGTGCTATAGTCAGAATGTGAGATCCTGTTGTGGATGCGCTCTTCCAATAACAACGCGCTGAAACACGGCAACTAAACACAAAGAATTCACAACATTTTATTATAATAATTTTCTCATTAGAATGTTATATACACAACATTCCCAATCATAGTTATTAATGTTGTGCACTGCTGTTTGAGCTGCGTGCGCTGAGCTAAAGACGATCACCGGTAAACTGAAGCGCTCTTTTAACTTAACCAAACGCATTCTATATGAGATAAATCAGATATAAATCAAATAAACACAATATTACAACGTACAATTGCACAAAAAGGTGCAAACGAACAGCGCGCATCTGAAGTGTCTCTGAAGGAAATAATGCATTATTTATCGCTTTAAGATATCGGCCAAATTTTCTTATCAGGCCGATACCGATAACAGAAAAAATGAGAATTTATCGGCCGATACCGATATGGTGGCCGATATATCATGCATCCCTAGTTTTAATTTGTTTCAATTTTAGTTACCTTGCTTCAAGTTAAATTAAACAAAAATTAGAACTAATAAATATGATTTTTTTTTTTTTTTTATTTTAATCTCTAACGTTTTAATGTCAAGGAACTTAAAACTTTTTTTAATTTAAAATTTTTTTTTTTAATTATGTGTCTATAGTTTTTATTAATTTAGAATAGTTTTATTAGTTCTAGTTATTTTAGTACATGAAGTTAACTAAATGAAAATGAGAAATATTTCCTTGGCAACTAGCTGAAATAAAAATAAATAAATATATATATACAGTATATATATATATATATATATAATATTATTATTATTTTTTTTTTATTTTATTATTATTTTTTCAAGTAACAACATGTTTTCGTTTTAGTTACCTATAATTACCTTGCTTCAAGTTAAATTAAACAAAAATGAGAAATAATAAATCATAAGTTTGTTTTTAATTCACTTAATGTTTAAATTCAAGTAACTTCAACTTTTTTTTTTAAGGTTTTAGATAATAACCCTGCTTCATATCTGATGTTTTAATTTACTAGTTTTTAATTACTGAATGGTTAACTGTTTTGTTGTCTTTTGTGTTCTTGCTCGTCTTGTAGGAGATTGCATCAATTCTGAAAGAGCTGCGGAGAGTCCAGAAACAGCTGGAAGGTCAGTAGATGTTCTCTTGATCTGATATTAAAGCTGAGACGAGCCGCTGATGAACGCCGTGCTCTCTCGTGTCTCTTTCAGTCATCAACGCCGTCATGGACCCTCGAGGAGACCCGGATCTCAGCCGCAGGGTTTCTTCCGCCGGGGTTCGCAGCTCCAGAGCAGCGTCCCGGGACGCGAGAGCGATGCATCGAGGCGGCGGAGCGACACCGAACAGCCGGCGAATGTTCAGGAGCACAGACCGAGAGAGTTCACTAATCTGAATCAGACCCGTTCCTCGTGACCCTCAATGTTTTCAGTTCTGATCAACATTTGCACATTTCTATTCCTCCAGACAAGCCTGGACGGTGATTTCTGGAGCTTGTGGCTTTGAGACACGGCAGAGTTTGGCATTAAATGTAAATACACTGCTATTGATTTGTTATTTGTGATGGTTATATATGGTCAAATAATTTACATGATTATTTAAATCACGTTATGTCTCTGTTGGACAGGGTATTTGTATATTAAAGATCATTAAAGAATTCAAATGTATGTTTTTTTTTTTGTTGTTGTTGTTTTGTCTTTATTTTTACTGCAGACAAGTCCACCTTGAGATGCACATTTAGGTTATATTTAGATATTTTTTTTATATACATCTACTATCATAAACTCATGATGTGAATCAGGGTTATTATTAGTTAATTAAAACTACAACCAAAACCATAAAACAACTTTTGTTAATTTATATAAAATGAACAAATAAAATGAACAGAACTGAAATAAAACTGACACGAAATATAAACTGAAATGCATTTTTAAAATGAAACGCACAATACATAAAATAAGAAATGTAGGAACTTGGTTATTAAACTTAGCATTTCTTATTTTCATTAGTTTAATTTGATGTATTAAAATAATTAAAAACATACAACGATTATTAAAACTTTAACAAAAAATAAAATGAAAACAATATGTAAACAAAAGCTGATCCAAAATAAAAACTGCAACAGTGTCTCAAAAACCAAATTATACTAAAATTATTTTAATTCTTTTACAAAAATGTGTACCGAAATCAAGACCAAAATACTGCACAGGAAATAATTTTTTGGAGGGTACATATTCCACATCAGTATAATGTTAATAAATATAAAAATTTCATATTATAGTTTTTTTTTAATAATTTAATAAAAGATCAGATGTGAAAAATGCACACTGCAAAAACAAAAAATTTCAGATCACATATCTAAACATTATTAAATGAAGATACTCGCGCACATTGGCCATATTTCTGGTGTAAGATCCGGGTCAGAAACTCACTTATTTATTTAGAAAACCAGTCTTAAAGGGTTAGTTCACCCAAAAATGAAAATTAGCCCATAAATGACCCCCTCAAGTCATCCTAGGTGTATATGACATTCTTCTTTCAGACGAATCCAGTCGAGTTATATTAAAAATGGTCTTTGATCTTTCAAGCTGTTTAATCCCACTCAACGGGTGTTGCATGCATCAATCCAAAAGAAGTTAAATCAAAAGGGTCACACGGCTCAGGGGGCTGAACAAAGTCATCCTGTCGAATCCATGCGTTTGGGTTAAGCAAGAAAAATATCCATATGCAAAACGTAATAATCACTTGAATCTAGCTTGCGCCAGCAGTTGTACACAGAAGCAAGTCCGGCGCGGATGCTGGTGTGAGGTCAGGTTGTGCGAAAACACACAGCGGAGAGCTCGGGCACAAAACACCGGCACTAAAGACGTACAAAACGAGGTTTTGTAAAGAAGAATGTCGGAGGATTTCGTAGTAAGCCAAGAGGAGACTAAAGTAAGGAAACTTTGCTTCTTTGCTCCTGTAAAACGTTGGTTTTCAAATGAATGAAATATTTTTTTCAGTGTAGATGTATATTATGTTAAGATTTGATTTAATTCGACTTACATTTTCTAGATGTATATTAAGTTTTTATTTGATTGAATTTTATCTATCTGTACATTATGTAAAGTTTTTATTTCGTTCTACTTATTTAATTTTTCTACACACATTACATTCAGTTTTTGTTTAATTCTCCTTATTTAATATTTCTAGATGTATGTTATTTTATTCTGCCTTTTTAATATCGGCTATCTATGTATTTATTTAATATAGTATTATAATATATTTTAATATATTTATTTTTACATCTATATATATATAGATATATATATATATATATATATATATATTATATATATAGTGTGCTGTGTGCTGATGGGAGAGAGTTTGTGCGTGTCGTTGTGGGTGTGTGTGTGTGTGTGTGGTGTGTGTGGTGTGGTGTATGTGTCTGTGTGGGTGTGAGAGAGAGGGTGTGTGTGTGTGTGAGGAGAGAGTGTGTGTGTGTGAGACGAGAGAGCGTGTGTGTTGTGTGTGTGAGTGTCTGTGGGTGTGAGAAGAGGGTGTGTGGGTGGGTGGAGGTCTGTGTGTGTGGGTGTTGTGTGTGTGTGTGTGTGTGTGGGGATTGTGTGTGTGTGTGTGTGTGGTGAGAGAGAGTGTGTGTGTGTGAGAGAGAGAGTGTGGTGTGTGTGTGTGAGAGAGAGTGTGGTGTGTGTGTGTGAGAGAGAGGTGTGTGTGTGGTGTGAGAGGAGTGGTGTGTGTGTGTGCGGTGAGAGAGAGTGTGTGTGTGTGGTGAGTGTCTGTGTGTGTGAGAGGAGAGTGGTGTGTGTGTGTCTGTTGTTGTGGTGAGAGAGAGGAGTGTGTGAGTGTCTCTGTGTGGGTTGTGTGTGTGTTTGTGTGTGTGTGTTTGTGGTGTGTGGTGTGGGTGTGTGTGGTGTGTGTGTGTGTGTGTTTTTTTTGTGTGTGTGTGTGTGTGTTTGTGGTGGGTGGGAGTGTGAATGTCTGTGTGTGTGTGTGTGTGGGAGGTCTCTGTGTGTGTCGTGGTGTGTGGTGTGTGTGTGATGTCTGTGGTGTGTGTGTGTGGTGTGGGTGTGAGCAGCAGAGGTGTGTGTGAGAGTGTGTGTGTGAGCCTTCTGTTTGAGCGTGTGTGAGGGTTCTGTGGTGTGTGGTAATATATATATGTAATATGTATATATATATATATTGTTTTTATAGAGCGAGAAAGAAAAATTAATATAATAAAAAATGTGAAAAGGTGAAAAAGTATTCATATATAAAAAATGATTTTTCACTTTTTTACTTTAATATGTAACCTATGTTAAGTAAAAAAGTGAAAGATTGTTATTGATAATATAATGCATGTTTTTATAGTGTAGAATTTATAGTACTGGATATGGATCTTATAATCAAAGTACAGTGGGTACGGAAGGTATTCAGACCCCCTTAAAATTTTCAATCTTTGTTATATTGCAGCCATTTGCTAAATCATTTAAGTAAATTTTTTTTCCACATTAATGTACACACAGCACCCCATATTGACAGAAAAAACACAGAATTGTTGACATTTTTGCAGATTTATTAAACAAGAAAAACTGAAATAATCACATGGTCCTAAGTATTCAGACCCTTTGCTGTGACACTCATATATTTAACTCAGGTGCTGTCCATTTCTTCTGATCATCCTTGAGATGGTTCTACACCTTCATTTAAGTCCAACTGTGTTTGATTATACTGATTGGACTTGATAGGAAAGCCACACACCTGTCTATATAAGACCTTACAGCTCACAGGGCATGTCAGAGCAAATGAGAATCATGAGGTCAAAGGACCTGCCTGAAGAGCTCAGAGACAGAATTGTGCCAAGGCACAGATCTGGCCAAGGTTACAAAAAATTTCTGCTGCACTTAAGGTTCCAAGAGCACAGTGGCCTCCATAATCCTTAAATGGAAGACGTTTGGGACGACCAGAACCCTTCCCTAGAGCTGGCCGTCCGGCCAAACTGAGCTATCGGGGGAGAAGAGCCTTGGTGAGAGAGGTAAAGAAGAACCCAAAGATCACTGTGGCTGAGTTCAGAGATGCAGTCAGGAGATGGAGAAGTTGTGAAAGTCAACCATCACTGCAGCCCTCCACCAGTCGGAGCTTTATGGCAGAGTGGCCCGATGGAAGCTTCTCCTTAGTGCAAGACACATGAAAGACCGCATGGAGTTGTGAGATGGTGAGAAAAAAGATTCTCTGGTCTGATGAGAACTTTTTTGGCCTTAATTCTAAGCGGTATGTGTGGAGAAACCAGGCACTGCTCATCACCTGTCCAATACAGTCCCAACAGTGTAGCATGGTGGTGGCAGCATCATGCTGCGGGGTTGTTTTTCAGCTGCAGGGACAGGACGACGGTTGCAATCGAGGGAAAGATGAATGAGGCCAAGTACAGGGATATCCTGGACAAAAAAACCTTCTCCAGAGTGCTCAGGACCTCAGATGGCCCCAGAGGTTCACCTTCCAACAGGACACTGACCCTAAGCACACAGCTAAAATAACGAAGGAGTGGTTTCACAACAACTCTGTGACTGTTCTTGCATGGCCCAGCCAGAGCCCTGACTTAAAAACAAATTGAGCATCTCTGGAGAGACCTAAAAAAATGGCTGTCCACCAACGTTTACCATCAAAACCTGACAGAACTGGAGAGGATCTGCAAGGAGGAATGGCAGAGGATCCCCAAGTCCAGGTGTGAAAAACTTGTTGCATCTTTCTCAAAAAGACTCATGGCTGTATTAGATTAAAGGGGTGCTTCTACTAAATACTGAGCAAAGGGTCTGAATGTGATATTAGGACCATGTGATATTTCAGTTTTTATTTTTTAATAAATCTGCAAAAATGTCACAATTCTGTGTTTTTCTGTCAATATAAGGTGCTGTGTGTACATTGAGGAAAAAAAAAATTAACTTAAATGATTTTAGCAAATGGCTGCAATATAAACAAAGACGTGACAAATTTAAGGGGGTCTGAATACTTTCAATACCCACTGTATATATATATACTCTACGTCAGAAGTTTGGGGTCAGTACATTTTTATTTCTTTTTTGAAAGAAATTAAAACTTGTGTTCAGCGAGGATGTGTTCAATTGATCAGAAGTGAGAGCAAAGATTTATATTGTTAAAAAAGATTACTATTTTGAATAAATGCTGTTCTTTTTAACTTTTTATTCATCAAAGAATCCTGAAAAAAGTATCACAGCTTCCACAAGAATATTAAGCAGCATAACAGTTTTCAACACTGATAATAATAAAAGCAGCATATTATACTGATTTCTGAAGATCATGTGACACTGAAGACTGGAGGAATGATGCTGAAAATACAGCTTTGACATCACAAATTACATACCGTTAAAGGTACTAAATAGAAAAACATTATTTTATATTCTAATAACATTTTGCAATATTACTGTTTTTTTTCTGTATTTTTGATACATTTTCCATTACATAAATGCAACTGGTTCATATATAAAAAAATACTAAATAGATCATTTATCAACTATAGCATCGACTAATGCTTTAAAACCAAATAACATAATAGCTCGTGCATATGAAGCGGATGTGGCGCCGCTAGAGGGCGGTAGTGACGTCGCGTGACGCCGCGCAGGAAGGGGCGGAGCTTGAGTGCAGCTGAGCGACGTGTTCTAATCACACTGTTAGCGGTTCATTCATCGCTCGAGACATGGTGTTATTAGAAAACGACGCGGTAAGATCACTTCATAACTCATATCCAGCGTTTATCAGTCGATGATATCCACGTACTGTCCGACAGATTCTGCGTGTCCGTGTTTAATCGAGCGGCGTCGAGTTCAAGCGTGTTAGCAAGCTAGCGCACACTGATTTCTCACAAACAAACCCGTTCCGGTGCTTATAATATTGTGATATTAAAGTGAATCAGTGATTTGTAAAGTAGAAGTACAGCTGCAGAAATACTAATGACCTACATGCACTAGTTGTGTTTGTTTTGGGCAGCAGCTTGCAGTTACACATTTATTAATATAGTAATAGAATAATGTGTTGGTGTTTTCAAGTAGCATCAGCATTAAGATGCATATTGCAGATGCACAGCAGTGATTGATGTCAGTATTGATTAATGTGGACTCTGTCTCTCTGTTAATATTCAGTTCATTATGTGCTTTATTGGCGTGACAGTTGTTACAGTGTGTTGCCAAAGCGTAGTGTTTACATTGAGTCTAGAACAGATATATATGCTACAAAAACATGCATGTTTATACATTTATAAAAGTAGAACAAATTAACATTTTAGAATCGTAGAACAATTTATAATTCTGTGTGTGTGTGTTGTGTCTGTGTGTGTGGTGTGTATGTTTGTGTGTGTATGTTGTTGTGGGTGTTGTGTATGTTTGTGTGGTGTTGTTTGGGTGTGTTAGCTTTGTGTGTATGTCTTGTTGTGTCGTTTGGTGTGGTGTGTATGTTGTGTACTGTGTATGTTATGTGTGATTATGTTTTGTGTGTATGGTTTGTGTGTGGTGTGTTGTTTGTGTGGTGTAGTTTGTGTGTGGTGTGTAATGTTTAGTGTGTGTATAGATTGGTGTGGTGTGTTGTTTTGTGTGGGTTGGTTTGTGAATTGTGTGGTGTGTATGTTTGGGTGGGTTGTTTGTGTGTGTTGTTGTGTGTGTATTTTTGTGTGTGTATGTTTGTGATGTGTATGTTTGTGTGTGGTGGTATGTGTGGTGGTGTGTATGTTTGTGGTGGTGTGTAGTTTGGTGTGGTGTGGTAATGTTGTGTTGTGGTGTGTATGTTTGGTGTGGTTGTGTGTGTGTGTGGTGGTGTTGTTGGTGTGTTGTTTGTGTGATGGTGTGTAGTTGTGCTGTGTGTGTAGGTTTGTGTGTGAGTGTGGTTCGTTTGTGTGTGGTGTGTAGTTTGTGTGTGGGTATGTTTGTGTGTGGTGGTCTGTTTGTGTGTGGTCGTGTATTTTGTAGTGTGTATGTTTGTGTGTGGTGTGTATGTTTGGGTGTGTGGGTGTGTGGTGGTGGATGTTTTGTGTGTGGGGTGTATTTTTGTGTGTGTTGTTTGGGTTGGGTGTGTCTGTTTGGGTGTGTATGTTTGGTGTGGTGTGTGTTTGATGTGTGTTGTTTGTGTGTGTGGGTATGTTTGTGTAGTGGGGATGTATGTTTTGTGTGTGTAGTGTATGTTGTGGTGTGTGGGGTGTCTGTTTGTGTGTGGTCATCTGTGTGTGTGTGTTGTTGGTGTGTGGTGTCGTGTGTTGTGTGTGTGTGTGTATGTTGTGTGTGAGTGTGTGTGTATGTTGTGTGTTATGTGAGTGAGTGTGTGTGTGTTGTGTAGGTTTGTGTGTGGTGTAGTATCGTTGCTGGGTGGGATGATGCTATGTTGCGGTGTGTATGTTTGTGTGTGGTGTGTATGTTTGTGTGTGGTGTGTATGTTGTGGTGTGGTGTGTATTTTGTTGGGGGGTAATTTGTAGTGTGGTGTGTAGGTTGGTGTGGGTGTGGTAGTTTGTGTGGTCTGTTGGTGTGTGTGGTGTGTTGTTTGTGTGTGGTGTCGTATGTTTGTGTGTGTGGTGTGTATGTTTGTGTGTGGTGGTCTTGTTTGTGTGTGTGGTGTGTTGTTTGTGTGTGTATGTTGTGTGTGGATTGTGTATGTTTGTGTGGTGTGTATGTTTGGTGGGTATGTTGGTGTGTGGTGTGTAGTTTGGGTGTGTTTGTGTGTGGTGTGTTATTTTCTGGGTGTGTATGTTGGGGGTGTGTGTATGATTGGGTGTGTAGTTTGTGGTTGTATGGTTGTTGTGTGGTTGTGTATGTTTGTGTGTGTCTGTTTGGTGTGTATGTTGTGTGCGGTGTGTATGGTTTGTGTGTGTATGTTTGGTGTGTCTGTTTGTGTTGTGGTGTTGTGTATGTTTGTGTGTGGATTGTGTTGTTGGGTGGTGTGTAGGTTTGTGTGTGTCTGTTTGGGTTTGTATGTTGTGTGTTAGTACTGTTGATGTGTGTATGTTTGTGTGTGTTGTGTGGTTTGTGTGTGTCAGGTTTGTGTGTGGTGGGGTATGTTTGTGTGTGATTGAGTGTTTGTGTTTGTGTGTATGTTTGTGTGTGTGTGTATGTTTGTGTGTGGTAGTTTGTGTGTGTATGTTGTGGTGTGTGTGTGTGTGTGTGTATGTTGGTGTGTGTGTGTGTGTGTGGGTGGTTGTGTGTGTGTGTGTGGGTGTATGTTTGTGTGGGTGGGTATGTTTGGGTGGTGTGTATGTTTGTGGGGGGGTTGTGTATGTTGTGTGTGGTGCTGTATGTTGTTGTGGTGTGTCTGTTTGTGTGTGGTATGGTTTTGTGTGGTGTATATGTTTGGGTCGTGGTAAGTGTCGTTTGTGATGTGTTGTTTGTTGTGGGTGTGTATGTTTGTGTGGATGTTGTGTGTGGTGTGTATTTTAGGTGTGTATGTTGTGTATTGTGGTGTGGTAATGTTGGGGTGTGGGTGTATGGTTGTGTGTTTTGTTTTGTGTGGGTATGTTATGTGTGGGGTGTGTGTGTGTGTGTGTGGAGTGTGTGTGTGTGTGTGTGGTTGTGTATGTGTGTGTGTGTCTGTGGTGTGGTATGTTTGTGTGTGTATGTTTGTGTGTGTGGTATGTGTGTGTGTGGGTGGTATGTTATGGG
This sequence comes from Sinocyclocheilus anophthalmus, assembly GCA_018155175.1. Taxonomy (NCBI): domain Eukaryota; kingdom Metazoa; phylum Chordata; class Actinopteri; order Cypriniformes; family Cyprinidae; genus Sinocyclocheilus; species Sinocyclocheilus anophthalmus. Next base: position 159,049 of record JADLZN010004519.1, read on the forward strand.
TGTGGTTGTGTATGTTTGTGTGTGGTTGGTGTAGGTTTGGGTGTGGTGTGTATGTTTGTGTGTGATGGGTAATGTTTGGTGTGGTGGGCTTGTTTGTGTGTGTTAGTTTGTGTGTGTATGTTTGTGGATGTCATGTTTTTGTGTGTGTGTTGTGTGTGTGTGGGTGGTGTGTGTGTGTGTGTGGGTGTTTGTTTGTGTGTGTGTGTGTGTGTGTGTGTAGGGTTGTGTGTGTCATCGTTGTGTGTGGTGGTGGTTGTTTTGTGTGTGGTGTTTTTTTGTGTGTGTGTGTGTGTGTATGTTTGTTTGTGTGTGTGGTGTGTTGTTGTGTGGATATGTTGCTGTGTTGTGTGTGATTGTTGTGTGGGGTCATGTGTATGTTTGTGGTGTGGTGTTGTATGTTTGGGTGTGGTGTGTATGTTTGTTGGGGGTGTGTATGTTTTGTGGTGGTGTGTCTGTTTGTGTGTGTCTGGTTTATGTGGGGTGTGTATGTTGTGGTGTGGTGTGTATGTTGTGTGTGTATGTTTGCTGTGTGTGGTGTGTATGTTGGTGTGGGTTGTGTATGTTTGTGTTTTGGGTGGTGGTATGTTTGGTGTTCTGTTTGTGTTTGGTTATGTGTATTGTTTGTGTGTGAGTTGGTGGTGTGATGGGTATGTTTGTGTGTGTCTGTTTTGGGTGAGTGTGTATGTTTGGGTGTGGTGTGTATGTTTGTGTGGAGTTATGTTGTGGTGGTGTTTTGATTGTGTAGGGTTGTGTGTGATGTTTGTGTGTGGGGTCGGTTGTTTGTGTGGTTTGGTGTGGTGTGTGTTTGTTGTGTATGTTTGTGTGTGGTGTGTTGTGTGGTGGTGTGTTGTTTGTGTGGGGTGGTATTTTGGTGTGGTGTGTCTGTTTGGTGTGTATGTTGTGTGCTGCGTGTGTTGTTTGTGTGGTGTATGTTTGGTGTGTGTATGTTGGGCGTTGTGGTGGTGACTGTGTGGGTGTGTGTGTGGTAGGGGTTGTGTTGTGGGTGGTGTTTTTGTGTGTGTGTGTGTGTGTCTGTTGTGTGGGTGTGTGTGTGGGGGGGTTTGTGTGTGTGTGTGTGTGTGTGTGTTTTTGTGTGTGTTTTTGTGTGTGTTTTTGTGTGTGTGTGTGGTTGTGTGTGTTTTTGTGTGTGTGTGTGTTTGTGTTTGTTGTGTGTGTGTGTGTGTGGTGTGTCTGTTTGTGTGTGTATGTTGTTGGTGGTGTGTATGTCATTGTTGGGGTGGCTGTTTGGTGTGGTGTGTAGTTTGTTGTGTGGTGTGTGGGTGTGTGTTGTGGGTGTGGTGGGTGGTGTGGTTGTGTGTTGGTGTGTATGTTTGTGGGTGTGGTGTGTCTGCTGTGTGGGGGGGGTTGGTGTGTTTGTGTGTGTGTGTGTGGGGTGGGTGTGTGTGTGGTGTGTCTGTTTGTGTGTGGTTGTGTGTGTGTGTGTGTGGTGTGTCTGTTTGTGTGTGTGTGTTCTGTTTGGGGTGTGTGGGTCTGTTGTTTGTGTGTGGTCGTGGTGTTGTGTTGTGTGTGGGTGGGTGTGTGGGGTGGAGTTTGTGTGTGGGGTGGGGGGTGGGGTGTGTGTAGGTTGCGTTGTTTGTGGGTGTGTTGGGGTGGTGTTTGTGGTGTTTGTGTGGGTTTGTGTGGGTTTGTGTGGGTTTGTGTCTTGTGGTTGTGGTGGTGTTGTGTGTGGGGTGGGTGTGGGGGTGGGTTTGTGTGTGGTGGGGGTGGGATGGTGTGGGTGGGTTGTGTGGGGTGGGTGGTGTGTGGTGGTCTGTGCGTGTGTGGTCGGGGGGTGGGTTGTGTGTTGGTGTGTGGTGTGGGGTTTTTGTGTAGTTTGTGTGCGGGTGGGCTGTGTGTGTGGGTTTGTGTGGGTGGGTGTGTGTGTGTGTTGGTGTGTGTGGGGTGGGGGTGTGAGTGGTGTTTATGGGTTGTGGGTGTTGTGTTGGGGTGGGTGTTGTGTGTGGGTCGTGTTGGGGTGGGTGTGTGTGGGGGTGTTGTTGTGGTGGTGTGGGGTGGGTTGGTTGTGTGGTGGGGTTGGGGTGGTGGGGTTGTGTGTGTGTGTGGTGATGTCGTTTTGGTGTTGGGGGGGTGTTGTTGTGGGTGGTATGTGTGTGTGGTGTGGGGTTTGTGTATGTGTGTGTGGGGTGTGTGTGTGTGTGTGTGTGTGTGGTGTGGGGGGTGGGTGGGTGTTGTGTGTGTGTGGTGGTGTGTGTGTGTGTGGTGGGTGGGTGGGTGGGGGTGGGTTTGGTGTGTGTGTGGGTGGGTGGGTGGGTGTGTGGTGGAGTGGGTGTGTCTGTTGGGTTGTGTGTGTGTGTGTGTGTGGGGTGTTGTGTGTGTGTGGTGTGGTTTGTGATGTGTGGGGTGTTGTGGTGTGTCTGTGTGTGGGTGGGCCTGGTGGGTGTGTGGGGTCGGGTGTGTGTGTTGTGTGTGTTGTTTTGTTCGCTGGTGTGGGGGGTGTGATGTGTGGTGTGTCGGTGTAGTGGGTGGGTGTGTGTGGGTGTGTTCTGTTGGGTGTTGTGGTGTGGGTTTATATATGCTACAAAAACATGCATGTTTATACATTTATAAAAGTAGAACAAATTAACATTTTAGAATCGTAGAACAATTTATAATTCTGTGTGTGTGTGTGGGTTTGTGTGTGGTGGGTGTGTGGGTGGGGTGTGTGGGGTGGGTTTGGGTGTGTGTGTGCGGGGGGTGTGTGGTGTGTGTGGGGTTGGGGTGGGGGTGTGTTGGTGTGTAGATGGGTGTGGTGATATGTGTGTGGGGTGGGTGGGTGGTGTTTGGGTGTCGGGTGTGTGTTGTGTGTGGTGTATTGTGTGGTGGGGTGTCGGTGCTGTGGGGGGTGGGTGTGTGTGGGGTGGGTGTAGTGTGGGTGTGTGTTTGTGTGGGGTTGTGTGTGTGTTTGTGTGTGTGTGTGCTATGTGGTGTGGGGTGGGTGGGTGGGTGTGTGTGTGTGTGGTGTGGAGCGGGGGTGTGGGTCTTCTGTGTGGGGGGGTGTGTGGGGTGGGTGTGTGGTGTATGTTTGTGTGTGTGGGGTGGGTGTGTGTGTGTGGGGTGGGTTTGTGTGTGTGGTGGTGTGGGTGGGTGTGTGGTGTGTTGGGGTGGGTGTGTGTGTGTGTGTGTGTGTGTGTGTGATGGGTGGGTGTGTGTGTCTTGTGGGTGGTGTGGTGGGTGTGCAGGTGGTGTGGTGTGTATGTGGGTGTGTGTGGGGGTGGTCGTGGTGGTGGGTGTTGTGGGTGTGTGTGGTGGGTTGGCGGTGGTGTGTGTCGTCTGTGGTGTGTGTGGTGGAGGGTTTTGTGTCGGTGGTGTGTGTGTGTCTGGGTTGTGTGTGGTGGGTGTGTGGTGGTGTGTGTGTGTGTGTGGGGTGGTGTGTGTGTGTGGGGAGTGTGTGTGTGTCTGTGTGGTGTGTGTGTGTGTGTGTGTGTGGGGCTCATGATTTGGTTGATCCTCCCTCTTTTTTGGGACTGGCACAAAGGTATCTTGCTGCTAGTGAAGATACAATCTTGTTTTTCAGTTTTGTTGTCTGTTTAAACATTTGAAAATAGGGGTAAAGTATTTCAATTTGGGATATAAAATGTGTTGTTTGTAATGTCTTGATAGTTGGGGGAGCTGGTGAGGAAGTGTTGCTCTGTGATTACAGTGAGGGCAGATGCGGCTCTCTCTGGGCAGCCAGTGCTGTTGATATCTGCCCGTCTCTAGAGTCAGATTATGATTGCTCAGTCTGTACCTCGTCATCGGTCTTCTTCATTTACAGTCTTGCACTGTACTCAGATATTCCGCAGTTGTGTAATCTCTATTTAGGGCCAAATAACATTCAAGTTTACTTTGTGTTTTGTGTTGTTTCATTCCAATAGGTTAGATAATTTTCTTTTTTGTGCTTTTATAATTTGGTTGGGCTGAATGTTGTGGATGAATATTTCAGAGTTGATGCTGGATGTTGTTAGTCATGTTAGTTTGTTTCTGCAGCTTCAGAAGCATCTGAATCAGGGGACTTTTTTCAGTGTTCACTTCATGGTTTTTAAGGGCTTTAAAATTATAAGAGTTGGGGTTATTCAATTTTAGGTGTATCCAAAATTTGATGGCTCTATTCTCAATGTGGCGTAATAGAGGGTATTGGCCTAATTCTGCCCTACATGCGTTGTTCGGTGTGTTCCTCTGTACTCTGAGGATACTCTTACAGAACACAGCATGCAGGGCTTCAATCGGATTTTTATACCATTTTTCGAATTCGTGATTTAGGAGAGGACCCCACACTTCACTGCCATATAATGCAATAGGTTCTATTACTGATTGGAATATTTTGAGCCAGATTCTAATGGGTATTTCAAATTGGAAATATTTTTAATGGCATAGAAAGCCCTTCTTGCTTTCTCTTTCAGTTCATTCACAGCCAAATTTAGCTTGCCAGTTGCATTTATCTTCAGCCCGAGGTATGTGTAGTTTGTGACATTTTCAATTTTGGTCACACCAAGGGTGAAGTTGTGTCCCTTTCCCTGAACTCTGGGTCTTTTCTGGAACGTTAGTACTTTAGTTTTGTTAGGATTAATAGTCAGGGCCCAGGTCTGACAGAACTTCTGCAGGATGTCTAGGCTCTGCTGTAGACCCTCTTCTGTTGGAGACAGCCGAACCAGATCATCTGCAAACAGCAAGAGCTTTATGTTGGAGTCATGCAGTGTGAAGCCAGGTGCTGCTGATTGTTCCAGGAGTTTCGTCAATTCATTAATGTATATATTGAAGAGGGTCGGTGATAGTGGGCAGCCCTGCCTTACACCACGTTCTTGAGTGAAGAATTCTGTTTGTTTATTTCCAATTTTAATTGCACATTGATTGTTTGAATACATTGTTTTTATGATATTGTATGTTTTACCCCCAATACCCGATTCTAGAAGTTTTGACAACAGACCTTCATGCCAAATTGAATCAAAGGCCTTTTGGAAATCTACAAAGCAAGCAAAAAATTTGGTTTTGTTTTGGTTAATGTATTTGTCAATCAGGGTGTGTAGGGTGAAGATATGGTCTGTTGTTCTGTAATTTGGTAAGAATCCAATCTGACTTTTGCTGAGGACACTGTGCTCTGTGAGGAAGTGTACAAGTCTTGTGTTGATGATATTGCAGAACAGCTTCCCCAGATTACTGCTTACACAGATGCCTCTGTAATTGTTTGGGTCTGATTTGTCTCCACTCTTGAATATGGGCGTTATGAGTCCTTGATTCCAGGTTTCAGGGAAATGACCAACACTCAGAACCAAGCTGAACAGTTTTAGTAGGGCCAATCTTAATTTGTGCTCTGTGTTCTTGAGCATTTCATTGAGGATACCATCTGCTCCACTTGCTTTTTTGTTTTTTAGGGCCTGGATTTTATCAATCAGTTCATTTTCTGTAATGGGGTAGTCTAATGGGTTTTGATATTTACCAATTGTAAGTTCCATATGAATCACTTTTTCATATTTTTGGGTTTGTTCTGGGTTCATTGTAATTTCACTATAGAGTTGTTCAAAGTGATTTTTCCAGGTGTCTCCATTTAGTATGGCTGCTTGTTCATGATGTTTTTTATGCAAGTAATTCCAGTTGTCCCAGAAATTGTTAGAATTTACTGATTCTTCAATAGTTTTTAGTTGATTTCAGATGTATTGTTCTTTCTTTTTTCTGAGTGTACTTTTATACTGTTTAAGTTCTTCACAATATGTTCACAGTAAATCTTCATTGTTTGGTTGTCTGTGTTTTTGACGTTGATAACTTTTCATCTATTCTCATCTCTCTCGCTCTCTCTCGCTCTCTCACTCTCTCTCTCACACACACACACACCACACTCTCTCTCTCTCTCTCGCTCTCTCTCTCTAACACACACACATCTCTCTCTCTCTCGCACTCACATCACACAACACACACACACAAAACACAATCTCTTCTCTCTCTCTCTCTCTCTCTCTCACACACCACTACACACACACACACTCTCTCTCTCTGCTTCTCTATCCATGACCAACCCCCACCACACACACTCTCTCTCTCTCTCTCTCTCTCTCTTCTCACACACCACACACACTCTCTCTCTCTCTCACAAACACACACACAAACACACAAACACACACACACACACACTCTCTTCTCTCTCTCTCTCTCTCTCTCTCTTCTCTCTCTCTCAGATCTCCATCTCACTCAATAAGCTGACATAGACTGAAATGGAGAAAGAAATTAGTTTTTGTGAAAATCTGAAAATGCTCCAATTTATCATGTACAATAATGTTTAGATTAGTTACTTGGAATCTTTTTTTGCAAAGCTGCTTTTCATTGCAAACCTCATCTCAAATAGATATATAACGTTATACTATATATATTAATATATATATATATAAATTAATATATATTAGATATATTTAATATATAATATACTATAATACATACATTTTTTTTATTAGTAAAGTATAAAGAAAACTTTTAAATGTCAAATATTTTATAAAAATTATAAAATGTTTGATATATTATTATATTAAATTTGTTGATTGAAATTATATTATTATAATATATTTATTAATTATTATATATATATATACATTTTTTGTTTTTGTTTCCTAGTTACATTAAAGATAAAAATAACAAAATTTTTTTAAAAACAAGATACTACGCTTTTTTTAGTGGAAAAACTGTCGTTCCTGGTAATTGCTTAATCTCCATTGAGTTAAAAAAGCAGGACTATCATTTAAACTATTGTTGAATTATTTAAAAAAAACAGGCAACGGTATTCTTGCATAATGTTACCTTAAATTGGGATATTAAATGAGCACATATCTTAATATGGAGTATTTTTTATTTTAATGTTTTGTTTTATTTTTGATAAATCGTATGTATCAAAATTAGCAATGCCTATTAAGGTTCTGCAAAAACACACAAAAATAAAAAATGACTTTTGTTCTTTCTACAAGAAAATCTATAATGTTTATTATACATTTCCAAAATATTAGTGTGAAAGGATTATTTATTTGTGTTATGGAGTTTTATTTTGCACTAGTATGTTGCTTGTTGTTCTACGGTCGCTTGCTTCACGCTGCGGCTTATCCTTCGACGTCATTTCCGCTGCAGTTTAGTTCACATCGTTGTTGTTAATAAAAGTGGGTTGTACTGTTGTACACAACAGAAAGAATGAATGAATTATCGAATGAAATGTCATACAAACATTGTTTATTTCCCAAGTTACAGAAACGCCCCATTACAATGAGCGGCAAACCGTCATTTTAAAAGAACTGAAATGCATCTTAAGGACAATAACCGCTAACTTAGCAAACTTACCGGTGCTGTTACATGGCAACTGTCAAAGCTGACAGACGGCTGGTTTCTGCACGATCAGTCACAAATGACATCTCACAACCCACCAAAGAGGTATAGGTGCGTATTAATGTAATTAATCATTCAAATGAACGAGTAATTGTAATTCTCTCACGTGCGTTGTTATTTACTTTTTTGATTAATGTTTCATTTGACTTTTTAGCCAGATGTGAATTAAAGTGTTTCGAATATAGGTGCATCTCAGTAAATTAGAATGTCATGGAAAAGTTTGTTCATTTATTTCAGTAATTCAACTCCGATTGTGAAACTCGTGTATTAAATTCAATGCACATAGACTGAAGTAGGTTAAGTCTTTGGTTATTTTAATTGTGAAGATTTTGGCTCACATTTAACAAAAACCCACCAATTCACTATCTCAACAAATTAGAATACTTCATAAGACCAATAAAAAAAACATTTTTAGTGAATTGTTGGCCATCTGGAAAGTATGTTCATTTACTGTAAATGTACTCAATACTTCGAAGGGGCTCCTTTTGCTTTAATTACTGACTCAATTCGGCGTGGCATGGAGGTGATCAGTTTGTGGCACTGCTGAGGTGGTGTGGAAGCCCAGGTTTCTTTGACAGTGGCCTTCAGCTCATCTGCATTTTTTTGTCTCTTGTTTCTCATTTTCCTCTTGACAGTACCCAATAGATTCTCTATGGGGTTCAGGTCTGGTGAGTTTGCTGGCCAGTCAAGCACAACAACACCATGGTCATTTAACCAACTTTTGGTGCTTTTGGCAGTGTGGGCAGGTGCCAAATCCTGCTGGAAAATGAAATCAGCATCTTCAAAAAGCTGGTCAGCAGAAGGAAGCATGAAGTGCTCCAAAATTTCTTGGTGTAAACGGGTGCAGTGACGTTGGTTTTCAAAAAACACAATGGACCAACACCAGCAGATGACATTGCACCCCAAATCATCACAGACTGTGGAAACTTAACACTGGACTTCAAGCAACTTGGGCTAGGAGCTTCTACACCCTTCCTCCAGACTCTAGGACCTTTGATTCTGTAGGGTACCGGTCCAAATGGAAATTAAATATAAAACTTGCTCTCATCTGAAAAGAGGTCTTTGGACCACTGGGCAACAGTCCAAGTCTTCTTCTCCTTAGCCCAGGTAAGAGTTTTTTTTTACGTTGTCTGTGGTTCAGGAGTGGCTAAACAAGAGGAATACGACAAATGTAGCAAAATTCCTTGACACGTCTGTGTGTGTGTGGTGGCTCTTGATGCCTTGTGAAGTTCACTCAAATTCTTGCATCGATTTTGCTTGACAATCCTCATAAAGCTGCGTTTCTATCGGTTGGTTGTGGATCTTTTTCTTCCACACTTTTTCCTTTCACTCAACTTTCTATGAATATGCTTGTATACAGCACTCTGTGAACAGTCAGCTTCTTTGGCAATGAATGTTTGTGGCTTACCCTCCTTGTGAAGGGTGTCAATGATTGTCTTCTGGACAACTGTCAGATCAGCAGTCTTCCCCATGATTGTGTAGCCTAGTGAACCAAACTGAGAGACCATTTTGAAGGCTCAGGAAACCTTGCAGGTGTTTTGAGTTGATTAGCTGATTGGGATGTCACCATATTCTAATTTGTTGAGATATGAATTGGTGGGTTTTTGTTAATGTGAGCCAAAATAATCACAATTAAAATAACCAAAGACTTAAACTACTAGTCTGTGTGCATTGAATTTATTTAATACACGAGTTCACAATTTGAGTTGAATTACTGAAAAAATGAACTTTTCCACGACATTAATTTATTGAGATGCACCTGTATGTCTTTCAGAATGATCAAGAGTTTGGCGAAAGATGTTCAAGCACAGCTGCGCTCTGGCGTTACTATTTTCTGCAGCAATGTGTGGAGGAGCTCATAATGAACAGCATCGATGCTGGAGCAACATGTGTGGCTGTCAGAATAGACATAGAGGCCTGCAAGCTGCAGGTGATCGACAATGGCTCGGGAATGTGCCAGGAGGACATGGAAAGAGTGGGTCTGCAGGGACGACTGTGTTCATCTACAAATCTCTTCCACAACATGCCAGTTCGAAGAAAGAGAATGGACGCTGTTTTAGAAACGAGGCATCTCTCGTTAGAGAGTGGCGACATATTTTTATTTATGTAGTCATTTAGCAGACGCTTTTATCCAAAACGATTTACAAAATGAGATATCTCTGATGCACCCATCTGTGTCATATACAGTGAAAAAAGAAAATTCAGCCCACATGATGGTTCAGCTCTCTAAAACAAGCAGTACTTTTTACAGGTTTGTGAAGATTCATTGCTTGAGCCAAGCTCAAAAGCTTGGAGAGGTCAATTACGTCCATGAGCAGTTCGAAATGACCGGTCACATCAGCCGTGAGGGTCACTACAATAACAGCTTGCAATTCCTGTTTGTAAATGGGAGGCTTCTTCTGAAGACACGCATTCATAAATCACTCAACTGCCTTTTGAAGAGAGTAAGCAGTGCTGCCAGACAAAACAACAGCCCGACCGCATATTCGTTAACATCGATCCCCGAACAATGGGGCGGATGTGATCTCCATGGCGTCTACGTGTTGAATATCAAATGCCATTACTCAGAGTATGACATATGCCTCGAACCAGCCAAGTCTTTGATAGAGTTCAAAGGCTGGGATAATGTGCTCATCTGCATTGAAGAAGGGGTCAAAGCATTCCTTACTAAAGAAAACCTGGTGACAGAGTATTCCATGAATGGCAGCGATGGTCCATCAAGTAGTCATATTAAGACTCCTGTGGTAGTACAAAACCTCAGTGCTGAGGAAATACATGAAGTGTGTGATGCAGAAAAGAAGGACATTGCAAGTGTTGTGGACCTCTCTGGTGGTGTTCAAATGTTGGAGGAGGTGTCAAGAAACACTGAAACCTTCTCCAGTGAAGAGTTAGAAGCAGAAAAAGTGCTTCAGGGTGATTTGTCTTTGCAGACCACGTTTGCAGATGCTACAGAAATGAATAACAATTGCAAAGAAGATGAAAATGCAGTTTGCTCAAATATAAGCCAGAATGATTTGCCAGTTAACAACAACAACAATGTGATGGGAAGCAAAAACCAAAGGATTTCAATTACGGATGTAAAAGAGGCAGAAGCTAGTTTGAAAAAATTCTGCTTCCCAAATAAAATTTCTTCTAAAAATAGGAAGTTGCCATTAAATGCACTGAAGAAGACCAACTCAAAGACTTCCAGAGCTGCACCATGTCGTAAATTAACTCTGTCTTTTGGAACGGGATCTCTTGACAAGTTCAAAAGGTTGTTTGGGAAGGATGCTGAGAAAAAACAACGGAGTATGGTAAAAACATGCCTTTTAAATCCAGTGTCTTCTAGCAAATCCAATGACTGCTTTGTCGGATCTACTTTGTGTTTAGATGATTTAGACAAGCCCTTATTGAGGAACATTTCAGGTGTTCATTCTCCTTATAGTTCTGAATGTTCTGCTGAATATTCATCATGGTACAAGCGAGACAAACTATCATTGGCTGCCAAATGTTCCTATTTAAAACATGACAAAGAGCCATTCAAAGAGGTCAGCAGAGATACAGACTCTCTTCCTATGGAAAATTCATCTTTCCCAGTTGTGCAAGACGCACACTTTAATGAAAAATCCTGTGAAGTAGAAAAAAGCCTCCTAGAAGATGTGTTATTTGGATCCACTGGAACTGTTGATTCAGTTGTCCATGATTTTTCTAAAGATTTTTCAGGCTTTGCTGTAAATGATCAGGACACAACAGTACCAGAAACTTCCTCCGTTTTAGAAGACTCACACCTCTGCAACAAGAATGTGACTTCCTTTGTAGGAAGTGTAAGCTGTGTTGATGAAGCCAGCGTAACCTCTCAGCATGATCCTCAGTGCAGCAACACAGGAAATGAAGGTCAGGCTATGAATGAAAGTGTTGAAACAATCCCCGTGTCCAGTAGCTGGCTGGCTCATTATGACAGTTTGTTAGGAAAACTGGTTTACATCAACCAAGTTACAGGGCTCAGCAAATACAACTCTCCTACTTTGGAGGAGACTCAAGTGCCATGTACCACAGATGTCACTAACATGGCAGTCAGGGTTATAACAAGAACAGGTGGGAGAAATTCAGCGAGCTGATTTTGTATCACTAATGTACAGATATTTATATTATAATTAGCGTTTCTTTGCTCATAGGATATGAGTACAGGTGTTATCCATTTCACACAGACATTGTACTTCCCTTTCTGCCCAAGCCCAGAGCAGAAAGAGCCCTTAACTCAGGGATAGACAGCAGAGGTATAGCTCTAGACTGACATCAGGACTGAAATCAGCTTTTTAGTGCACATTAACTAATTGTTTTCTTCTTACTCTTTTAAGAGGATGCCCAAGGTCCCAATTCACTCTCGACTTTATTCTCAGAATGGAGTAACCCAGTGTTCATACGGCCTCCAGAGGTAAAAAGACTACACATTGATTAAATGACATAATTTAAGAGTTTTAATGAATTTATCCGTATTTAATGCTGATTTTAATTAAATTATTTTTGTTAAAAATAATTAATTTGACTCACATATTCTATTAATTATTCTGAAAAGGTTGCTGTGGATGTAACCAGCGGTCAAGCTGAGGGTCTTGCTGTAAAAATCCACAATATTCTTTACCCCTACCAGTTTACCAAGAATATGATCCACACAATGAGAGTAAGTATTTTTACCCTTCTGCTTTTTCTGTGCTTTGAGGAACAGGCATGGCTAGACACCTAAGATAGCAATGTCACAAAGCATAGCCTTTTGCTTATGTGGTGAAAACTAATCTAAGATTGTGTTGTTGTATTTTTCCCTCAGGTCATCAATCAAGTGGACAAGAAGTTCCTTGCTTGTTTGATAAACACAACAGAGCAGGAATCCTCTGAAAGCAGTACGAATGAAGGTGCCACAGGCTGAAAATCATTACGTTGAATGGTGTGATGATGTCCTAAACATTTGTCATTGCTTCCACCTGCAGGAAATCTTCTAGTGTTGGTTGATCAACATGCTGCCCATGAAAGAGTTCGACTGGAGGGGTTGGTAACAGGTAACATAATGTTACAAAAGATTCTATTTCAAATAAAAGCTGTTCTTTTGAACTTCAAAGAATCCAGAAAAAAATGTATTACGTTTCCACAAAAATATGTTTTAATTTTCTTTTGATATTAATAATAATGAATGTTTCTTGAGCACAAATCAGCATATTAGAATGATTCTGACAGATCATGTGACACTGAAGACTGGAGTAAGATCTGAACAATTCAGCCACCTGTGCCCATCACAGGAATAAATCATAACATACTATAAAAAAATAGAAAACATTTATAATATTTCACAATATTAATGTTTTTGATCAAACAAATGCAGCCTTGTGCATAAGAGACTTCTTTCAAAAACGTTGAAAAGTCTTACTCACCCCAAACTTATAAGAATATAAGAACAAAAGTAAATTCCATGTAAAAAGCATTAAAAATGCTAATACACTTCATGACATAAGCATTCAATGTATTTTCCCCACACTGCTCTTGTTGTTTGATGTAGACTCCTATGAGGATGACCCAGACACACCTGGAAAAAAGAGGCTGTGTTCTTCAAGTGTTACCCCACCCTTAGAGATTAATGTAACTGAGGAGGAATTGAGACTTCTGAGGTCAGTGCAGCTGTTTGAGTCAACATTCCTGATTCTTCCGTCATCTTCTTTCTAAAAACATACATGTGTGTTCAATTAGTTCTGCACCTTTGCTGAACGGTGCCATAAATCTCTCTTTTGTTCTTGAAGGTCTTGTCAGGCCTTCCTGAGGGGTCTTGCTTTAGATGTAAGGCTCCCAAAGAGTGAGTCACTGAATGTGTTGTTGGAGAGACTTCCCACATGTTTCATAGAGAAAGAAAGCACAGAGCTCCGCCGTGGAAGACAGTCGGTAATTAAAACCATTGCAGAGGTCAGACTCAGTTATGTTTTTTTTAAATGTTTTTTTTATTGATTTAAGCTCAGTTTAGACTCTTAACTGTATGTTTTATTTTGAAGGACTATTTGCGAGAACACATTGAGGTGAGCCGGCATATCCATATGTGATTTGTATCTAATCTGTATGAACAGAATACTACAAATGGTCTGGTTTTGGAGCTTGAAGGATACATGACCGATTTTGTTCTTTTGACTCATGTTTGCAGCTTCTCCGCTCAACAGGAAGAGTGAGAGGAACACTGCTTCTGACAGTTCATAATGTGCTCGCCTCACAAGCTTGTCATGGTTAGTGTTATAAATTCACCTCTGAGTTCAGTTGAAGCATATTCTGTTTATAAACCGTTACAGGGAACACAGGAAATGTCTCATTTAAACCATATGTAGTGAACGGCTATAATTAGCATTTTCAAAATATTCTTATTTTATTAATAAATATTCTAACTTTATTGATTGGTAATAATTAATATTAACAGGAGCAATTAAGTTCAATGACATTTTGAGAAGAGGAGCGCTGTAGTCTGGTGAGCTCGCTCTCTTCTTGTCAGCTTCCCTTCCAGTGTGCTCATGGAAGACCTTCAATCGTCCCTCTGGCTATCGTCCCTCAATCTTCACCACTTGGAAGATCCACAGGTACGTTTCAACTAATCTGCAACAAATCTGATTTTATAAGTGCACTTTTTGTCGATTATAAACAGGTTTGAATATCATAAATACTGATAAGCATATCATGATCAGCCATAGCACATCATATATATTTTTTAATGCTTTTCTTTGATAAGTTTCATTTTTTTATATCCTCACACAGGATCTCCCCAAACCAAATCTGAGGAAACAGTTTGTACAGAAATGTACAAGTCTTGGCAGCTCTGGAAAAGATCAATCTGTTGCACAAAACATGAATTTACATGCAAAAGCATCCTGCACTTTACGCTTTTGTATTAAATTATTTACTTTTAATAGAGATATTCTGCTTCTGTTTTATTGATGGGCGGCTTTTATTATGTTTCACCTTTTGGCGCGTACAGCTGCTGGCAACAACACTGCTCTGAGATAGAGTAGCCAATAATAAAGGACTATACTCGATCATGGAGCATTTTCCTCCAATCAAATTGTTCCTTGCAAGGTTGTGGTCCGAGCAACGTAAACGTAGGAGGGCGCTAAAATGGATGACGTTCCTCCCCAGCTCATTGTTGTGCATTGCGATGATCGCTGGAAGGAGAGGCAGGAAGGTCTCACGTAAACGTTAACGAAGTATTACTTCATAGGTGAGTTTTGCACACAGAAATGACACATTAGAACGCACGAAAACAGTCTTAGACTAAATGAATGATATATATTGATTAATTATATCAGTTTAAACCAAGAGTATCCTATCCTCCAAATTCAAAGATGGCCGAAGAGCAGTAAGTTATTGGCGTATGAATTTGTCGCTTTCTGCATAAGATTAAAACGTCTATCTTTTTTTTTTTTTATCTCTAATAATGTTTGAGGACTCGCAGCTTCTGTTATGTTAATGTTTCCATGTTTTGCTAATACAAAGTTGAATATTTGAATGCTCGTGGAGACAGTATGGCACATGCTTTAACGGAATATGAACGAATCCATGTGCTGCTGGTATACAGTAAAATCTTAACGTGACATTATCATTTTACTTTAAATGATCTTGAACCAGTTCGTGTTTATCTTTAGTAGATTTGCATAATTAAGTTGTATGCTGCATTTTGGATCTTTTTGGCCACTTCATGTTTATATACAGTCATGACAATGAAGTGCATCATTCATTCATTACGTGGTCTGTAAGTATCTACGGGATTGTGAGTATCAGTTCATGAAAAATCTGGGAGATTTTGAAATTGTGATACAGATGTGCTAAAAGTTCATTTAAGAAGGTAGAATAAAAATGTGCATTAATGTGGTTATGCTCTATGTATCCTCTGTTAAGCTGGATACATTTTTATAAAAATATAGTAATGATGAACTGTAATATCATGGTGCCTGTATTTGAATGGTTATGTTGGCTTTCTCACAGAATCAGTGATGAACAGGATTCGGATCCACGTGCTGCCATCCAGCAGAGGTCGAGTGACTCAAGCTGCTCGTGCTCAAGAACCTCAGACCTGCTCTTACACCCAGAGACCCTGTTCACAGCCTCGCCTGGAGGGTCTAGAGTTCTGCATCAAACACGTACTTGAAGATAAAAATGCTCCCTACAGGCAATGCAGCTATGTGTCCAACAAGAATGGCAAGCGCTGTCCCAATGCAGCCCCAAAACCAGAGAAAAAAGAGGGGTGAGGGTGTTTGTTTATTCCCTTAAGACACTTAATAATAAGTCATAATAAGTCATAAGTCATCATAATAAGTCATAATAAGTACCTACTAGAGCTATTTGACCAATAATTTTTTTTTTCTTCTTTTTCTTAGGGTATCGTTCTGTGCAGAACATGCACGCAGAAATGCTTTGGTGCAACAAGCTCAAATGCGGAAGGCATCCGCTTCAGGACCTTCCCCTGAAGTGCTGCTGTCTCAGCTCAGTGGTTACAGTCGGCCAGAAACTGGAACTCACAGTCAAGAGGGCCGTAGTGAAGCTAGCCGCATACTAGGTGAGATGTAACTTGCTTCTAATCTTGTGCCATTACTTAATAACCAGGCATGCTTTTGGCCTTGTGAACATTGATACATCTCTGGAGGTGATGCAAACAAAGCTGTGCATGTGTAAAGTGTAGTATAAGTAACAAAAGAACCAATTATGAATAATAGGTTAAAATTATTTATACCCTAGAAATTATTCAAAATGGAAACAATGCAGCCTTTTTTTAATTATTATTTTGTTTTTTTACTACTTGACAGAACTTTTAATAGATCTGAACATAACATAATAAAAAAATTGTGTAAGAGACGCAGTGTTAATTTTTATGGTAATCTGTATTATTATTATTACTGTATTAATTATTCTGTATTTATTTCCTTGTATAGATGAAGAGAGTTGGAGTGAAGAGGAGCAGGATCCTATTGTTTTGGATCAGACATGGAGAGGAGACCCTGACAGTGAAGATGAAAGTCTTGACAGTGACCACGAAGACCCTTTAAAGTGAGATATTCCTCAATTTATTTTACTTATCTGCTTTGTCAAAATTAGTTTTAATAATGTCACCTGAGATGTCAATTAATGAAATGTGACTTTCTACAGGCATGCGGGTGTGTTCACAGCAGAGGAAGTGGCACTCATCACGCGTGAAAAGCTGATCAGACTTCAGTCCCTCTACATAGACCAATTTAAACGTCTGCAACACTTATTAAAAGAAAAGAAACGACGCTACCTACACAGTCGCAAGATTGAACATGAGACAATTGGTAAGGCAGCTGCTTTTATCCTTTGATTGCGTGATATCACATATACAGTCAACATGTATACTCACTTGTGTGTGTGATTCAGGGAGCAGCCTGTTAACGGGTCCAGAGGGGCTGTCCATGAAGGAACGAGAGAACCTGAAAAAATTAAAGGCTCTGCGACGTTATCGCCGTCGCTATGGTGTGGAGGCCTTGCTGCATCGCCAGCTCAGACAGCGAAGACAAGCAATTACTGAGGGAGGAACGCCACAGGTATGGATGGACTTTCTAATAATGTTTTAGGGTTTTTTTCTAATAATGTCTTAAGAAAGACAATAGAAGGTTTAAACGCTGCACACTGCCAAATGAGACAGACCTGAATTAAATTTTATTGGCTTTCCCATACTGTCAGATTGGCATCAGAGGAGACAATCTGAGCCTACTGTCATGCTCCGTTATTTTTTGTAATATTATTTGTACATATTTTAATTATTTTGTTATTCTTTCAATAGAAGCAACGAGGCCAATGCGTTTAGGCCAGAGTCAAATTTTTTTCCTTGTGGAATGGACTCTGCTGTTCAATCTGTGTCTGCCATGACACGACATTTGTGTCCTCTCTTATCTTATTGTTTCATACATACATACTCCACTCACGCGACGCACTACCGTTGAAAATTTGGGGTTGTGTACAATTTTTGTTTTTGAATGAAGTCTCTTCTGCTCAGCAAGGCTGTTTATTTGATTACAAATACAGTAAAAACAGTACAATTATGACCATATGAATTACAATTTAAAAGAACCATTTTCTGTTTTTGTATATTTTAAAATGTAATTTATTCCCTGTGATGCAAAACTGAATTTTCAGAAGCCATTACTCCAGTCTCCAGTGTCACATGCTCTTCAAAAAAAAAAAAAAAAAAGAAAAAGAAAATCATTCTAATCGGCTGAGTTGGTGCTCCCGAAACCTGTCTTCAATCGTGTTGAAAACGGGTTGTGCTGTGTTTCATTACTTGATATATTAAACATTACGTTTTGCAGATGTTAA
Source organism: Sinocyclocheilus anophthalmus (assembly GCA_018155175.1). NCBI lineage: Eukaryota > Metazoa > Chordata > Actinopteri > Cypriniformes > Cyprinidae > Sinocyclocheilus > Sinocyclocheilus anophthalmus. The sequence goes on from JADLZN010004519.1 coordinate 176,704, forward strand.
TAAATAAAACGTATGTGAACAGCAATTATGTTAAATATAAATATTTTGTAACATTGTATGTCTTTACTGCCATCTTTGATCAGTTTAATGCATCTTTGCTAAATAAAAGGTTTATTTTTTTAATCGACCAACCCCCAATTTTTTTAATATGAAATATGCATATTTTATTTAGTTTGTTAAATATACATATACTATATATGCCTTTGTTTTATATGGGCGTTTATCTATAAGACATGAGATGTATATATGCTTTTGTAGCCCTGAATCAAGGCCCACAGCTTGCTGTAGCTGTTGGTTTCAAACAGCGGCTGATATAAAAGTCTTCTTATGGTCTGTTGACTTTCCCAGGGTTATCTAATGGATAAAGTCGATTCAGTTTGAAGGAACAGTTCAGGTTTTCCACCTCCTCCAGCCTTCGATATCTTTGACATTTAAAAGTTATTTCCCAGCTATGCCAATGCTAGTTCTCTTAATCTCCTTAACCCTTCACAATAGACATTTATCAAGACAGTAGCCAAGTTTTATTCAAAATGTGCCCTGGTCTGAAGGACGTTCCATGTGATCGTCCTGTGCACATGGGACAGTCAGAAGAGCCCCGCTGTCCTCTGCACCTGTCCCTGCCTCCTCCCATGTACCAGCCTGAGCAGGAGTCTATTGCCCCGGAGCAGCTGCCGTCTGCGCCCACAGACATGTACCTCAGTGCCGCAGAGCTCCAGCCAACAGAAAATCTACCTCTGGAATTCAGTGATGTATGAATTGCGTTGGTTTTTCTCATTAAAACTAAAGTTGCTGTGTGCAGTTGCTTTCCTCATGTGTTTTGGCACATTACTTCACACTAAGTTTCATATTATCAGAGCAATTAACTCCGCAATCTGCACTAAATTTGTTTAACACCTTGCTCTCTCTTCAGATTGCTAAGGTATCCATCAAGTATCTACATGCCTGCAAACAGTGCTGCTTAAACATGTCCCCTGCTGTGTAAATCAAATCTCATAGCCTCGCATGAATGAGAAACAAATTAATCTGGATGTTCAGCAGTCATCTTCCTTTAATTTGTGTCTGACATTTTCATGTGCCCACAGTAAAACCTCTCATTTAATCTAATTTTTGGAAACATCTCATTTTCCTGTTATGCTACAAACTATTTATGTGCTTTTCCATTACTTGTTCCCATTGTTTGCTTTCAAGCACACAAACAATATTGCAAATTTTGTTTGCTGGTTATTTGGCTGTTGACAATGTTGAGATGTTTATTAGTATATTTTTGAATATAAACAGGTTTGCAACTGAAAAAGTTCTAAACCTGAATTTATATTGTGGATGTCTGATAAATATTTAGATGTACTGTAAATGAATGGACTTAAGTTTGAAGAAATGTGCCATTAATTAAGATTCGTAAAAGAAAAGCTTAAATGAAAAAAACATGGAAGTATCTCAAAATAATCCAATGGCCATTCGTACTATATTTTGCACTGTTTTGGATATAAATTTTATATATTTTTTGGTACATCAGTGCCAATGTTTTGATTCCATTCCAGTTATCAGCTGATATTAGAGGTCAGTTGATATTAGACATTTTGTCCCATTTTTATATTTCATTTACATTTGCTGTAATTGTTAGTCTTTTAAAAACAATATTTTAATAACTGTCAGTTGTAACCTTTAGCAGTTCACAAAATATCTATTTTTCATTCTGTACATTTATAATGGTGTGAAGCCTAATTTCACTTGTGACATTTAAAACGATTTATTATTTTTAATGATTTGTTTTTAGTTTTTTTTTCAAAAATAGCATAGAACTTTAATATCAGCAATTTATCAGTTATAGGCCATAACATAAACTAATTATTGTCCAGATTTTAAATATTTGCGCATTCCTTATCACTGTTGATGTGCAGGATCTTGACGTTGAAGATGAGGGTTTGCAGTGTCCCCCGTCCCCCTTGCTGTTCGACACAGCGCTTGCATTAGAAGACCAGACCATCAGAGAGATCGCCGAGGCCCCCATGGACATTCTGACAGGGGCGGAGCAGGGCGATCTGGATGGCTCTTCCCAAGACGCTGAGTTTTCAGAGAGAGACGAGGTGTCTGTGGAAGGTCAGGTAATTATTTTTTACACTGTCACTTGTTGGAATAATTAAACAATGCAACGGAGGCAGTATGTCTGTTCCTTGCAATGGCAAGTGAACATTTAAACCCCAGAACTGCTGTCTTATTTTACAGTTTGAATCTGAAATACTTGAAGCAGTTGGACAAGCAGTTCCCATGCAGAATTCATCAAAGGACTCTTGACACGAAAACAACAGATGCCTTATCCTGAGCACCTCGTGACCTGATTTTCTCAGCTGTCGTACTGTTGATATTTCAAACAGTCCAGATATCTATTTAAAAGCCATATTTCTGGAAGTTTGCTTTGATTGCTGAAACATTTTTAACCTAAAACATTCTAATTTCTTAAAATAGTACCATAGCACATGTTCTGATATACTGTTAGTGTCTTGTGAAACTATAAGGACAGTTATATGCACAGCTGGAGGTTTGTGTTTTGTAAGGTAAAGATGAGGTACGTATTTCACTACAAAAAGTCTCAAAGCACCATTTATACTTTTATCCAGTACATTTCTGGTTCCATATTACATTGATAACTCATAACTGATTTGTTCACTAAAATAAACCTTTACATCTCATCTTGTTCTTGTTAATTATAAATTTGCTCTCATGAAAGGAGGGAGCTCCTGTGGGATAGTCAGGGTTCCCACGGTCTTGGAAAACCTAGAAACATCAGGGAGTTTTTATCTTCAGAGTAATGGAAATATTTATAATGGATATACATGGTTCTAGTAATGATCTGCTCTGTGTGTGGGGTTGAACTTGATTGCAAACACGGTTTGATTTGTGAGCGAACTGTCCTTTCGAGTTGGCTCTTTTTGTTTAAAAAAAGGCAAAGGGGTTCACAGAAAAGATCTGAGTAATACATTAGTGAACTGGTCTCAAACTGATATTTTTAGGAATCTGTATCCAGTAAACAAATGACTGGAAAGCTCATGGAAACTAGTCAAAAAGCGAGAACCCTGGACAATGAAATAGTGTCTTGATGTTGAACATTTACTAGTTGCTGTCCAAGCTGGGAAATTAAGCAGGTAGTTGTGTTTTAGTAGTATGGTAGCTGTTAAAACGGTTCTAAAGTTTTAAATTAATTTGTTATAATTATATAAAAAGTAGTTTTATACACTTAAAGGCGTAAAATGAAAAACGGATAATAAAGATTGGCCACAGAGCATTAAACTGCATGTCAGCCCTGACGGACAAAAATAAAAATTTAAAAGGGCCCCTGAATCGCTGCTTAGTCACAAATCATGATTAATTAAATCACTGCAGATGCAAAGCGTAGCTTAATAAAATAAACTGCGTTAGCAAATAAAATCTATTAAATAAGATAAATGAAAACACGCTTTTGAAAACGCTACGTGGAGCACAAGGCAGGCCCTTTTACTAAAAGTAGGAGTGGGGGTTCAATCTTCAACTGGCTGTCAGGAGCCTCCCATGGGGGGGGGGGGGGGGGACCAGGTCACGTGACCTGCAGTGTTGGTGGCAGGCTGCCAGTGGCAATCACGTTGACCTTTCAGTGTTTGGTGCAGCTGCCAGTGGCAGTCACGTGACTGTCAGTGGCTGGCTGGCTGGCTTCAGTATGCCTTAAAAGATCACTGGCGGATCGTCAGACAGCCGCAAGAGCGCTCCGAGTTTAACGCGTTCTCTACCACTCTCTCTACAAGGAAATATATGATTTTATGATTATTAATATGTTCTTATGGGTCTAGTCTTTTAATTTGTCGACATTTTATAGAGGCTTATTACAAATAAAGTGCCCAAATGGCCGTGATCTCAACTGTCAGCTGGTTGTCGCTTCCACTGGCGGATCAGTCAGACAGCCGCAAGAGCGCTCCGAGTTTAACGCGTTCTCTACCACTCTCTCTACAAGGAAATGTATTATTTTATGATTATTAATATGTTCTTATGGGTCTAGTCTTTTAATTTGTCGATATTTACAGAGGCTTATTACAAATAAAGTGCCCAAATGGCCGTGATCTCAACTGTCAGCTGGTTGTCGCTTCCACTGGCGGATCAGTCAGACAGCCGCAAGAGCGCTCCGAGTTTAACTCGTTCTCTACCACTCTCTTTACAAGGAAATATATTATTTTATGATTATTTATATATTCTTATGGGTCTAGTCTTTTTAAATTTGTCGACATTTTACAGAGCTTATTACACATAAAGTGCCCAAATGGCCGTGATCTCAACTGTCAGCTGGTTGTCGCTTCCACTCGCGGATCAGTCAGACAGCCGCAAGAGAGCTCCGAGTTTAACGCGTTCTCTACCACTCTCTCTAAACGGAAATATATTATTTTATGATTATTAATATATTATTAGTTATTCTTTATTTGTCGACATTTTTACAGAGCTTATTACAAATAAAGTGCCCAATGGCGCGTGATCTCACTGTCACTGGTTGTCGTGTCTTCCACTGGCGGATCATCAGACAGCCGTCAAGAGCGCTCCTAGTTTAGCCGTTCGCTCACCACCTCTCTACAAGGAAAGATATATATATTTTAATGATTATTAATATGTTCTTCTGGGGTCTAGTCTTTTAATTTTTCGACATTTATAGAGGCCTTATTACAAATACAGTGCCCAAATGGCGCGTGATCCGTCACTGTCAGCTGTTGTCCGCTTCCACTACCTGGCGGATCAGTCAGACAGGCTGCAAGAGCGTCTCCGAGTTTAACGCGTTCTCTACCTACTACCATCTCATTTCTACAAGGAATTAAATGATTTTTATGATTATTATATGTTCTTATGGGTCTAGTCCTTTTAATTTTTGTCGACATTTTATGCGGGCTTATTTACAAATAAAGTGCCTCAAAGGGCCGTGATCTAACGGGTCAGCTGTTGTCGTCTTCCCTGCGGATCGTCAGACAGCTGCAGAGCGCTCCTAGTTTAAAACCGCGTCTCTAAAACACTCTCTCTACAAGGAAATATGGATTTTTTATGATTATTAATATTTCTTATGGGTTCTAGTCTTTTTAATTTTGTCGACATTTTATAGAGGCTTTAACAATCCAAGTGCCCAATGGCCGTGATCTCAACTGTGCAGCTGTTGTCGTTTCCACTGGCGGATCAGTCAGACAGCTGCAAGAGTGCTCCGAGTTTAACGCGTTCTCTACCTCTCTCTCTACAAGGAAATATATGATTTTATGATTATTAATATATTCTTATGGGTCTAGTCTTTTAATTTGTCGACATTTTACAGAGGCTTATTACAAATAAAGTGCCCAAATGGCCGTGATCTCAACTGTCAGCTGGTTGTCGCTTCCACTGGCGGATCAGTCAGACAGCTGCAAGAGCGCTCCGAGTTTAACGCGTTCTCTACCACTCTCTCTACAAGGAAATATATGATTTTATGATTATTAATATGTTCTTATGGGTCTAGTCTTTTAATTTGTCGACATTTAATAGAGGCTTATTACAAATAAAGTGCCCACATGGCCGTGATCTCAACTGTCAGCTGGTTGTCGCTTCCACTGGCGGATCAGTCAGACAGCCGCAAGAGCGCTCCGAGTTTAACAAAAGCGTCGGCACCCACTCAAATAACATTCTACATGAAATATATGATTTTAATGAATTATTCAATATTCTTATGGGTCCCCTAGTCCTTTTAATTTGCGACCATTTGTCAGAGCTTATTACAAATAAGTGCCCAATGGCCTGATCTCAACTTCAGCTGTTGTCGCTTCCAATGGGGATCAGTCAGACCAGCCCAAGAGGCCTGATTTTAAAACGCGTTCTCTACCACTCTCTCTAGCAAGTAATATATGATTTTTATGATTGTATATATTTCTTATGGTCTAGTCTTGTAATTTGTCGACATTTTACAGAGCTTATTACAATAAAGTGCCCAATGGCAGTGATTCTCAACTGTCGCTGGTTGTCTGCTTCCACTTGCTGATCAGGCAGCCAGCCGCTATGAAGCTGTCAGTATAACACGTTCTCTACCACTCTCTCTGCAAGGAAATATATTATTTTATGATTATTTATATATTCTTATGGGTCTAGTCTTTTGATTTGTCGACATTTTATAGAGGCTTATTGCAAATAAGGTGCCCAAATGGCCGTGATCTCAACTGCCAGCTGATTGTCGCTTCCACTCGCGGCTCAATCCAGCCAGCCACGGTTAAACTGCGAGTATAAAGCATTCCCTATCACTCTTGCTGCAAGGAAATAATTTTTTTATTATTATGACTATATTCTTATGAATCTATTATTTTGTATGATTGACGTTTTCAGTTTTTTCCCCAATAAAAGGAGCCAAATGAATGTGATCACGACTGGTTTCTTACTGACGCTTCTCTGGACGCTCAAGCAGCCAGCCGCTGCTGAGCTGCGAGTATAATGTATCACTCTCACTGCAAGGAAATACATTTTTTATTACTATGACTATATTCTTATGACTCTATTATTTTATATGATTGACGTTTTCGTTTTTTTCCCCAATAAAAGCAGTCAAATGAATGTGATCACGGCTGGTTGCTTACTGACGCTTTGTTTGGACGCTCAACCAGCCAGCCTCTGCTGGCTCTCATTCCAAGGAAATCATTCTGATTTGTATTGATAGTGACAGTAGTTGTGACGATATTACGATTTATGTTATGTAGTAACATTTGTTATGCAATAATGTAAAGTATACAAATGCCTATTAAACCGTGAATTATCCCAATAACAAGAATCGTTCTCATAAAGTAATTTCAGCGACAACATGACAAACTGCAATGCTTTTTAATAATTATATAAAAGAAAGCCAACTTAAACTCCATTAGGGTTCAATCCCTAACTGATTGGCAGCACCAATGACCCATTGGCAGCTGGCAGTCTGATTCTGGCACGTCACGTGACCTGCCAGTGGTTGGCTGCCTGGCGGCTTGAAGTCCACTGTCAGGAACCATTGATTAATGGCAGATTCATGTTGTTCTCCTTCCACTCTATACGGGAATAATAATAAAAAAATTTATTGTACATCTGTTCATATGACTATTCTTTTACATATTCGATGTTTTATGGAGTGATACGGAACCCGTTCAATTCGGAGCTGAAAATGACTGGCTGCACTGAAAGGCAGTAACCCACCAGTCCGGATCACAGTCATTTGAACACTTTATTTGTGATAAAATGTCCACAGTTTAAAAGACTAGACTTATAATAATATATTAATAATCATAAAATAATATAGTTAATTGCAGAGACAATGGTAGGGAACGCGTTAAACTCGGAGCGCTCTTGCGGCTGGTCGATTGAGCAGCCAGTGCAAGCGGCAATAACCTGCCAGTCTGGATCACGGTCATTTGAACACTTTATTTGTGATAAATCTCCCTAAAATGTCGATCATGTAAAAGAATAGACCCATAAGAATGAATTCATAATCATAAAGTAATATATTTCCTTGCAGAGAGAGTGGTAGAGAACGTGTTATACTGGCAGCTTCATAGGCTGGCTGGACTAAAGTGTCAGTAAACCACCAGTCGGGATTACAGTTATTTGACCACTTTAATCGGGATAAATCTCCCTAAAACGTATATCATATAAAATGATAGATTAATATGAATATAGCCTATACATAATAATAAAATTATTTATTTTCTTGCAACGGGAGTGGTAGAACGCGATAATTTTTAAGTTTAACAGTGACTGGCTGGATGAGCGGCCAGCGAAGTGTCAGTAACCCACCAGTCAGGATCACGTCTTTAATCGGGATGAATCTTCCTTAAACGTCAATCATATAAAATAATAGATTCACACGAATGCGTTAATAATAAAAAAATGAATTAAATTGTAGTGAGTCATATGGAACGCGTTAAACTCGCAGCTCAATAGCAGCTGGCTAGACTGAAGAGTAGGCAACAGTCGGGATCATGATCATTTGACCACTTAAATAAGGATAAAACCCCCTAAACCATATATGATCTTAAAGAATAGATTAATGAGAATATATTTATAATAATAATAATAGTAATGCATTTCCTTGCAGCTAGAGTGGTAGAGAACGCGTCAAAATTAGAGCTCAATTGCCACTGGCTGGACTGAGCGGCCAGAGAAGCGTCAGACCCACCAGTCGGTGTTACGGCCATTTGTCTCCTTTATTCAGGGTAAACCTCCCTTATACGCCTATGATATTAAAGAGTACATTCATAAGAATACATTAATAATAATAAAACTATTAATTTCATTGCAGTAAGAGTCCTTAAACTGGCAGCTGGCTGGACGGAAGCGGCAGTAACCCACCAACCGGGATCACGGCCATTAGACTACTAATTAAACCTCCTTAAACCTATATTATATTAAAAATACGTTCAAAAGAACATATTCACAATAATAAAATTATGCATTTCCTTGCAGCAGGAGTGGTGGGGAATGCATAGGCATACTCATAGCTTAAAAAGTCTGACTGGAGGAAACTGTTATAGGAGGACATGAACGCAAATAATATATTGACTCAAAGTTGTTTACAAAAAAAATGTAGAAATAACAAAAATAAAATCAGAATGATTTCCTTGGAATGAGAGGCAGCAGAGGCTGGCTGGTTGAGTGTCCAACAAAGCGTCAGTAAGCAACCAGCCGTGATCACGTTCATTTGACTGCTTTAGTTGGGGGAAAAAAACCTAAAAGGTCAAGAGTCATAAAATATATTAATAATAAAATAGTGTATTTCCTTGCAGCGAGAGTGATGGGGTAGGCGTTCTACTCGCAGATCTACAGCGCTGCCTGAAGCTGCCAGCCAGCCACTGGCAGGTCACGTGACCTGCCAGAATCAGACTGGCAGCTGCCACCAGCCACTGGCAGCTGCCAGAATCAGACTGGCAGCTGCCAGAATCAGACTGGCCGCTGCCACCAGCCACTGGCCCTGCAGCTGCCTAAAGGAATCAACTGGCAGCTGCAACCAGCCACTGTCATCTGCCAGAATCAGAACCTGGCAGCTTCCAAAATCAGACTGGCAGCTGCCACCAGCCACTGGCAGGTCATATGACCTCTGAGTGGCGGCTCTTGCCAGCCAGTTGAAGATTGAACCCCTACTGAAAAGTAGGGCGGGCAACACAATTTCAAGCCATGACATCACTTTTCCTGCAAGTGCTTTAACCTAAACACGGGAAGAGAGACGGATGGGAAGAGACGACGATAAAACCTCTAATCAGCGGCCGGGAAAACAGATAAACATGTCCACAGGCTGTGAATTTAAAAGTACAGTTCAAGGTATTTCTTAGCGATATTCATCGGGGATATTTTCACACCTTCCCAAGCAACGCAAGGATCGCGCGAGGTAAAGAGCCCTTTCCCTCAGCCATCGCACGCACAGTTTGACGTTTACGTGTCGAAAGTATGCTGATTTTGCAAAATGCAGTGTATTATGGACGTAGAGGGGTCTGTTGTGGTATTAAATGTTGATGTGCGCGGTGTAAGATTGGAAAGGGAAATGTGGGGCATGAGCCATCCGGGTATCTGGGACACCGGTGGGGTTGTAGACTGAGGATGCTTGTCGTGATATCCTGCTTTGCTCAGAAATGCAGTGCGCTTGGCTCTTTAATGTCTAATTCTGCCACAATCGACTTCTTTTGAGTTTGCTTCATATATAAACTAATATTTCATTCATATGTTTTTCATGGCAGCGCACAAATATTACAATAATCCGATTTTATCTTAAGCCTTTGCATCAGTTTTCCCCGGATCACTGTTTTTTATGTTGTTGAAGCTATAACGTTAGCCCTTCCTCTTTTTACAGCATAGCGAACGTGCAGCCTGTTTATAGTTACACACTTTGGGAACCCGCAACTTTTGTGTTTATTTGTGTGTGTGTGTGATGAGAACGCAGACTGCATTGTAAAATTGCTAATTTTGGCAGTTCATTCTGTTTGAGACCCTAAAACAGCAACTAATTCAAGAGTAATTGAGGGTAAAACTATGCCCCCCAGCCCCTCCCCTTTAATATTTTACAGATGTTTTTCACATTTGCAAGTCCCATGTTCAAGACCATGTTAAGACTGGCTTACAACCTACAATTCTCCTACATTTAATATTCAAGTTTCAAAGGCAGTGCAGTAGAGGTATTTGGGTCATTTTTCATTTAGAAACTTTGTTTCTTAGATGATTAAAAAAGAGCAAAGCATTGCTGTTTTAAAAGGTCATTTGTATTGCTCTTTAATTACTTTTTCCTAATTTGTAAGAGTGTTGAAATGTTCAGTTTGCTGAACTTGTCCTCCCCCAGACATTTTAACTTCTCTTCTGTTATGTATATTTTTCACATATATTTGGTACATATGTATGCAATTTGAGGTTTTTAACAAAGAATCACTGTTCTTGCTGTCATTACATTTTAGAGACCAATTGACCCCCCCACACACAAAAAATATTATTATTATCAATGATGGAAGTGACAAGTGACAGTAGCACGTTGCTGCACAAATGAGCATTTAAAGTTCAGAAATTAATTGTCATTAAATTTCCACTTAATAATACAAGACTTTTTTTTCCTTGGTGTCATTACCAAACCAGTCGGTTTTTGAGAATTTTATGTCATAAGCTGTCAATTTGTTTTAAGTTAATTGTTGTTATCAAGTCCAAGGTTTATCCTTTAATTTTTTTTCTACCAAAAAGTGAAAAATATCATTAGCATCACATCATTAAAATCACACGTTGTACCAAAAACTATTTAAAAGTTGGTTGACCATGATCAGATGTTCATTATGTGCCAAAAGCTTAACATAGATCGAAGACAGTTTCATTTCTAAAGATTTCATTTAATCCAAAGTCCCTCTAATTGAAGAATCCACCCATTTATTCTTACAGAGTGCTCTTGGAATTTTGATGCCCAGAAAGACCTATGCACAGCCAATTAAATAAATAATGTCCCCAAAATAGCTGACAGCAATTGGAGGCGAGATAAACTCCAAATTGTTCGGTAAACCAAATGGCCACAGAGGACATTAGAGGCAGCAGTGGGCCTTGCTCCCATGTTTTCAGATAGTCATGGTCGTGTGGTGATTTTGCGAACTACTCCCATGATCACAACATTATCTTCATGTGGCTTTTGATGTTTTTGCATGCCCGACGGACATGCATTGTCCTTAATGGGAGTCAGATGACATAGGCAAGATCACATTATTAAAGATTCATACACATTTAGTGAGGAATTCAGAATGTTTTCCTTTGTGAATTCACTCAAGTGATGAGCGAAAATATGAAACCGTTTCCATAGCTCTAACATAGAATAGAGGGAGTGACCTAAATGAATCGCAAACACCTTTCACTTGAAACATTTCATTCATTATTTGCTTCCACAGAAATGACTGACTCTGTACTAATAAATATAGCAAATTCGGCAGAAATCCACTGACTCTGAGCAGCGTAGTTTGCATTCCATATGTAATCACTGTACCAAAGAGGTCACACAACTATTGTTCTTATATAAACATATTTAAATAAGATGCTATCAGTCATAGCGCAGCATTACATTTCAACACGTTACAGCTCCCACATGGCCTGAAGTTGTTTCCCTGTTATGTTGTAGCTTGCGAACAGTGCCGCTCGTTGTTTTTCCAGGTTGTGGCTCATGATGTTATTCCATGGATTGGAGCCCAGAATGGTTGGGGGAGATTGTGCTTGGCCACCTGATCCTAGTGCACGGCAGAGACGCCGATCAGCTGCTATCACAAAGCAGAACCACATGAGCCGCATACAAACAAAACCCCTGTGAAACATCTGATAAAGGAACGAAATCCCACAGGGTGCTGTGGGAAAATTTAGAGGTGATATCTTGCATATGTCGCCCCCCGGTTTAATGTTTGTTGTTGAAAGGTTGATGTCTCTTGATTTGTTATTCGGTGCAGCTTTAAGGCAAGACGATCCAAGTGAATATGGTAAAGATGTTAACTAGTAGTCACCATACTTCCCTAGTTGTTTGATTACATTATTATTATTTGTATTGCATGTAATTGTCAATTAGGCATTAATTATCTAATTAAACATGCAGTAATTTTGCATATATTTCCAGAAAGCCAGGTTCAAAATTTTATTGACGTTTTGAAGTCAGAACCTTTTACAGAGGGGATTTGGGGTATTTTTTTATTACTCTATAAATGTAAAAATACTGTTAACACCCAGAAAAAAAATGTCACTATGATTTTGGGAATAAAATGTTATAAAACCAGGCAAATGATTTATTAGCAAACCCCCAAAAGAATATAGATAGAAGTAAAACTGTAAAGTTTGGTGTGTGTAAGTGCTAATGAATTGGAGATTTTTTGGCTCGGTGCAAAAGAACCCTGATGAAAGAAAAAAAAAAATCAGCTGAAATCAGCCTATGCTGGTTTAAGCTGCATGATCAAGCTGGTCTCCCAACCTGACCAGCTCAAGAAGTGGTCAAAACCCTACTTAAACCAGCAATGACCAGTCTGAAAGACCAGCTAAAACCAGCCAACCAGCTTCGGATTTTTTCCAGCAGGGGAAACTTCCTTTAAAAAATTAATGTAATTGAATTACTACTTATACAAACTAATGAGTGTCAATAAAAACACTTAAGTGATTTTGATGTTTTTTTTCCCCCGTTGTCTGGAACATCATGTTCTAAAAGTCAAATAGCCCAAAATCTGCAACAATGTTTTTGCCTGTAGTGTCTCGCCTTAAGGAAGCACCTCAGAAAGTAGGGAAGTGATCAGTTCCTTAAATTCAGATGTGAAACTGTAGAGTTTTTAGCACAGTTTCATTCGTGCTGCGCTTGGTCATCTAGAAATGGCTCTTTGGACAATTAGGGCTGGTGGCATGAAATTGGACCTTTGGCAGTGGCTGTTTGGCTCTGAGAGCCTCCCTATAACCGGGCAGCCTGATTGGGGCCCAGTAGTCGTGCATTAGTGTGAGGAAATGAAAGCCGTCATTACAGCAGCATCTTTCTTGTCAACATAAAAGGCTAAAAAGTATACTGATTGGGTCAGCGTGTTGGCACAAAGAGTCAAATATCAAAGAATAATTGTTGCATGGCTATGTAAATACTGTGTGTATCAACTAAACATTTTGGTGCAATTACAGGCAAGTTAAAAAAGTTTTTCTGTAACATGATTTGTCTATTTGTTTAAATAAGCATGTTGTCTCTACAGAGTGAGACAGAAGATAGGGAAAAAATGACTGAGAATGTTTGTTTACTGCTCACTGCCGACAACCGTGCTGACAAATAACCGATTCCCACAGTCAACCTGAGGCGTTTCATTTTCGGCCATTTTAATGGCAACACAGCCGCCTCGGCAGAGATTGAATGTGGACGCTGCTTTTCTAATCTGCCTGGGCAACACGCCTTTAAATTTGATTTGTGCTATCAATGCAGACTGTGAAATCATGCGGTTACACATCAAAGTGTGACTGGATTTGGCCAGCATGTTAATGTTAAGCATGTCCTTTGTCTTGAAAAAGGTGACTGCCTAAAGTTGCTTGTCTGTGAGATTAATAGAAATGAGAAGTCACAATCCACATTAGAGTGACATTACTATGTTCCCAGCGCCTATATTGTATTTCGTCGACGATGGTTGTTTATAAACTAAATCTACCATCACTTCATCTAAACAGCACTGGTTAGATATTGCTTTATTTATTTCAAATCCATGCTGACTGAAAATCTTTATTTTAACCACTTAATGTCTTCTGCAGCACCCTCAGTGGAATACACTGCTCTGTACTTCTTAATGTTCCAGATCGGGTTGCTTTTATATAAGGTAAACTTTTATATAAGCTAAACTTCATTTCCTACTATGTATACATTACTGAGTTTGAGTATTGCCAAAGTTGTTTTTTTGTAGGCAGATCAGCATTACTTTACATTTATATTATTTTTAAATTATAATCTACCGTTCAAAAGTTTGGGGTAAGATTTTTTTGCAAGAAGTCCTCTTATGCTCCGCAAGATGTTGCATTATTTAAGATGAAATACTGAATTACTGAAACATTGATACTTTCAGGATTGGTTCAGTTTTTTTTTGAGGACAGAAAGTTCAAAAGAAAAGCATTTATGTGATAGAAAAACTTTAGTTTTATGCATTATTGCTGAATACAATTCCAAACTTTTGAACAATAGTATACAGTATTTATATTTTTAACTAATACAAATTTATATCAAATTTGTATATATTTTAAAAAGACAACGTTTGAAAAAATTCCTAAAAATTATACAATATATATTTATTTATTAATTATATATTATTATATAATTCATAATAATAAAAGTTTTAACAGAATTATTTTTCAAATATTATAATTAATTACATTAATGCTTAAAAGAAATTTGTGCCTGTATAATGTATACATTTCTCTACAAATTACACATGCATACATTGGGTTTCCATGTTTTATGGGGACTTTGCATAGACATAATAATTTTTACACTGTACAAACTGTATATTCTCTCCCATAAACCTAACCCTTAGTGGAAACAGCATTTTTACATTTTCAAATAAAAAAATAAATGAATTAAAACAACAAAAATCCACAACTCCTTTATTTTAATGTCATAACTTTTCATGGAGACACATATATCTCAGGCTTTGCTATCCTATCCACAATGTAAAGTTTACCTGGACCACACACACACACACACACACACACACACACACACACTATAGGCTAAACAGTTGACTGGATATGTATGTGCGTTTGTGTGAGCTGTAGGGCTGTATCTAATAGCATAACAGTGCCTAAGCCAACAAAACAGAAAATATATTTGTCAACTGGTTCCTCTATGTTAAATGATAATGGCTTTATTCTGTTAAGAGCAGAAGCATATTGCTACTTTGTGTCGGCACAAAGAGCGCTGCTTGCTTCTGGCAGGTTTGGGATCATCTCTTCCTCAGCGGGTCCTCATTTGGCTGTTCTCTATTTGGTCACTCTCTTTTTTCTCTCTTTTTGTAGGTAGGTCAAAAGAGAGATCCTTTCTGTCAGCTCATTGCTCACGTTGATGAAGTCGCTTGTTAGTCGGACTCTCTTCTCTCTCTCATTAGATTGAGCAGAGCCGGAGAGAGCGGGGCAGCGGATGAGTGACCGGCCTGAACCGTGTCATGTCAAAGCGGGCTGGATCATTCTAGAGATGGGCTCTCATTACTCAAGGTCAGGGTCCACAGATACCCTTAGCACTGGTCTGAGGACAGAAGCAAAGTGCCTACCAACGCTGCCTATGAACTGGCAAACACCTAAGGTCACGAGCACTTGGAATGTTGGGTAAAAACATGTCATACTATTATATGTAGTGGGTTTTAAGTGTTCTAAAAAAGTGAAGTTACCTGTTAAAGATGACCAAAAGCTGATCGGCACAGCGACAATGGCTTAACCAATACTGTGAGTTTGGGGCGGGTCTATTGGTTTATTTGACCAATGGCAGATGGAGGATAGCCTACATTTGGGAAAACCTGTTTGAGAAAAGTAATTTTTTAATTATGTTGTAGAAGGATGTAGAAGGATAAATAGTGTGGAAATGAAACATGTTTATTTACACATTTAATTATGTTTATGCAATTAATTTATGTTTAAATACAATTGTTCAAAAGCAAATCAGCATTTGAAGCATGTGTGTTTGTGTTTGTGTGTGTATATATATATATATTTATATATATTGGTGAAATAAAGGCCTCCTGTAGCGAATCATGCGTTTTTGTAAGAAAAATATCCAAATATTCAAAACGTAATCACTTTTTTTTCCGCACTTCCGCTGACTGTGGTACAAGGAATCCGTTCCGGCGACGACTTAGGACGTTGGCTTGTGTGATTGAGAAGATGCGGAGAGAGAACAAAAAAAAACGCGCGGTCACTAATTAAAAGCACAAAACGAGGATTTGTAAAGAAAAAATATCTGAAGCCAAGCCATTTGGATATGAGCCAAGAGGAGACTGGTTTTACTTTGCTAAAGAAACTTTGCTTCTTTTGCTCCTGTAAACAAACTTGCGAGATTAGCATATCTCAGAGGTGCGTGC